>BRZM01000006.1:8847734-9221831 GCA_033238685.1 Lates japonicus | reverse complement strand
AGAGAACGAGACAGACAGACATACATAGGGAGAGTGAGAGAGAGAGACCGACTCGGACTGAATTCTGGGTAGCCGAATGAGAAAATGGCTTCTGAATGTAAATCTGGGTAGGCAGCAGCAGAGTGTTGCCTCAACTTGGCTGCTTCCCCAACCCCCCTGCTAGACACTTGTGATGGTTTGGCCCGGGGTAGTTAGACAATAAAAACAGAACGAATGGAACAAAACAAATATCAGCAGGCAGGGAGTTTCTCTGGAGACCTCAATAGATTTTTAACAGTCTGCTGTTTTTTTTTAATCATTTCAATAATTTAACAACTTCTTTCCTTATCTGCTGTTTATTTTTAGCAGTTTTGTTATCTTATCAATTTAGAGTGTCTTTGTATTTATAAGTGAGTCTGTTGCATATGGGGCGATGATAAAGATCACTGATCAATAAGAATCCCTTGATCAGTAATAACTAATGTTCCTGATAATTGCATACAGCTAAGATACAACTTTTGGATGTAGAGCACACAGTAAAGGTGAGATGCTGCCTGGAGGAGCAGCCTGTGTGATCTGAACTTGTTTTTTCCCCAAAAATGAAATTAAAGCGCAGTTGTAAATTTGTCTAGAAAGTATAGGTTTTGAGCTTGAGTAAAACAAGTCACTCGAGATTGGGAAAACTCAGACTCCCTTGTATTTTTGGCATCTTACCCAAAATAAACAAAACCCTTGGGTTGCCAGGAGTTTGTCATCACAAACATTTAGAGAATGAGGAATTCAGTGTGTCTCATGCATCACATTTAAAAAGCTGCTGCCATTGATTCCTTGAGTTTTATGAGTTAAGCCCAAAAGCACTGAATAATACATCTGGTTCTTGAAGGCATTTCTAAAGTCACTATTATGATTAACAGGTAAGAAAGCAAAAATTTGGTTTTCCATTTGTATGTGGCTGCGTGACAGATGCGATACAAGGAATGATTTAAATTTAAACTCTGGTGTGTTTCTTTCTCAAGTTGAGAGCGATGTGACGATGCATTGAACCTAGAAAGGAAAGTGAAACATCACTTCAGGCCATATTGGCTTTATTGCCCTCTTCAGCCTATTTCCTTATATCAGCCTAATGGATGGGCTAATACAGTCTCTTTCTGTTGGGATTATAACTGAGGCATTGCTGATACTGCCAGTATAAGCAGCCAGCCAAGTAGCCTCCAACCTAGATATACTGTTCAGATACAGCCTCATTATTCGTATTTGTTTATTTCTCTCCATCATTGGCCTCTGCACTAATATTGATAGCACTAGTTTTCAAATTTCTTATCCTTCTTTTCAGTGTGACAGAGTCAAAGACGTAGACACTGAGGAAAAACATCATTGTTAATATTATTTTACAATGCAAACAAAAAATTGTGATGTCATCAAGTTGCAAAGGAGAGCCTCTTGCTCAAGGTGATTATAGGAAGCTTCACCGAAACCTACTTATGTCCTGCCTCAGAGCGGGACATGAGTGGGTGGAGTGAGTGAATTTTAGTCCAAGGCAAACAATGAATACTGTATGTACCCTGGTCTGTTTTGTTGTAGACAAACAATTATTCAGTGTGGTGAGGTTGTACCATAATGACAATAGACAGCTACACAGCTGGGTAAATTAGGTAGATTAAATTTCATTTAAACTACTACTAACTAAAGGTTATGTAAAGTAAAGTATGACAGCCTCACATTTACTGTACAGAAAGACTGTCTGGTGAAAGTATTTGTTTGAATTTGAACTATTCTTTGTTTTTCTGATAAAACTCTCATTGAGAAAAATATTTAGTATGTTTCTGAAGTCTAAGGCAGACTTTTTCAGTCATTTTAAGCACATACATTTGCATAACGTGCCTTACCTCACTCGCTTTTTCTTTCTATTTTGTACATACACCTACAAAATGGCTTCAGATTTTAGCGGCGTGCTAGTCTTTCTGTAGCCATGTTGGCCTTGTTTTTGTTTGAATCGTGTGCCAGTTTTAATGAATCTCGTTCAGACTGTTCTTGCTTGTGCTCCCAGTGTGATTCTCTGATTCATAGTTAATAACATGTTGAGCTTGCATCATGCAAAATGAAGAGGCCCACATTGCTTCTCACATTAATACTGAACAAAAAACATTCAAAGTAATCTGGAGATGTGCTGCAGAACTCACACTTAGTTTAAATAATGAGTGCAAAGGGAGTAATTAAGTTTTGATAGAAACTGCTCCAAAACTGAGAAGAAATGACAACTAATGATGGAACTGGTTAAAACTTTGAATTGAAAAACTGATTCACATATATATAGTTCACATTCACATAGTATCATAATATCAGTTGTATCCTTATCTCTTAGTTGGACACTGACTAGAACTCTACAACGCCATCTATGGACCCTGCCCCTGATCTGTCTGTTGAAGGGTCCAACCAAAAAGAGTTTCCTCATGGGGATCCATCATTGGGTCTTAAGCCAGTATTAGCAAAGTGGCACGTTAGAGTGTGTGCTCTGAGGTTGAGTGGCGGTTAGCGCTCTATCTGTAGATATGGCTGTCATTGCACAGGCCAGAGTGGTTGCCCCTGGCCAAGATTTGGACCAACAGTGAACTCTGATAACACTACTGCTAAATGTGAGCATGTGTGCGTGGGTGTGTTCATGTGTGAATTGTGTGTGTGTGTTTATGTGTGAATTGTGTGTGGTACAACAGATAAGAGCAAAAGTGTATGTCTGTATATGTGTATGTATCTGGAGAGGATGGCTCAGTGTGGCTGTTTCTGTGTGTGTGTGCGTGTGTGTGTGCGTGTTTAATAGTCTGCTTAGTGTTTCATGGTGGTAAATCATTCGTTCTGTCTCATCTCACACACCGCTGGACAGCAGAGTCTGCACTATCCTGATAACACACACATGCACGCACACACCACATCACATACAAGCACATGCTTTCTCTCACACTCTTTAGATACACACACACATATACATACACACACAGGCATCAAGGCTACGCACAACCCCTCTCTCCCACCTTGACTTTACAGTCCAGTAAATACTGCAGCCTGTAGTGTATCAGCCAGTCTATTTGTCTGTCTGTCTGGTTACTGCCCTGCCTGTCTATCCCCTGCTGCCAAGGTCAGTATTGTTAGAAAAAGCTTCTACATCTATGAGCCAGTGAAGCCCTGTGCTGCAGTGGGGTTGGGGTTATGCACATATAATGCAAAGGCTAAAACATGGCTAACCTGCTTTAGTCCAGCAAAGGCTGTTATTTTCCTTACCTAGCATTCTGCACATACATCACAGACAGATAAAATATAAATATAAGCTCAAAACTACAATTACAAGTTGCTATACACAAAACTGTAAAAAACAAACATACAGAAATAAGAAATAAAATAAACTGAAACCAGCACAACAGATATAGAATAGAAATCTAAGATGTGAGTGTATAATACAAAATTAAAAAGGGCAGGCTAACTCAAACTGGCCATGAAGAGCCTTAAAAGTAATCAATATAACCTCAAACAATCACGCAAATCAACAAACTGGTAATCTGGTAAAAGTGGAGTAATATAATTTATAGTTACATAGCTTTCTATATATATATATATGCTGATATGTTTGTCAAAATCTGAGTGGGAATGAAAAAAATACACCATACAAGTTTTTCGCCTCAGGTTTGATTTTAGAAACCAAGTCATGGGATTTACACCAACTGTCCTGGTGTAAATAAAGAAACAGCTGGGCTGTTTTTTCTGGGGTGTTGCCCTCTTAAAAAAGGAAAGTTTTTCCTTTAGTAAAAAAAAATCTATATATATATCTAATCTAATCTAAAGACTGATATGTGTAGGATCCAGATGGTGCTATGTAAGCTCTTTCCCGAAATTCTAACTCTAAGTGGACAACTTTGATGATGAAGAGAGGGCTGTGGCAGGGAATAAGAGAAAGATGGATAAGAGATAGTAATGGAAATATAAGGGCATGGGGAGAGAAGAAAGAAAGAAAGAAAGAAAGAAAGAAAGAAAATATAGGGGAGGTGGGGGACAGTGATAGATAAGGGAAGAAGAAGATGGGAGAAATGATAAAAGGGGGGTGGAGATGGAGGTGGAGATGACAGCTGCTGGAGGGAGAAAATGGAGGCAGGAGCAGATGAGAGAGGAACAGATAGGTGAGCAGGGGAGGGAGAGAGCAATCAAATCTTTCCAACACAGAGGTTATTAAGCTATTGAACTCACATAGAGTAGTAATAGATGACAATGAACAGTGTGTGTATATGTGTGTGTGTGTGTGTGTGTGTGAGACAGAGAGAGAGAGCATGAGGCAAGGGGTGTATGTATAATGGAGGGTTAATACTGCTGGCTCTTAATGGTAATTTTGGTCTGTCACTCCTCTAAAGGCCATCGCTGTGGGCCATCAGCCAGTCGCACACAACCATCAGCACACTGCAAATGTCACCATTATCACAGTGGGCTGTGCATGAGTGTGTGTATGTCTCAGTGTGCATGCTGAATTACTTTCCTGTTTTCTTCCAAATCCTTCCTATTTTCTTGTTTCTTCTGTCTTTCTCATTTGTCCTTAACATTCACTCGGTCCTCCTCTCTCTGTATTGACCAGTCAGGCTGTAAATATTTACATGTTCTGAAACCCTATCGATCGATGTCTGTCCATTTCTGTCTCACATTGATTGTGATCAGTTACATTCCCAGCTCTCTCTGTAACTGGCTCTTTTTTCCAGCCATTGTTCATTATTTATATTATCTGTGTCTCCAAGAACCATAGCTCCACTTTTAACATTTCTTTTAAGTAACTGACAGCCAACATTGTCTCTCATGTGTAGAAAATGTTTTATCACCATGGGGCCGAGCTAAACCATTGATAATGCATGGGAACATGCTTGTCAAGAGAGAATTCAGTTTTTCTCTCTGGAACAACGTTGTTGTTTTAGGGTATTTTTGGAAGCCCATGGTTTCTGCAAGAAAATGTATGTTACAGAGTTGTTTTAGATGTCTTACTCCTTACAAGAGATATATATTTTTGGCATTTTATGAGGGATTTTCAGTCATCTGGTACCAGATAATAAAAATATTCACATGGCAGACTTCAGTCTGGAGGTTTTGTTCACTTTAGCCCACTTGATTTAGTTCCATTTATCATTCATCATAGAGCCTTGCCATGTGTCTCGAACCTTGAACACGCAAATAAAACATTTAAAACAGTGTGGATGGGTCTTACTTTGACTGTGTGTTGTGAGGTCTGTAGGTCTTCTTAAAAGAAGTCATTTCTGAGACTTTCTGTCTCAGCTGAATGATAATATTTTTTTCAGTTTGTATTTCAGAGCACACTCCCACATAAATGTTAAAATACACAGTATCCTTGGACCTTCAGCACACACAGAGCTTTTAATCAAACAAGTTACACATTCATATGGACTAGCTAACTAACTCACACATTGAGTCATATGTTCACATTTAAGTGACTGAGAAAAAAAAATCTAAATAAACACTCACAACTACCTTGATTAGTGGGTGTCTGTGGGGAAAGGAGACTGACCCCACAGGTCATCTGTGCGAGCAGCATATTACAGGGACAGTGTTACATTTCAGTGTAAGGCCATAGTAATTATGTTGGGAGCAAAGGAGGACATTAGGTGACGCAGGATAAAGAGCAACACAGTCCACCTTAGGAGGTGGTTGGGGTGGGTGGATGGGTCAACAAACACAGGACTTTCACACAGGAGACCATCATTTGTTTCTCATGTGACCAGTCTCCTGCTGCTCCTAGAACTCCACTCAACACCTGCTGCTGGGTACATTACTTACACTGCTATTAGTTGTATTGCTGTGTTGGCAGCTAATACTTTAATTATCACTACTATCATTACTGCTGTGTGCTGTATTGCCTCACCTTACATCTGATATGGAGATCTGTATTTATGCTATGTTCTTCTTGCTATTCTCCCCCCCTCTCCCCCTCTCTCTCTCCTTCTTAACCCAACCAATCGAGGCAGATGGCCGCCCACCCTGAGTCCGGTTCTGCTTGAGGTTTCTGCCTCTTAAAAGGAAGTTTTTCCTTGCCACTGTCACCTAGTGCTTGCTCATGGTGGGATTTGTTGGGTCTCTCTCTGTAAATACCTATTTTAAAGAGTATCTAGACCTGCTCTATATGAAAAGTGCCTTGAGATGACTGTTGTTGTGATATGGCGCTATATAAATAAATTGAATTGAATTGAATTGAATGTGAAACCAATGATCAACATTGTTTCTTTTATCCATGACCGTTCCACAGCCATAACCGTGTTTATTATTGTAACCATGACAATAATAGTTTTTGTGCCTAACCTAACCTAAGTGTTACTGTCCACAACCTTTACCACATTTATTATTATTACCATGATGACAAATGTCTGGTATACCTGCTGCTGGTACGCTCCTATGGGACGTAATTTAGGGTAAATAACCTGTAAGGAAGTTCAGGTTAGAGGACTTGTTGGGAGTGAGTAATGATGAAGATGACACAAAGATAATTGCTGAGGTGGAGAAAGGGTTCTCTCAACAGCAAGTCATAGAAATAAGCAGACTCTGTGCACTGTTTTTTGCTCCCATCATTTATATTATTAATATTGGCGCAAGCAGCAGTGTGTGCACTTGTATTTTCTGCTTGGTCCAGAACTTGTTTAGGAGTATTGCTGATGTGCTTATGTTCCTCCTTTAGTGGCTTGTTTGTCGGACCACTATGTTAGGTATACTGAAACCTTAACATGTCTCTTTGCTGCCTTAAAGATAAATATTTCTTTCTCATTGTGAAATGTAACACTGGCACATGGAGTGGATGCTGTCAACTATGTCAACAAATTTGCAGTTTGTTATGCAATAGTTAAAGTGGGGGCTTTTAAAAGCAAAAGGAATGCATGGTGGTTATGTAGGCTGATGCATTGTGTGACATGCTGGGTAATGCTTCCTGACAATGACTCTCTATAGACTTAGACAGCTTCCAACTGACTGAATAGGAATTAGACTCCATTCAGCACCACACCCAAAAGGTCTGACCCCAGTGTGTGTGTGTGTGTGTGTGTGTGTGTGTGTGTGTGTGTGTGTGTGTGTGTGTGGGTGTGTGGGTGGGTGTGTATGTGTGTGAAGGGCTGGTGGTAACATTGCACAGAGGGCACAGTATTGTATTGTCCTCTGGGAGATCAATGACATTCCCCTCCTTTGAGTCCACAGATTATCTGTCTGTCAGCCTGCCTGTCTGAAAGTCTGTCTCTCTGTCTCTCTGCCAGCTAAGCTTTCTCTCTTCTACAAGCCGGTCCTCTGTCCTTCGCTCTGTTTTTCTGCTTTTGGAGTTGTGGTATTTGTCTTCCTGTGTGCCTCAGTGAGAACATGCCTATATTTCCATACCACTTGCTGATTTCATAAGCATTTAGAGTTGAACGAAGTAATCCTTAAAGACTATTTTTACATTTGATGTTGATACAAAAGTTGTGTAGATGTAAGCACATAATATGTTTATAAGCCGCAGGCACAATTGTATCTGAATGCACAAATGCTGGCTTGCTGACAGGTACCTCTGTTTGATTTGTATTGCCTCTGAATTAAAGGTGCTCCATCTGACTTTGGCTTAGGTGCACCGTGGTAAAAGTTCCCCCTTGTGACTCTGTGATAATGAAAAAAAAAAAAAAACAGACAAACTTGGCTTTACCTTCATGGAATATATATGATCCAAATAAGATTCAAAAACCTTACAGACCTTGAGTCAGACAGAACTAAACCTACAGCTACCATTTTGCAGGGCAAAGAATCATGTGTGAAAGAGATCTAAAGTGATTATTTTTGCTTTATTTTCTTCTGAGATGTTACTTTGTTGCTGGCACAGGTTCAGTAAGTGATTGTAAAAGTTACTGACATGGGTGCTAAAAGATAGAAGAGTGGTTATGACCCCTGCTTCTGCTAGCACATGTGTTCTCTTTCTGCCCTCAGGATCAAATCCCTCTTGCCAACCCCCTCTTCTCTCTTTCTAAGTAAAGAGCAAAAATACAAATAATGATCAGTCATATTTTTTGTGGCCTGTCCCTATATTTTAGACTGAAGATTAACTGAAAATGAGTCTGAAGGCTGATTTCATGTTTCTACTTCTAGTGTTCTTGAAACAGGAAAAAGCATCCACACCTTTTGATAATAAAGGAATGGATCTGTCCTTTTATAAACGTCATTTCATGGTGTCTCTTCTTTATTAAACACCACTGAATAAAAATAAGAGAAAATGGATGAGAGTAAACTTGAGGTGCCCAAATAAGAGTTTTTACTGTTGATTTTTGATGACTTGCTACCAACAATACATGGCAAATTGAAGTACTCTTCTTTCATTTCCATCTATAAAACGTCTCATAAAATAAAAAAAAAAAAAAAAGGTATCATGGGGGACCCTATAAAAGGCTCTAAAATTTGTGAAAAATTAGGGAGTCGTTAACAAAAAAATAATGAATAAAGATATTTATTCATACCCATGACTAAAGTTAGCTGTTTCAAGTTATGTTGATATCACTACAACTTCACCTGTAGCTATCTACATAACTTAGCTCCATGTCGAAAGAAAATCTGCATAACCAATTGTGCCAACGTAAACAAACTTTAGCCAAGTTTATTCATTTGTTGGCATGCAGAATCACCGAGCCTCTGACAGGATGATAACTGTGAATGATATGGGGAGACGTAAATATGGCAGGCAGCCTGAATGTTTGTTGCCGCGATTTAATACACTAACATCGGAAAATCCACCGTATATTCTCTCAATCTGCGTTGGGTGAAAATGTGTGCCTGTAGAAAAAACCAGGGATAGGGAGCAAAACACACACTACCTTCAATAACGTCAGTGTGTTTTCCCTGAAGCTACCAAGGACCCACACAACTCAGACAGAGCAACAATACAATGAAATTCATGTGAAAACAATAGTTTGTGCGAAAATCACCTGAGTCATTTTTACATGTGCAGGAACATATCTTGACCTGCACCTTGGATCACTAATCAATCCAGCACTTGTCAACAAGGTTAAAAGAGGAGGTGTACTAGATTTTTAGTTTGCTGGTTGCCTTCAGCAATTTTTCAACAGCTCAAAATGATCTACCATGACCAGTTATTTTAGAGGCTGTTCACACATGCAAGAACATGCAATATGGCTGCTCTCCTAGAACCTTGGAATAGTTTTCTTTCCTTCAAAAATCCAAAATGTTAACAATAATTTTGAAAATAGTTTGATGTCAAAAGTAGAGCTCATCTCTGTTGGACTTTAAGGAATAATGCTGGTGATATTTTATGTTTGTTTTATTGGCATTAAATCCCATGAAAATACCCAAACCAACAACATCAAACTGAGCCGACTAACAGGTGATGTCAAAGTATCTAAAACCTTATATATTATATACCTCTGAGCTATAGAACACCGCTATTGTTTAAAAATTGTTCAAAATTTACATCTTCAGTGGGTAAAATGGGCTGAGGGTTTTGTTTTTTAATGGAATTTGTTGACAGAAAGATAAATATAAAACATCTCCAGCATTATCCTTTAAGGTGTCGCTTGTGTGAACAATACAAGCTGCTGGCTTGGCTGAAACAGGCAATTTATTCTGTTAATGTTGTGGAATATGTGTGCGTGAGACAAAAGGGAGGATAGAGGGATGAATGCTGAGATATAGAGGTGAGCTGAAGAGAGAAAGATGGAGAAAGAAATTCAGAAGATGAGAAAGAGGAAAAAGAGGAAGGAGAGAGGGCATCTCCACAGCTGATGCTACTCTCAGCCAGAGGCTTCCAGAAAAACACACAAAGTAGCCTTCACTATGCACATGTGCACATACACACACACACACAGTATTAGCCTGTTTTCCACACAAGCACACACATAAGCACAACAAACACATGCAGGTGGGACCAAGGAGTGTAGTGTGCCAATTTGTTGTGCCCCTGGTCCCCTCTCAGGAGACTCACAGACAGGCATCCAGCCATGCCAAGACTGGCACTGGTCCCGTAACTAACACACCTCCACTCTTACTATACTGTGGCTGCAGGCACTGCAGTATCAGGGTTTTGTGTGTGTTTCTATGTGTGTGTGTTTGCCTCCACTTTTCATAGATCACAAGAGACAAATGCTGAAGAATTGGGAGCATGTGAAAGACACTGCAGCGATGTTCACACATGGAGGATGGAACATCTCTTACTTGAAATATCTGTGAAAGGTTGTGGTTCACACTTAAGTTTCTCAGCCCGTCCATTTGGGCTCTTTTCACACATAAATGTTGTGGGTATAACAGATTTCTTTCCTCCTGTCCATGGTGGCTTCACTGCTGGAGAACAGCAGTGAGTTGGACAATAATGACATGCAGAAAGAAGACTGTCTCAGTTCTGTCACATGTTGCCTCAGGGATGAATTTTAGAAATCATTTAGCATTTGCATAACTGTTTATCTCCATGCCTTCGTCAGCTTTGAGAGGAGTCTCATCCTCATTTCAGTGTGCTGAAACAGAAAACAGCCCTATGTTAGAAAAATGCAAGTGGCTGTGTTGGTATGTTATGAGATATAAAAATGTGATTTAGGAAGTCAATTTTGAGTAAGAGCAAGAGTAAGAGTTTATCAGACCTCAAATCACTGTGCAGTGGCTCATAATATTATGACACAGGATGATCATCTGGTAAATAATATTAAAATATGGCATGCACATTACAGATTAAACTAGCAGAAATATGTGCTTATTATTTTTGATTCTGCAGCACTAAACAGAGCTTCGATGGATTAAAGGCCGATTTATACCTCTGCACTGAACTGATGTATGTTGTATGTATGGTGTAGCCATGTAGCCTATGCCATAGCCCAATGTTACCTCCCTAGAAATGTAACTACACATTGCGGTGATGCAGACTGCAACAACTGTGATTGGTCCCTTTGGCTTGTACATGTCTGTCAGTGGCCTAACAAACACATAAAACTCACCCTCCCACCTGTTTCAATCATTTCAATGTGCTTGAACACCATCTCCTCAAACACCTTCTTTTTTTCTGCGTTGCAGTAATTTCAGTAACTGTTCAACATTTATTGGCTCCAACATGAAGTACATGAAGAAATTCAACACAGAGGCACAGAAACCCCACTGCCAGTTAGTGTATTGGCAGTGTAAATCCAGAGCAACGCAGACACACCAGCACACAAGCTGGTGCTGGAGCTGTAAAACACTTCCAGCGCTGCACGGTGGCAACAGGTGTCTGTGGATGTCAGATTTGAGGAACACTTTGTTTGGGTGTCTGTTGATGTAACAGACACCCACAGCATGTACTGTGTTGTTTTTGGTGGTGGTGGTTTTTGCTTTTGTCTGACAGTTGTCACAGACACACACAATTTCCAAAAGGATGATTAACTAACTGACTGACTGACCAACTAACTAACTAACTAACTAATTCTCACAATGATGTAGGTCACTTGCATAAGCTATGCCATAAGCTCTGCATTGATCCTGTGCAGAACTATAAATCAAGCTTGACACAACTGCGTGCCAACAACTCCATACTTTCAAAAACATCATCATTTTCCTCCTTGGGGACACTTCAACCTCTGAGGACTTAGTTTGCTGATCCAACAAGACACTTTTTTGCTGCTCAAATCTAATTTCTAAAACAAAAACCACGAGTCCTGCTATTCTGGTCTGTTCTTTCTCCCTGCGCTCTGTGCTGCTAATGTCATTGTCACTGTCCTCTGGGCCAATTATGCAGCATGTATTGTCTGATTGGACTGCATATTGTTTCAGCAATCAGTACCACTGTGTGACTGTATGTGTAAGGGATTGTGTCTGTGGGTGAGTGTGTATGTGTCTTAATTTATTATCTGATGTGATAAGTATCTTTGCAGAGGAAGGTGGAGAGGATAGCATAAAGAAAGATAAAACAGAGAGAAAGAAAGGCCTGACTCCTGTCTTTCTGTCTTTTCAGGGGCCCAGTCTGGCTCTAATCAGGGAGACGCAGGGCTGACTGCACTCAATTATTCACTCATTAGTCAGCAAACAGGAGAGGCTACAGAGAGCTGTGTTGCCTGCATACTACTGCTCACACAGTACATCCCTCTCTTTGTCTTTTCACCCGTCTGTCACTTTTTGGACATCCAGTCTACTTGTTACTTTTTCTGGCTTTAGTTTCCAGAGCATTGCTTTAGCTCAGGAGCCTTAATGGCTTTGAATGTCAAAACTGTAATGGATATTTGAGGACACTGGGAAAGAAAAAAACTAAAAAAACTAAAAAAAAAAAAAAAAAAAAAAAAAAAACAGTGTTCCCTCTCCACAAAGATTTTTACAAGGACTGGGAGACTGCCAAATATCAAGTCCTGTTTGTCTGTGTTTTTGTTTATATGTTTTGTTTTTGTTTTTGCTTCGACACCATCACAGCTATTCAAGGGAATATAGCTAGACAGTACTGCCCTCAGCAACAGTGGGATTGGCAACTCAGACAAAATCAATTTCTATAACACAGTGGGCTGTAAGGGAGCAAAGTATCATGGAAAAATACTGTTGGTCATAATCGTTGGCTAAATTGCCAGTCTACTTTGGCTCCAAATATTGTCTGGGTGCCATAGCCTTGACTTACCGCCTGTGGAAATAGTTGCTATTAAGTTGGCACCCCTTTTAAGCCTGTCACTCATTTTGTTGGCATGGTTTACTGAAACTCCATAGAATCCAAATTCAGTGGATAGATGGACAGAAAGGAATGTGAGCTAAGTCCTCTAAAACGTGGTCTCTTGAACTATGGGCCTGGACAATGTGTCAGTACTCTGATTGTTTATCTGTTTGTTAATGTATTAACTGCTGAACCTAGAGATACAGTCAAAGTGCCAGAGAAACGGAAATCAAAACAAAAAGCCACAGATTTCCTCGCTTTCCAATGGATTTTTCCTTTAAAGCACAGCTTTTATACTAATTTTGTCATAAGACATGTTATCCAACCACACCTAAAGTTAAAAGTTTTGTAGTCCTCCTCCTAATGCCTCCACAATCTTTCTCCAGGAATTCAGTATCTTTGGCATGTCTTTGTGGTTTTGACACAGTTACTGATACAAAAAGGGATAACACACAGTTCTGGACAGTAATTTGTGGTTTTGCACTCAGCTGTACCATTGATCTATTAATAAATAAATGCATAAATGGATACCAGGCAACAAGTTGATGCCCATTCATTCATATGAAAATTGCTAAATATGCAAAAAACAAAACAAAAAACAATGGGGAAAGAGATGACTATTTCTTCCACTGGCCCCACTTGTGTGTAATCAATAAGATAACATCACTAGCTTTTTTCAGGGTGCAGCTGTTAAAACACCAATCATGAACCAAAACATGAGATTGACTGAGTTCAGTTTGAGTTCGACTGAGGACCTCTCTCCCTCATTTCCTGTATTTCCTGGCCTTTACCTTTACCTTACCTTACCTTTATATATAAGGCCCTTCATGGAACAGGTAAAGAGGTCACTTTCTTACAATGGACGTCAATGGGTAACATGTTTTTTGGGCTGCAAGGGATTTTTTTTTGTGCAGTTAGGTATTGGAATATATCAGGAGCAGGGCTGACGGAGCAGGGCTCTCGTCCATGGGTTGTGCACACGAAGAACAGTGGAATTAGTTGTGTGAAGAATAAAAAAATAACATACCTTTACAGCCATTTATAAACTGTCTCAGTTTTTTCCCTCAATCAGTGATAAGGATAAGGAATTGTTTTGATTTTTGGTGATTTAGATTCATCATTTAGTTTTCCTCTTCAAGAGGGTGCCATTTTGATATAACATTTGTAATATACCTTTAAGGTGCTTATAAATAAACAACAACAACAACAAAAAAAACATTAAGGTGGGTATGGCTGTTTTCTTATGCCACATTTTGTTAAATGAACTGTGGTCTCCAGGGTATTTGTCATTATTGTTCATCTTAACTCACCTGAATGATCTGTCTTCACTAAGGTCTCAGTGAATTAATATCAGCTCTCACTGTCAAGTCTCACAGACTCACTGTCTTTGTCTTTTATGGTTTTCTGTCTCTTCATCCAGTCTCTCTCTCCCCTCTGTTCACTCTCTCTGTTTCTCACTCCCTCCTGTGCATTAACCTGCACACCCTCCACAACAGAGCTGTCAGCAAGGTGTGTTTGTGTGTGTGTGTGTGTGTGTGTGTGTGTGTGTGTGTGTGTGTGTGTGTTAATGAAATCCACTCTTGCTACTCCTCCCACTCCAAACCAGACCTGACAAACGAATGAAATATGCATGCTCAGCAATTTGTGTCAAATTCTCTTGGCAGTGGCCTTCTGCAGAAGCTTTTCCAGAAAAGTACACTTCAAGACTGACAAACAGCTTACAGTGTGTTACCTGCATGCTTTTCACGTTGTATAGTGCAGTGTTTCTAGTCATTTTAATTTCTATAGACACACATGAGCATAAAAGGTTGTGCACAACATTAGAATCACACTCCTAGAAGGACACAATACACTTTTATATAATTGTTGGAATTGTATTAGCTGAACCTGTAGCTCAAAATTTTGTGAAGACCTACAGCTGACAGATCCAAGATCAGATAGCACTAGCTGTATTGTAGCTGTTAAACAAGTCCAGTTCAAAACTGACAGCTACTTTTCACTGACATTGCACTTTTCTGCATCTACCAGACATATGCCAAACATTACAAACTTCTCCACAGTTTATCTCAGTTGTTGTTTTTTGCCCACAGTGTATCCTTGTCAGGTTTATAAGCTTCAGCTGATTTTTATGCTGATGAAGTGTGTTTAAATGTAATTATACTATATTACTCAAATATTTGCAAATAATATATTAAGCAATAGTTACCTTTGGAGAAAAAAGCAGGAGAGCAGGCTCAGGCATAAGTAGGGAACATTTGAAAGAAAGAAATATCATATAGACATTCACACACATCATAGAACACATGTTTTCCCTGGATTGCATTGTAGATTTCATTGTCTAACCTAAACTGATTTCATATTTTCTATCATAAATATCCCAAACAAAGATATACAGCATCACACACACACTCATGCACACAGTGACAGCTCTCCAGTATCCAAACACACTTCCTTCAGCTTTGCACTGTAAAACACCTGTGTGTGTGTGTGTGTGTGTGTGTGTGTGTGGAGGCAATGTGGAGGTCATGTCTAGCCCCACGGCAGTTCATTAAAATGCATGTGTTTTGGGGAATATGTGTGTGTGTATGTGTGTGTGTGTAACTACTCTGTTCACATAACTGTTTACATAATTGATGAATATGATAATGACACAAGCTGGCACTGTGCTCATATGGGCATTTGTGCACACGCATCAGTGTAGGTCTGTGTGTGTGTGTGTGTGTGTGTGTGTGTGTGTGTGTGTGTGTGTGTGTGTGTGTGCTGGTTGTTCAGAGCTAAGACAGAGGATGCCCCAATCGCATCACATGCCCATCATCTTCGCACTGACAGTTTGACCATTGACAGCACTTTGTTCTGTTGGCAGAGAGACAGGGAGACAGATAGACAGGTAGACAGACATGCTGACAGCATATGGTGTGAGACAGGAGACCTGTAGACCCATGTGGTTGTTAAAAAAACATTCCCCCTTCTCTCTCTCTCTCTCTCTCTCTCTCTCTCACCTCCCTCCCTTCCCCCTTGGCATATGTTGTGTGTGGTTGGCTGTGCGCCACATGCCGATCCGATGCCCTCGGCGCTGCCGGGGCTCTGTGCCACCTGTGCCACTCTCTCCCACAGCAGCCCCCATACACACACACACGCACAGATACACACAGACACACACAGGCCCAGACACTAGCTCTCAGTTTGCACCTGTGTCTGTGGGAGAGAATTTCAGACAAGAGAAACACAGACATCATATTGTCCTCTTGGTGAGTTCAGTGGCCTATATGATGGAGTTTTTGACACAAAGTTGTGTTAAAGATCTCAAATGGGCCAGGTTCACTGCTGAACACTTTTATCTTTTCATATTCTGTATAAAGTTGATACAGACATGGAAATTTAGAGACTAAAATACTCCATATTCTGTACAGGAGCTCCTACGCTTATGTCAAGGAATTAACCCATGTTCATCCTCAGTAATCCAGGTTAAAATTGCAAAAATACCATTTGCAATAAATAATTTAATTGACAGGTTTTATCCCATTGTTAATTTAATTCTTGGAAGAAAATGTGTACTGAAGACTTATAATAAAACTATTTACAAGTATTTTACAAGATCCTTTGACGGTATCCCCAGATTTGACTAAAAACAACATGCATCAATATCAAAACATTATTAGAAATGTATCATTTTAGTATTGATTTCTTCTCTGGTCCAGCATATTTTGGTAAATTAGATTAGGCTCTATAAATGTACTGAGGTCTGGTATTGTAGTTCAGCTTTGAATTCTCCATCCAACAGTCAGTGTGATATTTATCTATGTCGTATGTAGGCTGTAGCACATAGTAATACACTCACATACAAAAAAGGGTAGTCCCAAATTAGCAAGCGGCCCTTTGGAAAAATCAATCAGTGTTAAGAAAACATATTTTTGTACTCTGTCAACATCAAATCCCATCCCTCCAAGGAATTTATATCACCGTATTATTGGTGAGGAGCTAATACCACTTTCTAGAGTAATAAAATCTATCCACCTGTCACCATGAAGACACCTTCCAGGAAGTGACAGCTTTGTACTTCATAGAGTTTGCCAAAGTGTTTGGCAGGATATTTCCCATAGCCTGTAGCTGTTACATACTAGCATTCTCCAGTCATTAAAAAAATAAAAATAGTGCAACTCCAGTGTGAGTCTTTTGCTGTAGCCATGCACTGTAGCAATGTGTATGTCAAGTATTGTATGTGTATCACTGTATGTGTGTGGGCATGTGTAACTGCAGGAATTGTACAGGATGTGTGTTTATCTTTTAGTCCAGGGATAAGTCCAGTAAGCTCACACTGCAAAGCTGACTCATGAACAATAAACAAACAACTAAATAAATGCACTGCCATTTGTAATATCTATGCATCATCAGTTTACCTATGTTTTGTTTTTCAAGAAAACCACGGTTCCACTACAAAATATCGTTTACATCATTTGTCATTTATATTTGATGGCAGAGAGGATTGTGAACACCAGCGGGCTCAAGAGTTTCAGGGTGGCTTGTCCCTGGAGTTTGTGTGTTAGTCCAGATGTGCTGCCAGTAGCTCAGTGAGAGAGTACAGTCAGATTATCAAGGATTTAGCACACACACACACACACACATATCTACACACAAATATACATAGATATTCAGACACACAACTATGCCAATAGTAGAGGACTAAATTATCATGCTATTTCTTACCATGCCATGATTTTTCACTTATATCATATAGAATATAGCTGTATTCTTTTTTTCTGTGGTGCTTTTGTGCTGAATAAACATTCAGCTTGGAAATACAGTTTGTGCAGGGCAGAGAACAACATAAAAGAGATTTATAGAAATATTTGTGTGTGTCTGTGTGTGTGTCTCTCAGAGAAATAGAGAGAGAAAGAAAGGGAAAGATGGAGAGATAAAGCAACAGAGCTGCAGGTTGCGTGCAAACTGGGCAGCTAAACAGAGAGAGGAACGAAAAGACTGTTATCTTACGGGCACTGTAGTCTGTCAGACACACACATGCACATGTTTACAGAATTACTGCAGGCTACACCTTTGTTCCATCACCATGTTGCGGAGCAAACTCTGGCGGGCCCACATACAGCGTCACAACAGTAGTCTTGTATTTGGTATTCAGTGGAAACATGATTCATCTGTTGAGCCTCAAGCAGCCACACACTGTAAGAGACACAAAATGTTGTTATCTTCATCTTCTTCATCGTCATTGTCATCCACTCACTGAGAGGGTCTGAACAGATATTTTGTCATCATTTGTCAACCCCCCTGCCACAAACAGTAAGTGTTATAAATCCAAGCTAATCCCCAAATACTCAGGTCGGCTACCACAGCTGACACACACACACAGACACACACGCCCAGCCAGGCTCTCTAGCTAGGCAGGAAGTAGCACACCTGACCCCACTCTGCTGTTTCCCTGGCCCTGCAATGCCAAGACTAAAGGTTATCTCTTTACACACGCTTGACCACACACACACACACACACATATACAAACACACACACACACTTTTTCCCCCTCTTGGATTCAGTCAGAATCTAACAAACCAGCCTGGCTAGGCTGGCACTAACACACCTGACACACTCAAACACACTCAGGTGTCCCTGCGATAGTCTCAGTTGGCTGGAGGATTCTGTGGAGAGTTAATTGGATCAGCTGTTAGGTGAGGAGACTGAATGTGAGATGGGCATGAGCCAGAAAACACTGAGTGAGGGCTGAATAAAAAATGAGGTTGCTGAGAGATAAACAAGTTAATAAGAGAACCACAAACTCTGAGATGGCCATACATATTGAATTAAATGTGTAGGAGCTGTTGCTAACTTGGCCAGTTTGTTGTTAATTGACTTTTCTGATACGCTAGCAAGTTTTCAGACATATGTAGTGAAAAATATCTATATAGGGTAAATTTTTGAGCATTGGAAATATATTTATATTGTGTTTTTTTCTTAACCACAAATTGGTCCAACTGATGTCAAATGACACAACTTGTTTTCCTTTCATTGTTGAGAGAATACAAAACCAAATGTTGGAGTAAAGTTGATGAGAAAGTTTTGCTTATTTTTTCAACTACAAACATCAGCTCCTTTATCGCTCAAAACAACTGCATCTTCACCAAATAAACAGATAACCAAACCACCAACAAGCAAGTAAAATGAATGCTAAAGGAAATAATCAGTGAACAGCAATAACAAGATGCACAGAGCCAGGCTACACACACTCACACATGATTTGTGATTTCCCCATTGGTGCTCACAATTACTCATGGATGCCCCAGAACTCCACTTCACACTTATATGCTTATTGCATAGATTACAAATGTCAATAAAATTACTTGATTTAACTTAAAAAATGAAAAAAATTAATTATAAACCCTGTGACACTCATTAGTTAACACATAGCCACAGAGTACACTGATATCTGAGAACTACTTACCTGACAGAAAAAATAAATAAATAAAATAGATGGCCTTGTCAAAAAAATGGATAATGATTAGTTATAGTCAAGACATAGTTCATTCTAATTTGTAAATAAATCATAGAGACTTTTTTGTCAGACAGGCAAAGTGATAGCTGTTTTCATAACCTCCATTTAATGCATTAAGGAACATCAGTCTTAGAAAACATCAATTTGTTGCAACATGAACTGATGTATATTTAACCAGTCATATCATTTTGTGGTGCCATAAATGAATCTTACTCTGATGTCATTACAACTGCTGCAAAGCATGGAAAGCCATTATGCATCTCAGTGGGGGTGAAAATTCCCTCACCATTCAGAGGACATAATTTCAAATGTTTTCAACGTAAGTCTCACTCATTCTTTGTTGAGTTACCTGCAATTACCTTGTGTAGAGGACCTTTATTTTTCTACTGATGTTTAATTTCACAGTTGCTTGTTCGTATTTCTCATGCCCTCAGGCCGTACTGAATTTCTTTTTATAGTTCATGTAATGGACAATAGAGAATTAGTTGTTTTAACCCTGATGTCTCCAGAAGTGTGTGCTTGTGTGTATTTGTGTGAACACACATATGCATGAAAGTACATGTAATGCATGTTAGCTTTTGAATAAAGACAAAATGCACACTTTCGTTAATTTTATTATTTGCACCTCTGCATTTCCTACGTCACAATGTTTTGCATGAAAAAGGCCTATTGTGTAACAGAACAACATCCTCTAGTTTTGCCATGTAGTCTCTCAATACTGTTCCTCTCTCTCTGCATTATTTGCAGAGTATAAAATCCTCCTATGTGCATACACATAAACAAAGTGGACATGCATGGAGAAGCATCACCGCTTTAAGGCACTATTCAACCCCCTGTGAGCCACCATCCAATTAAATCACCCCTTCTCTGCAGTTAGGATTTATCAGCTAATTAGACAGGTGGAAAGGAAAAACATTACAGTCATAAATAAAAAGCTGAAAGTCTATTAAATTTGATCAATACAAATAAATAAATAAATAAATAAAATAATAAATGACAGCTAACTTCATGGATGGAAATAAAATGTACAGATGATACTAATCTGTTGTCAGCTCTAGGCTGAGAGAGCAAATTGAAAAAAGGAAATAGAAAAGAAAAAATATTCATATTTACAACATCATTTTTTAAACTACAAGAAGCAAAAAGACTACAGCAACTGTAACAGAGTCTAGATATCCAACTGATACTATGGACTATAACTGTTTCTATAATAGTTTGCAAATAACTCCCATAACTCCCCCAGTAAAATGAAATATGAGTACCTTATTCATCCAAATGGGGAATTGGAGTGTTACAGCAGGCAGGTTACACATGACTTATACAACAAAGAAAAAAGAAGGACCATATACTTGTAGTAGTAATCATACAATAGTTAAAGAGCAGTGCTGGAGTTTTTACACTTCAAGTAGCATACAAAACATGGCTGTATCAAGAGAATTGTTTCAGTATTGTGCCACATTCATGTTAACATGCTTATATGCAGTCCTCATTAGTTCTGCCGGTAAATGTTCACAAAGCCTCCTCTATTTTGGTGGTCCACATTATGAGTAGTGGCTGAGGTGACATGAATGGAAATAAAAAAATACTGACAGCTCTCTCCTCTCGTTTTTTTTTTTTTTTTTTTTTGGACCAAAAGGCTCAATTTATGATATTAACTTTGTATACAAAAAGTTGTTTGTTTGTTTTTGTGTTGTGTTGTAATGCAGGTGACATGCTGTCCAGGCTGTGCTGCTTTTATTCTGAAGGGATTATGAGAGAAAAAAAAACTGCTACTGACGTCCCTTTCTCACTACAGGAAGTCTTAGCAGTCAATAACAGCACAAAAAAAGTCAAAGGAACCAAAAACCACATGTTAAAAAAAAGCTGAACGGAGACGTTTTTTTTCACTGTTTATTTTAAACTGATAAATAACTTAGCCATTGTGTTCAAATAACGTCAGCTTGTTAAGTTTGCTAGCAAGGTAACCAGTACTTGTGCCATATTCACATCCTGTAGTGCATATAGTATAAGTACGAACACAGTTTATGTCAGCCTTTTGGTTATGATTTTGGGTAAGAGCAATGGGGAATTAATGAAAACAACTACGCTGGAAGATTAAAAAAAATCAATATTAATACTTATTTGTTTCACAGAACTGTTTTTATCTGGCTTAGGTTCTTTTTCCCAGTCTGCCAAGATGATGTGAATGCAGCATTTGTCAGGTAATTTGTAATTTTCTCGCTAGTTATCATTTCATTGTTAATATATCAAAGACTAATCAGATAATACCTGTTGCAGCTAACAAGCAAGCTCATCTCATGCTGCAGTTTATTAGCAGAGGCAGAAAAAACACACGTGTAGCCAATAATGCTAATGAGGGCTCATTTCACTTGAGTGACACAGGAAGTCATATTGCATACACAATACCAAAAACCCTGGCAACCCTGGAACACCTAGATGTAGTGTGGCCTTTATTAACATTAACACCTGTATTAAAACAGTCTAAGTGTTTCCTGTGTTCCCTGTGTTCCCTGTCTCCTGTCTATTTCACCAAGATCCTGAATGAGCCGCTGTACAAAAAACTGCACACTTCACGCACCAGCAAGCGTTTCACACGACTATGTAGTGAACATTTATTTGGAGATTAAATTATTTGTTCAGGTGGATAGTTTTTACAGTGCAGGGGAGAGGGGAAGCCCCTGGAGGGAAGAGTAGATTGAAGACCAAAAGCGTTAAAGGAGAGGAAAGTGCAAGTGAGAGGGAGAAGGCAGTAACACAGACTTACACACAAATAAATCATATACACTCCTACTTGGAAAATGTGCTGAATCATGAAAATAAAAAGATCAGTGCAGGTTTTGTTGTCAATCACTGAGCTAACTTCGATGGGCACAAACAATACAAAGATATGTGTATGGAATAAGTAAGTACAGTTGTTCTGAGGGAACTGGAAAAAAATGTTACTCCACTCCTTCACATTACAATTTTACTCACCTCACCTCTCCCTCTCTGTGTTATTTTATTCTGTTTTACCATAACTATCCTTAAGCTTTTAGCAACTGTCTGTCATGCTTTATTTTCACTTGTAACTAGACAGCAGCAGCCCAACTAGTGCTGTGATCCTTACTTCCTCCAGTCCTGAACAGTTTTTTAAAAGAGTCTGTGTAAGTAAGAGTGTGTTCTTTCAGATACTAGATGGTTACTACAGTGGCATTCATTTTACTGTCTGTTGAGCCAGTCACTATGCTATAACAATAGCAATGTGGCATTCAGGTTACAAAGTAATTTACCCTGAATGTGTCTGAGCCAGGCTTTTTCCTCACATGTGACATCTTCCTGTTAGTTGTTATTTCTGACCAACAGTTTTCACCCCAATTCCCACAATTGGCACTAGTTACTTGTCCTTGTTACTCACACATATTTCACACTCCAGAGTACTCATTACCCTCTTGACATGCCTTTCTGCCTGCTCATAAGTATCTGCATGTTTGTACTCCTCACAGTTACGTTTTTCCTCTCCCTCTCTTTCTCTCCTTACAACATACCAGTGGAGTCAAAGTATCATACCAACACCTCAGCTAAGACACTGAAGTCACACACATGGCACAGCACACACACACACAACACTTTTTTTCCAAGTTAGTAATGGCTGTCTGGTCTGAACGGTTGTCCACTAGACTTTAAATAGCCACACCTCTTACAGCATATCAGCTGACAGTGAGCCAAGCTGACACTGAGCAGTTATTCACCATCACTAGACCATGACTACATGCTGCTTGGTCTTGTGCTGTAGAAGCTGGAAGGAGAAGCTGTTGTTATTTGTCATTTTGTAAGCTATGAATTTAAACCTCTGATCTTTTCTTTGTGATCTAACATCTGTACATGCTTAACAATAATGCCTACAGTTTGTTCTAAAGAAACACTGCTACATACATCAAATACATTTTGACTTTAGATCGTTTTTTGCTAACAAAGGGTAATTATGAGAGCAGTGATAGCAGCGATGCAGTGTTTTGATACAGAGAAGCTTTCCTTCTCATCTCACCCTAGCTTTGTTGTTCATCTGATTTCTAAAGATTCATTGTTCATGAATATATGCTTTACAGTCTTTCAATTAGCTGTTAGTTAGTGCTATACTGACTGCTGAATACTCCTGGTTTTATTTGTGTTATTCATCCATGACAACAAACATTGTTGCTCCTGTTCCCTTTTCCTCAGTGTTTCCTTAGCAACAACTGCTTCACAGAGCCACCTGTTTGATTTTTCAGGCTGTGTGTGGATACCTAATAACAAGGAAAGGATTTTCTGTTCCTAGATACCTACTCAACAACTTTGTAGAAGACAGAGGCTGAAGTAATTACAAAATAACAATATAGTCTGAGTCTGAATTCTGACTTGTCTGTGTCCAACTCTCCTGTGGAAAAATGACAGGAAACCAAAACTTTCTTTCTTTCTAAATAAGATCAGCTTCCAAACTGATGCTTGTATAAATAATAGGTAGAAAGAGAAACAGTAATTACACTGTATACTGTACACAGCATAATATAATATAGAAAAATTGTCCATTTCAGAGTTGTTGTTTTTTTTCAGATGTAAAAATAAACAGTTCTTAATGATCTCTGTACAGCAGTTAAAACATCTTAATCTTGTGTTCCTCCCACTGATTTCAGTCAACCTTTTCTGTGTTTTTGTGTGAATTACAATAGCAGCAGAACCATCTCTAGCATACCGTGAGCACTCAGACAGCATCATATACAGCATCAGTAAGCTTAACTGTTCTTGTGGATACATTTTAGTAACTATCACCTCCAGACTCAGAAGAATTTCAAACTCTGGATAGAGAACTGTGATTGTCATTATTGTGGTATTTCAGTAGCATATCATAGACCACACACTTCATTAAAAGTTATGAACATTACAGAGAACAACAACTCAGTGGCAAATCAGTGTTTAATTTCTAAGGTGCAGAACATGTCCACTATCTTAATCATACTTTCACTTAGACTCCAGGTTGAATTGTATTTATTCTGTCAGCAACAATAAATGCATTAGCTGTTAGTAGGGGTGTAACAATACATAGATCTACATTAATACAATGTTCAGTAATCCCTTAGCATCAATCCAAAATGACAACATCGATCAGACATCATCATACATATTGTAACATCCCTGGTCAAGCAAGCACGGAGACGGTTTTGTCACAGTTTTTATTAAGTGTGATAACACAGGCCACTGTGGGCAGCAGTCAACGCTGACAGATATAACAAAAATAAAATAAAATAAACTTGGTCTCTGTATTAGCCACTACCTACTTTGACTCTCTTTCAGCCCCTTTTTCTGTGGAAAGACCCAAAGCCCGCCTCCATACATGGCTCCCATGATTAACAAACTCCTCAGACTTAAGAAATGTGAGGGAGAAAGGCTGCCCACTAAAGTCCAAACAAACCAGTCACTGTTGTGACAGTCTCCACACAGCCCCCTTTGCCTCTGTATCCAGTTATTTTTCAGGAAGAGCATGCTGAGCCACTGCATGGACCACAACATCTTAATACAGCATTATAATTTAGGTCTAAATAAGTCTGGATGTAACCTGCAGCCTCACCAGCTATATGACATTGTTAACAATTGCAGGTGAAATATTGGAGAGCAGGGAACAACACTGTACAAAGTTTCATCAGGTTCAGCTGACCAAGCCTTTTTTCTTTTAGTTATAACCCTGTCATTTTGCCTGTGTGCCAGATTTGATGATGTTGTTTTTAGTGTACTGCCAGTCTGTGCGGTCTGTGTTTGTGCTTGCAACAATCTTCTATCTTTGGAAGGTTGCCTGTTTACAGGGGTACAGTGTACAGTGGGATTAGCACAATGCTACAAGATACAGGCTACAATTTAATGTGCCTGGAATGTATGTATGTGTACATGCTCCTATGTGATTGGCTAACACAATGTGCTGCTGCACTACGTTGCATTGCGATGCAGCAAAGGTTTGAGCCAGGATCAACTATTTTGTTGGGGCCCTGAGCAGCATCACCCCTACTGTGAAAACGCATTGGCCTCATAGAAATGAATGAGGAGGCTGTGTTTTGTGACGCGAGTGCTGCTGCCGGTCTCAACACAGCCCACAGCAGAACAGAGCGGATGGTTTGTGTTTAACCTTGGTCTCAATGTCACTCAACAGCCTCATGCTTCTCAACAACCCAGCAGTCCTCCCCTCCCTCCTTTACCCCACAACACCACTACCCCCACCCCCCACCCTCAGTTGGTGTGTTTGAGCTTCTCAGCAGGGGGCCTGCAGTTCCAGAGATATGTGGGGGTGGTGGTGTGTGTGTGTGTGCATATGTGTGTGCTTGTTCGTAGGCATGTGTGTGTAGCCTTTCGGCTTCTCTGGATGTGCTAATGTGATAATTGAGTATTCCAACTTCTCCCTGCAACTGTGTCACATATGCTCACTAGCACACACATACAAAAGGCACACACACACACACACACAAACACAAACAAACATCACATAACTCGTTTGTCTCAGAATAGCTTCCTCACTTCTTGATGACTTTCTTCAGCCTGAGCTGTGTTGAATAGTTAGTGATAACACATGCAGAGATTAATCTGTTCTTTCTTGTTGCTTTACTGCTTGTATGATGCATGCATCATCTCAGACATGTAGATTTAGAAATGTATTTTTTCCATTGTGTCTCTCAACTCCTGGATGAAAATCCTACAGCCAAAAATGCTAATAAATGATTTAACTGTCATTCTGACTGTTTTCCTCTTAAATTCAAAATGTCTATTTTTGATTGCATTTCTATTAGATTTCTGAATGATTAAATATAATTATTAAGTCTAGAAAAACATGAAAGACATGAGAGGCAGCACACCACAAGTTTGAAGGAAGCTGTTTGCCTACAAATAGAACATAATGTGATCTCCCTCCCTCTCTTTCTCCTGTCTACATGCACTGTCTCACTGCAGGAACATAAAGCACAGAGATGTCTCCAGAATCCCTTTAATGGAGCCACCAGGGCGCCCAGGGACCGGTGAGCAGCACCCGGAGACCAGCACTCGTCCTCCTGCCCAGAGTCAGAGGAGCAGTTGAACTGAAGAGTTGATGCATTCAGAAGCCAGTAGGTCATAGCTGCACTCTGTGGCTCCAGGCAAACACATCACAGACAAACCAGAAAGGCACTCTCTGGCTTTCAATATTGATCACTTTCTCACACATTCACCACAGACACACACACACACACACACATCGCATGTCAGAGAAATCAATGAACAGACAAATTTACACTGGCTATGAACCAAGTAATTCTTGTAGTATTTGTGTTTCTTGGGTTTGTGTGAGCTTGAGTGTATATGCATGGCTGCGAAACAAGAGGAGAGAGTTGAAAAGTTGAATCCAGAAAGTTCTGTGAAGATTTTAAACAAACGATTGTTGGGGGGCACTATATAGAGAGGAGGAGAGGAGGCGTTGACGAGGCGTTGTCGGAAGGAGAAGAGAGGAGGGGATTAGCGTTGGCGGTTCGCTGTCGAACCAGCATCGATACAACGGCAGCATTTGCCTAATCCCCTGGTAATGGGAGCTTAGTAGCCTCCTCGGACACACAAACACTCCCACTGCCTCCTCCTCTGCTCTGCTCCTCTCTTCTCCTTTCCTGCCCTCTTCCCTCCTCATTTACATAACATTAGAAACATTAAGTCTAACAAGGCCCCATTATGTGCGTGTTGGTTTTGGGTCCCAATGCGTCGGCCCCAAGGCTTTGGAGAGAAGAGGAGCAGAATGAGTCAGGACATCACAGAGGCTTGTCCACTGTTTTGTCTGCTGGAGATGGTTTGTGTGCTTCTAAAGGACTTATTGAAAGGAGAGAGAGAAAGAGAGACAGAGAAAGTGATAAATGGTTTTCTGAGAGAGCTACTGATCTGATTGCAGATGTGCGTCAGCTGCAACATTCTGAAAATATGCAGGCTTCAGTTTAGATAGGTGTTGTTTGTTTTTCTGATAATTAATTAGGCTAAACTAACACAAAAAGCACCATGGCAATGATGTTTCATGGATGGTTCTTGGCACCAGAATTGTTTTTCAGAGCTGAAGTTCAGACATCAAGGTGACAACAGAAAAACTGAATTGAGATTTTCACCTAGCAAGCCACTGTTTACTCAGTGTGACACATCTTTATTACCATGAAACTATTCAGTTTGCTACATCAGACTTCAGCCTTTCAACCATAGCAACCTGGCTTCAAGTCTGATATTGATAAATGTGATAATATATTGTGCAAAAGCGCTGCAAAAGCTCTGTCTTTGATATGAAAAAAAAAACATAAAGCTTGCAGTTGTTGCAAAAATGTCAGCTTGCCGTGAGAAAAAAACAAACATGCAATTTGTGTTTATGGCTGGAAAAAGAGAGATGCTTACATTCTCTCTAGCCAATTAGGGTGCTTATCAGTTCTAAAAAAGTAACAATTATGAAATGATACCAATAAGAAAGTAATGTATGCCACCATAATAGAGGTATATCTAGAAATAAATAAATGAACAATATATGAAAAAATGTTCATTATGAAGGAATTATTATTATTTTGTAATATTATTTTTACTTTTCTTTAACAAATGAT
Organism: Lates japonicus; assembly: GCA_033238685.1. Classification (NCBI taxonomy): domain Eukaryota; kingdom Metazoa; phylum Chordata; class Actinopteri; family Centropomidae; genus Lates; species Lates japonicus. The sequence continues at coordinate 9,194,130 of BRZM01000006.1, read as the reverse complement.
AGAGGCCCTGCACAGGAGAAAATGTGGCCTTGACAGTCCAGGGATAAGGAGCCAACATTTTCTTGATTAAGCAGGCTTAATGTACAGGTTAAAGCTGGAATAGAAGTAAGGGTTTCTGTAAAACTGATATATTCACATCCTGTTACAGTAATAACAATTACAGAAATATACCATAAACAGGAAACTTGACCAAGGCCACTAACAGTGCGCACAACAGCATTTTCACACTATCTTTTAATTCTCTGTTCAGCAAGTATATAGGGATTTTATACACACTAATATCAGCCATTGAGATCATAAAGTATTGCAAATTATATACAGCATATCATGGACTGCGAGAATAAGAAAAAATATAGAATTCATACTGCACACATTTTCACCTTCATAAAACAATTCAAATAAAGATAGTAGGCAGGTTGTTTTTTTCCTAATAGTGTTTTGAATAAAAGATGAAATATCTTATGTTAACAAATCATTACATCAACAATCAGTGATTTGTGAATACACCACATGAATGCACAATTTGCTTTTGGTAATTTTTAGAGATTTTTAAGACTTTTTAATTAACTACGCGCTGTTAATTAATACTGTTAACTAAAAATTGGGACATAAAAACAATCAGTTGTGTCTGAGATTGAAAAGCAAATATACTATAACACAGACCTACAAACTGCAGTGTCACAGTCCTTTCTGGCACACATTGTACCACAGACCACACATATATCTGCAAAACTGACAAACAGCCTCCAGTTAATCATTAAACTACATGCAAACCTGCAGCCATGAACCAGCAGAGAAATATAGCAACAGTGTTTCTCTGCTTTTTATAACTTTCCCTTTTTCTTTGCTCTCATTTAGTCCCATATAGCAGAGTTTTCAGTTGGCTTCAAAGCCCTGTGCCGAGCTCGGTTGGGGGCCTTCAAAGCCCCCTGTCTGTCGGCAGGTTTAGACACAGAGAAAGCTTCTTGTTCTTTAAGGATTTGGCTCACAAATAACGCCCAGCCAGGGCCAAGGCAACTAGCTTGCACCCTGACAGGATAGTAGACAGACTTCTGCATGTTACTGATGTGTTTTGGGGGCTATTCCTACATTTATCTGAGTGAGTACCTGCTCTGTTTGGTTTTGTTCTGCTCTGTTCTGATGTTTTATATGCTGTCCTCTTCTTATACATATTGTGTGTTTCTAAGAAATCAATCTTGTAAATATTTGTGGTAACTGTAAGATGTTTGCTTGAGACGAAAGAAATTCCTCTAGTTTGTAATTTTTAGATGTAATTTTCTTGTCACAGCATTATTTCATTTTAGCAACAAATAAAAATGGCATCAATCCTGCTACTGCATTTAAATAACAGAGCTATATTCGCTGCTGTCTTTTGATATCTAGATGAATCTTGATTTTAAAACATCTATCTAATTTGCCATTTTTTGCAGTGTGGAGTGCAGTGTCTTAGCATGGGCCGGGATTTTAATTTTGAGAGCAGTGCTTGTTGGCTTAATGGTTTACTCTGTATGATCACTTTAAAATAAGTATTAAGTAAAATAAGTAATTATAGTGCTTATGAGGCCTTTTCTTTTAGTCATTACATTATTAGTTTTATTATTACTCCTTCGTGAATACATTTTTAGCACTATAATCATAGTTGATATTAGACTTTTGACATCAGATAACTGAAAAGGTACATTAATGACTTACTGTGCCATGGGTCAGAGTGTTTCTGTCTGTGCCGACATTCACCTGCCTGTCTCGGTTAAAAGGAAACTTACATCAAAACAAAACAACAGGTTTCCTAGCTATATACCATGAAAAAGGGAGGAGACACAAACCTCCTCTGGCCAATCACTGTCGGATTCAAGTATGCTTAGAAGCAGTATTTTTAACAGGACATTTTTCAACCAGATAAATAGGTAAATCAAACTGCTGACGCAGAAAGAAAGGGAACATCTGTTTATTGATGTTTGGTCTGTGTATGCTGGACTAATTTTACCTTGCAAATAATTCAGTTATAATATTCAGTTTTAGCAATATTATTGGCATTTTGTTCATTAGATAATTTTTAAAACAGTTTTAAGCCTCCAGAGGATTTACACATTTATGCCTTTTAATGGTGTGTTGGTGATGACAATATGTCCCTCATATAGAAAATAATAAACAACAACATGTAAGTGATTATTTTGTTTGTTTACCAGCAGACGTAAAAGTGTTAACTGGCAGCAATTTCTTTGAGTGTGTGACAGAGAGATACAGTAGAGGTATAGTGGAGTTATTGCAGTGTCTTAGGTGGCTCATTGTGCCTGTATGTAGAGGTTAATGAAATGAGACAGCATCTCTCCATGTTAGCATACATACAGTATACTGCACATATTATAACCAGCAGTCACTGACACTGCAGAAATAAACACTTAAGTAAACAAGGATCACTGCTTTCTATTTTGCACAGTGAGAAGATTGGCAGCTTTTCTCTTCGAGCAGTTTACTGAGTGTATTACATAGTGGACTAGCAGAAGTTAGTTTATGAGTGATACAATTATCACAAAGACCTGTAAGTTTAAAGTGCAGCAAAAAATGTTAGCAAAAGCAACAGGTCTGTCATCCTCTCCTTGCTTCATATCGTGAAAAGCTCTCCTACTGTTGTGTTATGTTTGAAGATGAAGGCTAGACTCTAAGTAATGTGTTGACGAATGCAAGTGGTCACTGTTAATGCAGCTTCACCTTGAAGTAACCTCAAGTATCAGTGTCATTATTTTCTAATTGCTAGCTTGAGGTTGCTGTCTTTTGGCCTACTTATTTTTTGGAGCCAGTTATATTCTGTAAACAGGAAATGATGTTATAATACATATACCTGTAATACTGTATATGGTGATTCATTTACTATAATGTGTCAAAACCTAAACAAAACCTCCATATGAGTGTATACGACTCTGTGAACAAGGCCTCAATCAGCATGTGTCTGTACATTTCTAATAATTTGTCCCTCTGTATTACCTGTTATCGATTTTTTTTTGGATAAACATATCAGCAAAAGACACAGCTACAATACTATTATGTCAGCACAAAAACAGCACAGTCCCTTGTCAATCTGAGCTGTTTTTGAGCTGAGCTGAGCTTGCCCTATCTTTACTGAGGTGTTTGTAAGGTCAGTTCATTTGGAATTAAAATAAAGAAGCTCTGTTATCACAGTGTGTAAACACAGTATAACCTTTTATTCATGGGGCGTGTTGATACATACTTTTGTATTGTACTGTTGTCTTGCTGTCCTCGCTGTTATTCCTTTCACTTGTTTGGCACTGCACCTGTTCCTAAAGTCTTCACATTGTGTTGTTGTCCTTCACTCTTGCTCTTTACCAGACTGCTGAGGATCACAGGATTCACAGACACTGTAGCCTTTTCTACTGCTGCTCTTATTGTTAGTCGCTTTGGATAAGGGCGTCTGCTAAATGCCTAAATTGTAATTGTAAATTGTAGGCCTGCCCACATGTTAGCCCACTAGTCACAGCCCTCTTAAGAAAGCAGTGCTGAGAGGCTGACGGGACGAGATCGAAACAGGCAGCCATTATAATCAGTCATTCAGCCTTTTGGAGTAGACATTCAGTGTTTGTGGTTTGTTCTAAATTTAAAGGGAACCTCTGTGACCTGCTGGCTTTCACATTGGCCTAAAACCACTCCGCTTTCCCTCCCTCCCTCCCCTCTCGTCTTTTCCTGCATTCCCTCATTCTCTCAAAATCTCTGCTTTTCTCCCTCACTCCCTGCCATTCTTTGTCTGTCTTTCTGTCTTTCTTTTCTCTTTCATTTAGAAATACTCAATATTCTTCTCAGACACAACTAAAAACAGACTTTTTAAAAGTTACATTGAAGTTATGACATGTGGTTGCATCATCAGTTGATAATATTGTCATTGTCAATACTTGTTTTCTTTCATATTCAATATAGTTTCTGAGCTTTGCTTTGTCAAAGATTCTGCAGTATCATGAGCAGTTCTCCAATTAGTCTTTAATTTAACATTGTTCTCGGTGGTCACTGAACTGTTGATTAGATTTCAAGCCTTTTCTATCATTGTTGTTTCATCACTGTTGCAGTAATACTGTGTTTTCTTTTTTTCTGTGAAGGATCCAACTTTGTAAATCTTCCCTTTAACTCATTTGATTGTTGTTTGTATTGCTCCTTTTATTTGTTTGCTGAAGTGTGTAACTTTGTTTAACACTCAGAGATAGATATCGTAACTCAGCTCACAATGTGTTCCCTTGCTCAAATTTAAATATGGACAGGGGTTATGTGAGGAGAACTGTGGGAGTGTGTATTGCGCAAATGATAATGAATGATGACGGCAATGACACTTGCTGTGTTTTAGGAGGAGCCATAGAAACCATATGTTCTGATGAAATAAGATTGCAGTATTTACTGTAGAGGAGAAATGAGAAACATTACTGTTAGTTACTGTCAGTATGTTTTTTTTTTGCTTCATGGGTTGATACATTATCATGATTATTGACTGTTTTGGTCTTTACTTAGTTATTCTACTGTTTGGTCACAGTGGAGGGGGACCAGGGACTAGAGCCTCTCCCAGCATGCACTGAACAGAGGACAGGGAAACTCCCTAAGCAGGTCGTCAGAGCATCATATGGAGAATAACGATAGACAAACAGTCACACTCAGGGGCAATTTTAGACTCTCCGATCCCTCTGACTTGTGTGTGTTTGGGCTGTGGGAGGAGACCCAGGCAAACATCGGGGATCATTCAAACTCCACACAGAAACTGGCTCATTTAGCTAACCATTGGACTCCTGCATTGCCCTGGTGTCATTATCTGTCACACCCTGTTTTGCTGTTATACCTTTCCTCTCCCCCTCATTTCTTCCTTTCTCAGCACTGCACAGTTAGGGAATATTGCCTGTGTGTGTGTGTCACTTCTCCAGCAAACTGTGGTTCTCAGCTCTCCACTGTGCTAATCATATTTCTCCTGGCAAGTTGTTAGCTCTAGCAGGAGAGAGGGAAGCAGGGAGGGGGTGAGGGGGGAGAGGAGAGGGTGATGTAGTGGGGAAACAAATAGAAACAGTAGAGGGGCGAGAAGAGAAAGCACATGGTGAGACATAGACAGAGAGGAAGAAAGGAAGAGAGGGAGCGAGTGGAGTAATTAGTTAAGTTTTGCGGTGGTTTATAACTCAGACACATTGTAGAGACAGTTTTGAAGGATACCTGAATCTCTTTCTCCCTCCCTTTATCTCTCCTTGTCCCCTCTCCCTTTCCTCCTGTCTGTTTCCCTCTCAACCATTAAATAATGCAGTGTGAGAGATGGTTCTTACATACTGAGGAGGTGTCAGCACACAGTTATGGGAACGTCAGCACCATTGCACCTACCCAAATGACACATACACATGAGCACATCCACACCTGCACACACTTCTGTCATCTCTGTTTAATGTGTAGCTAAACTCTGCCACACTGAGTGGATAATTAGACAGGCTTATACTATTAACGTATTGAATTAAGGCCCAGCATCATAAAATGTATACACAAACACATACTGAAAAACATACTGGGAAATGGCAAATTAATTTAAAGGTATTGCATAAAAACTAGGCCTTTACAATAACATGTTTGCATTCTCTGATATTTTACTGTTAGAATACATTATGAGAATATATAACAAGAAGAAGATATTTCACAGTGGAAAACAATAAACAGTGGTTTATTAACTAAAACAATGTATTAATGAATAAAGCTGACAGGTTGACATTGAATATGCTATAATATATTGTAATTATCGTATGTATTTTACAACACAAATTATCATGGTAAAATTATTACATATTTATTATAAAATACTATTATCTTAATTTGATTAGGTGCATTTTACCAGCAATTTATAATGTAATTGTCTTTACAGTTATAAGATAATGTTTCTAGTTTCCCATCAGTTCATTTTCATTCAGTATTTTTGTTTACTTTAAAATTGTCTGAGTTTGCTGCCAGACTGAAGCATTCAGGGCCATTTTCTTTCAGGTTCAAGATCTAAAAAGCTTTTGGCATGGAAAGTTACTCCTGTGGAGAACTGACTGTAAATGTCACCAGCACTTTATGGTCATATTACAAACTGCAAAATATTTTTCGTAATTACAGGGATGGTGACCACAATAACAAGATCATTTAAAAGACAATGTGAACAGTCATTAACAACATGTGATTATGCATGATGAGAGGGATGAATTGTAATAAAGCAGAAAGCAGAAATTATTTAATTTATTCTTTTGTTTAATTAACAAAGATGAACTCAGAGTAATATGGTCATTTCTCTTTTGCCTGCAGGGTGCTTGGGATAAAAATGTCTATATCAGCCAAACATTTAATGTGATTTATATTATACCCTTTTAGAATGGCTGGATGCTGCCAAATAAAATAGAACATCTCTTGTTTATTCATTTTGTTGTTCCAATCATTTTCAGCCATTTATTTATACCATGACATGCAGACTATTCTGCCCATTGGCTCACCGAACATTTACTATATAGAAATTGCATGGAGCCATAATGTAACCATGTCTAACAGAGCAGTGGTACAGTGCAGATTCCCCATGTTTCAGAGCCTCTGTGGGCCTCTCCTGTTTTATTTTCACCTCCAGGAAGTGCTTTTTTCTTGGCAAATATAGCCAGGCACTTTTTTGTCTGCCTGTCAACACTGAGTCTGTTGCTACTTCAGTAATCTCAATGTCAAATTTGTATTAGACAAATATCTAATAATAGCCAATCTGTTAGATAGATGGCTCTTGCCAGGGTTTAGATGCAGAGAGCTGTTTCATACTGTCACGCTGTCAGGATCCCTTGAATACTGAGCTGATGAAATGCTTACCTATAATACAGTTTGGACTCAATCTAATAAACAATAGACAACATGGTGACACTGTATTACAGTTCTGCATGCCTATTATGCACACTCTTTGTGGGGCTGTTTAATTGCACTGTGACCTTGAAATGACACAATGAAGAACATTTGGAAAAGCAAAGTCAGCAAAATATAATTACATTCACCCCCACAGCTCTCACATTTTAAGAAAGGGCAATACTGGAATTAGTGTTGCTATGATAAAGCTTGGAATATGAATACAATCTTTCATCATTTATGCTAATTTTAATATTAAGCACACAAATGCTTTCTGAATTTAATTTGTTAATGGTTCCATATTAACTGTTTATGGGGGTATTAAATATGTGGAACACCTAACAAATCACAAATCTATGAGACAGTAATACAGCAGAGAATATTGTGGTAGAATAGATTATTATATTATTAATACTAAGGGGATATTTCCCATATCATTTGAAAGGAGAATATCACCCACACGGCTTTGTACCCACAGCAGAAGCGAGGCTGTCTTTATGCATAATTCATATTTCCATATCGTCATGGTGATCATGTGCGATGAGTGTTTGCTCTCACAGCAGGGGAGCTGGTTGGGGTGAGTGTAGTGTGTGTGTGTGTGTGTGTGTGAGGTGGGCTGCAAGCAGGGTCTGTGTGTGTGTGAGGGGAGAGTAAGGTGTCAGGAGGGACAGAAAATGCCCTGAAAAAGGGAAGGAGGGGGAAATGTGACAGGAAAAATGCTGGTTCCATATTTGCCTTTAATTACCCCCCATCTTAGAGCAGCCCAGTTTCAGATTTTTCTAACTAGTTATTTTTACATAGTAGAGACAGGCAGCAGGGATGGGATGAGGAGGCTTCAAAACTGCTCGTAAATAGCTTGTGAGTCACACTCAAACTCACAGAGCTACACACCTCAGCCCTGTGATCCCCCAGGATTTTTAGAAGGCATATTAATTGATTGCAACCTACTGTTTTCTAATTATATCTTAAATATAATATCTAACTTTGATCAACTATTAGCTTGGTATTGCTATTTTTTAAGTTTTAAGGTCAATAGTGTGGCTTGTGACAATTAAATCGGTAACATACATACATATATTTCAAATAAATATATTATTAACTTGTAATTACTCAATATGTTTCATCATGAAATTTCCTTAAAAATACAGGCAAATTATATACCTACACTTTTACATTTAAAATTTATTTTATACTATTCAATAGATAAAGACACCAGTATATTTTTTCATCATATGATCATCATTTCATATAATTTTATTCACTTGTTATCAGACCTGAACATTAATCAATCATCAATCCTTTTTTCTGTGCTTGAAAAAATATTTTGTAACATTACCACATCCTGTGGTGTCACTAAATACTCAACAAAAACCTCAGTTCTCAATAGAAATTAACCACAATAGTCACAACATACAAAATAAAAGCAGTAGAGAGAAATAGTGGTAAGGCTTGACTTCCTAGTTTTCAGTCTAAAACCAGCTCATGACCTTTGTTGCACAACAGACACCTCACTTTGCTCATGCTTCTTATCACCTGACACTGGACAAAAATGCAGAAATATCAAACAACAGGAACTGTTCAGTAACCTTTACAGTGACCCAGACCTTGTTCTCTCTTTCCATTTCAAATATGTTATCTTTTAGCAATGTTCAATCATGTTTTTCAAATTAACGTTGTTTTGGGCACTGAGGTGCAAATTTTCTGAAATGGAGGCGGTAGTCTGGAGTTTAGCTGATTTAATTGGCTGCGAAAATGTGGATGGACAACCTTGACTGCCCAGGTACCTTTGACCGATTTTTTTAACCTTCAACTACTTCCCCAAAGTCAGAAATCAAGAGTAGACAATCTATCAAGAGTAGGACTGTGGCTTTTAACTCCAACAAGTTAAATAAAGGTTCTAATAAATCCTAATGATAATGATCCTAAAAATGAAAGTGAAAACAAATGTTTCATTTTTCTCACTCTCTCATTGTCTTTTACTCTTGTTCAGCTCCCTCTTCTCTCCATCCTGGGTGAACTTGAATCGATCCAGTTGCTGCTCTGAATGTTCTCAAGAAGCTTTTCTACACATACACACACACACACACACACACACATACACACACTCACTTTTCAGACTTGATATTCCACTCTCCCAGGGGACAGGATGGACTAGAATTAATTAGCCCCGCCCGTTATGGACACACATGTATCACACATCCACAAAAAAGGCACACAAATAAATACACACATTCACCTTGTATATGTGTGTGTGTGTGTGTGTGTGCACAGTTTATACACTGAGGAGGAGTGTGAAGTTGCTCATACTTAGTATTCCCTTGGTGTCTGACAGAAAGATATTGCAAAGTGTGTGTGCATATGTGTGTGTGTGTGTGCCTATGTGCTTGTTTGTGCATGTGTGAAGGCTGGAATTCAGAACTGTATTGATTAAACACAGCAGGGGGTGAGTGTGTGAGCACTGCAGATAGCTCACTCACCTGCCAGTCTGCAGACATGCACACCACACACACAAACACACACAAACATCAAACTGTCCGCTGGCTTCATTAGAAAGAGGCTGCCTGGCTTTAGATATGATGAATAAAATGAATCAAGGAATTTTAATTCAGCTTTGAGGTACGAAATATCAAATTTGTATTGAAAGTGTGTTTACGAACCATTTCCTGGCCTCCTTTGTGCTAAACATGGTTATATTTCAAGAAAAATGATGGAGAATACAGCTGCTGTTTGACAAGCAGACACTGACAAAGAGCAAGTTTTCCTTCAGACAGTCAATCCCCACAACAGCCATTTTAGCTACTAGTATCCATGTGATCGTTTAAAGGGTCAGTGAGCAAGGCACTGAATGAATTCTGCTCACTTAGTTTTGAGACAGACTTGCAAAACATGTCTTTAGGAAAACCTTGTAGCTTCAGTTTTGTATTTTTTCACTTCACTTCAAGGATTACAAGGTCCAGTCTAGGGGTAAGCAACTTTTCCATTCTTTAAACACTCATGAATACATATACAGTTAAAACTGAGGGCTTTTAAAACACACAGTGAATATGTTCAAGACAAGAAAGGGCTTTTACCCAACAACAATAGTTTACTAACCTGTAACTTAACCGAAATTTATTAGCCAACCATGCAAAAATGAGAAGAATCATAACGCATGAAGTAGCTATTGATGTGTCAAATTCAAATGTTTTATTTAAGCGTCCATCATAATCCAATCAAGTTTGGTCAGAGAATCTACTCTTGATATTTATTGGATAGAATAGCTAGTCACCTAGCTCAACTGTTTCTACTATAAATCTGAGGGTATGTTCTGAATTGTATGTGTCCATGCAACATATAATTATCATGTTTGTTTCAATCATACATAATATTATTCATAGAATTTAAATCATGTGGTGACTATTTAGAAATGTCTTCATTTTGGAAATTGAAATCCGCCATAAGCAAAAAGGAAGACTTTAAAAAAGTAGCAGATGTTCTTTATTTTTGTAATTTAATTCTCTTACTGTGAATATAGACTAACTAGTAGTTTTAGTCACTGTACAGTCAAGATTAGTGGACTTATTTTGGTGTTTGCAGCCCATGTCAACATGCTCTCAACTTGTGATGCAGAAAGATTTCTAAGCCCACAAAAATACCACATCTCTTGCTTGTAAGTACAGCAGGAGGCTGACATGAATGGTTCTTCTCAGTGGGGAGCATGTATTTATGGTAAATCTGACATGACACAAATGCAGCACATGACTTCACATTGTGAGTCGAGGAAACATGGTGGTTAAATCTGTCCAACCCTGCACAGAGTGAACTGGTGATTGATTTGTTCCATTTGAGTGTTTTAGCCACCAATATCTGTAAGTGTGACACCACTGTGAAGCTAAGTGAGGCTAAGTTGTAGGTGCATTTATAGATATGATCATATGATCACAAAATAAGACTTAAAGCTGGAGGAAAGACTATATAGACTATATCCTTTAACCTGTGTCACTGAGAAAAGCCTTTACTGTTAAAATTGGTAATGAATGAGGGATCATATTTGTGTCATCCACAGAGGAATGCACCAACACTTCTCTGCAAGAAAAACTAATACTTAGACCAGTTCAGTCACAGTCATGTAAACATAAAGAGGCTGATCAAGAGTGAAACATATCATCTAAGCATTATTGCTGTATGCACAGTACATGTAGCACTGCCTCTGACTTTTCTCATGCTCTTCACTTTTGCTCGTCCTCCACACATTCCTCCTCTGCTTCTGTCTCCTACCCTAAACCCTATCTTTGCCTCATTCAGTTGCTCTCTTTTCCCCTACATTTTCACATCCCCCACACCAATTTCTCACCCTCTCACTCTGTGTGATATATGAGCCATGTGAAGCTGATTTCCCATGGTTTAGGCAGGTGGGGAGGTCAGAGGTAAATGGGGGAGAAGGTTGAAATTTGTCCTGTCTGATTTGGGGGCTGAGCTCACACCAAGTTTCATGTTCTAAGAACTATCACAGCATGGGAGGAGAGTCGACAGTTTCTAAGTAGGAGAAACTGTGAATTCCTACTGATCCTATGTCTGTCTCTCCATAATTCTTCTCAAGGCTTCACATACAAAATGTGTAATGTTGTGGCACAACTTTATCAGCAGATGGCAGGACCGGCTGGTGGCTTGTTAGTCAAAGTGGCCTTCAATGGACATTTTTTCTAAGGAAATGCACTTTGGTTATGGTATTATCCTACTTACAATAATGATGCTGGTTATTTTGACACAAATGTGCTCATGTTTACAGAGATTGCACTTGGGTTTCACACAGTAAATTACCAAAGCCCATTACCTGAAATTTTACTTAGGCTGTCAACAAATATCACTACTATTCATAGCATTTATGGAAAAGGCTGCATGTTGAGGAACACTTTTGTGTCCTTGTTCATTGTATCTCTGTCTGTCTGTCTGTCCATATCCCTTTCTTTTTCTTTCTTCCTCCCTCCCTCTCCCTCTCTTTTCCTCTCCCTCACTCTCTCTTTCCACACTACTGGGTTTTAATCACTGCTGTAATTGGCAACTCCCCGCTGTGCATGTGCACACACACACACACACACACACACACACACACACACACACACTGCCTCGCTGCTGCAATCCCTCAACGTCTGTAATGTGTGTTGTTGTGTGTGTGTGTGTGTGTGTGTGTGTGTGTGTTGTGGGGGCAGGAGAGAGATATGGAGAGATAAGGATAATGAAAGAAGGAGAGTTTCAGAACTGCAGGCCAACTCACCAACTCAACAATCTGTCTGCTATGAAGCACTGTGAGGAAGTGGAGCTGTGCAGCCAAATTGTAATTATCTGAGAGAAAAAAGACATGGCTCAAGATTTATTACAGAACACAGCATTGTGTTGGAGTTGCTTGAATACCTGATGCTGCCTCAACTTAGTGATATTAATTATTAGCCTTGTCATACTGAAAGTACGCCACATACTGTTTATGCAGTATGGATACTTACTGCACAGACAAACAGATTACTGGGGGCAGACTGAGTTTCCTGTTAGTTTGTCTCAAACATTTGTGCCTAACATCCTGCACCAAATAAAGTGTCATTATTTCCGCATTGGAACACTTACATGACACAGGTTGGTTCAAGTTATACTTAAAGCTTCAGTCAACAGCAGATCGGGCCTAGATATGACAACTTAATAACATGGAACATAAATTCTGATTTGTTTCCTTTCAATAATCAGATTTTTTCACTGCCCATTGACACCTCAAGTGCCCTCTAAGCTAGCACAGACATTAGTGTAGCATTTAAGATATTAAGGTGCTGCAGTTATAAATTCAATGATCAAGTGAAAAACAAATAAATGATCAAAATGTTATGTAATGTTTTGGATCAAGTGTTAGTTGTAGTAGTAAAACTATTTGGTATGTACTTATTAAGGTCCATGTTTTATAGTTTTGTACATTTATGACAGAAGATAGAATCTTACATGGTATACATTATCAGAGCACTCTCAATTTGATCATTTGATCATCTGAATAATTATATTTGCATTTGATGATAATCATGTATAGTCAGTTCCATATTTCCAGGAACCACCATGGACCTTCAAGAATGGTTTTGGTTGATTTTGACAACACTACTTGTAACTTTGAGGTTTGTTGAGTTTCATGTCTTTTTTGAATATATGCTGTTCACTTAGTTATGGTATTATATTGAAAGTATGCAGTTTTCAGCTGTAATTATGTGGAGGGTAAATTAGAAGCCCTGGGCAGACTGTGTCAGTACAACTTTGCATTTTTCTTGGTAAATGTGACTGAATATAAACATACTAATTTTTTTTTTTGCCTTTAAATGTTTTTTTTTTAATTAAGTGGAGGAAAAGAAAGAGGAAAACTTTTTTTGTTGGTTTTTTTACCATTTCCCCTAACTTTGAGATCAACATGCACAGGCGTGGGCATAATAACAAAAACAGCTGTACACTATTCAGAAATATAACCCAGTACAATATCACTGCAACAGGAAACGTCTCTTTTGAATTAATGAACTAATTTTCTGTTGAGATGGTGTCAGAAAGGCCTTAATTACTGATTTTGAGGCTGTAGTGTGTTGTGTTGTTGCCGTTGCATGTGTTGGAATGAAGTTCATATTCCCAGCCCACCACAAATCGTCACAAATCAGTCAGTGTTGACAGAATTACAATGATCAGCCTTTCACAGCAAAAGCAGTGCATGACTTAATACACAGAGAAGTAATACAAGCTAAGGTGCAGCAGAACACAGACACTGAAAACTTTTCACTCAGAAATTTGAGCAGGAAGAATGTGTTTCATCACTGAAAAGAGTTTGTTGGATTTCCACTGAATATATTGAGGCTTATAGGACCAGCAGTTGCCTACCAAATCCTACACTGTGAAAACCATGTGACAATGGCCATGCTAAACCCAATGCTTAAGAATCCTGGCTTTATGGTTATCATGGCACATTGGCTGCAAAAAGGAAAGTTTCATGCTTGTGTGTGTGTGTGTGTGTGTGTGTGTGTGTGTGTGTGTGTGTGTGTGTGTGTGTGTGTTTTTTATGTGGGTCACCCCACCATGTCTAATGACCCCTTGATGCGTGCAGCGTCCTGCGCTGAGCTGCTCCCTGCTGTCACACTCACACACACAAACAAACGCATACACACAGTGGGGGAGATTTTGGGGTGTCCCTCATCCTAATACCCTCCACAATACACCACCACTGCATCTGTTGCTTCTGTTCTCAAAGTTGAAAGTTGATCACTGAAGTGCTAGCATGTCTCTGCTTTCTGTCTTTTTTAGAATTTGTCCTCTCCCCATCATCTCTCTGTCGCTTCTTTCTATTACTCTTTTTATTTCATCTTACACCAAAGATGGGTGACTATTTTTTACCATTTTGTATTAGATTCCTTTTGTACACCCTTAATGAACTTGGACAGGATTTTAAGGGTTAGCGGATGGTCCAGTCTTTGCATTTTGACTGGGTAAAATAGAAGCAAAGGCTTAGCAGTCTGTAGGCCTCCATCACACAGACAGCTGTTTAATCTACCAGCAAGTGCCTCAGACAGGTAAGCATCTGCACCACACAAGGTTAAACTGTTACTTATGTTATGTATACTTCTCTTAGGATTCAGGTACTGTGATGCAGTAACTGATGAATTATAAATAAAAATAATTTGGTATATTTGTATTGTTGTGTGTCAAATACATTGCTCTTGGATGGGAAGTGTATTAGCTTGTTAGCATTATTTGTCTTAAAGACAAAGCTAACACCAGACTAACCAATGAAGTCATGATAGGTCTTACTATGTCTGACAGCTAAATCCAGACTTATACTGTGATAGTATGTTTTACTAGAAGTATCATTGTTACTTATAGGGTGGAGAAAGGTTTTATGTGCATGTCTGCATGTATTCTGCATAAATGTGTGTTGTTTCCCTACAAAGACGTCAGTGTTTTTAGTTTCCTCAGTGTGTCTATCTAGGCAGTAACCAGACATTGTGAAGAAAAAGACTGTCATTAAAATTCTAGCACTGCAATTTTATTTACAACCTCCATTGTGGAATAGTCTGTGGAGAGGAGAGGAGAGGAGAGGAGAGGAGAGAGGATGGGTGAGGTACAGAGTGAGAAAGGGGGAAGGAAAGAGGAGTGAACACTGAGATGCTGAGAATTCAGATTACTACAGCTAGAACCTGCCCATCTCCACTGTACCTCTGACACACACACATAAACACACAGGAACATATCAACAAAACACATGAAGAAGACAAACATGCATACACAACAGTGAAAATGAAACTTGCTGTATACTCAAATGTAAAATCACATGAAACACTTGTGCTCGTAGGAGCACACACTCCAAACTATAGCATGCATATTTATTTCATTCCATAAAGCATAGAAACACATTCATACACACACATGCACACACATGCACACACTGACTAAATCTCAGCCACAGAGAAGCCAGCTACGTCAGTATATTTTCACACTGCGGTGGTGTCTCTTTGTCTGCCTGTCGGCCAGCCAGCTGTAAGATGGAGGGCGAGAAATATGCTTCGTAAGACAGAAGACATGGCTTTGTCGTTTTTGTTTCTGTACAGCATTGTTGTAATATTGATTTCTGTCACACGATTATTTTACTTTGGCGTTGTCGTTCAGTTTTTTCATGTCAGCGTGTGTATGTCTGATTATTTGTACATGAGTTAGGACGATGTGTGTGTGTTGATACTGAACAACGCACTGACTACAATTACTGGTTATGCACTTGAGTTATGTAAGCTTAGTAGGTGAGACTTTGTGTGTGTGTGTGTGTGTGTGTGTGTGTGTGTGTGTTTGGCATGTGTGTATGTCAGTCGATATAAGAGTCCACACAAACATGCTAGCACATACCTAGGGTGTGTTAAAATGTTTTTGTGCACATAAGTGGGGAATGGCGACCCTCTGTCCACCTGTCCAAAGCATCAGCTGTTGTTTGTTCTGCCACACACACACACACACACACACACACACACACACACACACACAGAGCATCGGGTAATTTGTTCCCATCCCGTCCTTGTTGAAAAAAGAACTGGAAGCAGCTGCTGACAGTTGTGACGTAGAGCGCGCACACACACATACACACACATCAACAAAATAATGGGGCCGCATTACAATATAATGTATTCTAATACCATGGTACTGCAACACATGATACACTCTATGAAGCGTATAATTTTCAGTTTCTTTTGAGACAATTAACTGCTTCTTTTTTGGCACAATGCACAGTGAGGTGTCATTACAGTTCTTCATCACTACTGTCAGCTGCTCATCGGGTTTAATCTGGAACATATGAGACAACTACCTTGCAGTTGCTACTTATGTCATCAGTTCTGCTCTTTTATTCTCATTTTAAAGCTATCTTCACACTAGAATCCTGCAATTAATTGACCCACCTCAATAAACATACAAGTCACAACATTATTACAGTAGATGCAAAGACAATGAGAACTTCCCCCACACCCTACTCCAAAACCAGCAGTGTAAGGGGTAAGGCATACATGTTTTTAGTTTGTTTTTGGTTTTTTTACCCATCATTTTTAGTGCAGTTGACAGTGATGCACTGCCTAAAGAGAGAGACATTTCAAGGGGAAAGCATCGATATGTAACACACACAGGCACAACATAAAACCCCAGAAATGCATGGCGAGGCAGAGGGAGACACAGAGCCGTAGAGAATGATTCAGATGTATAGAAGGCCTCAGTGAGAGAAGGTTTGCCATTGTGTGATAAACACAAACACAGATGCATTTAGGCTTTGATTCCAGGTTGCTTTTCACTGCTCGCAGTGGGAGCCGTCCTAAAGAAACAACCCTCACACACACACACGCACCATGGCCTGGACTGATAGGATTAGAGACTGGTGCTATAGTCACTCTCTCCCTCTTTCTCTTCCTCTCTCAGCCCCTCTCCCTCTTGAGCCTGCCAAGCCTTGATTATTCACAAGGGTAGTTCCTGATTGCCTATAGCAGTAGCAGACACAGGTTCATTATCTCTCCACCTCTCCTCTCTGTCCCTCTTGCAGTATGTTTAAACGCCATGATCGAATTGAAGAGGCTTGGCTCACAAGTAAACTAAAATTTAAAGCCTCACAAAAGATCCACACTGTGTCAAACTATTTTTGCATTTTTCGTTTTGAAAAGTGAAAAATTAAATAACTGTAACTGCAAAAATAGTATTTCTTGTAAACACAGTCTTCAGTTATCTCTATCACTGTATTGTGTTTCTATTCCTGCAGACTTTCCTTATTTTCCATTTAGCCGAAACAGGGAATCACACATTTGATGGCATAAAAAGGGAATTTGATTGTGGATAATGATTTTATTCTTAAAATTATTTAATCTATCTATCTATTTATCTTTATCTAATCAGTGGTCTATGTTGGCTCAAGATCCATAACATAGTATTTACACTTTTGAGGATAATGTCAGCTGTCAATTATATTAATACAAATACAGCAGAGCTGGAGACAGGCGGGTTTTGCAGAATACAATGGCAGCGTATGCGTACGTGTGGTGGAGAATATCAGCGCTGCTGCAGCAGGCTTCAAACAGTAGCCGTCGGCCAGTATTTCGCTGTCACAGTGGAGCTGTCGTTGTAAAATCTCCACTGTTAGCTCACATGAATACAGCATATGAGTTTTAACAATCAAAGCTAAATTCAGAAATCAGCTGAGTTTATTTCTTAAAGCATATTTCCTCATGAGAGTAATTGTCCCGATACAGTATTTCATTATCGATATTCTCACAGTGAATGAAGCTTTATTTATTTGTTCCTCATTGGTTGTCAGGATATCGAAAGAGTGTTAGTTTTTCCTTCTGTCTGTGGGACAATGTCCCCATTCTGAGGAGAGTGTGAGTGTAGTGTTGACACATGTTAGTGCTGGCTGATTAGTCGACACATAAAGGAACATGCAGCCTCTCCATCACTATTCAGCCATTTTGTCTCCCTGTCTGTCACACTGGTGGAGTGGATGTGTGTGTGTGTGTGAGTTAGAGAGAGGCTTTTGTTAAGGTAATGTGAGAAGAGAGAGAAGGCGAGGGAGAAGACACCGTGAAAAATTACTTAGACCACAGCCAAAAAAGTGGCCCCGTCAGATTCTGACATTTTTACCTCAAAAGTCATGATTTTATATCAGCAGGGAAACGCTGGTAAAAAAAATGTTTTTAATCATAAACTGTTTGGAATGTAATGTTCAAGGTAATGATCCACCAGATCAGTTGGTCGGTTGTCTATTGTTTGTTAAGTGGATTAACAGAGCGGTCAGTGAGACAGACAGCCAAGGTGGCAACCATAACCGTTGTTTACAAGCTTGTGTCGCCTCTGTCGCTTCAAATTTTCATACGATACTGATTTGTTTTCTTAGACTTTCTCACAATAGTGGGATGGAGTTTGTGCAAAATCGCTGTGTAATCTTTTTGATAAAAGCATGAAAGTTGGCACAGTCACATCTCACATATTTACAGATATGTTATACATTCAAAGCTCTCTCAATGTTGTTGCAGGTGGCCAAACTGGATCTTATTTATTTTATTGTAATATTATTATTTTCTTATTTTTTCTTATATTTTTATCACAGATGCAATACCCAGACTTCATAATGCAAAATGCAGGATTCTGGGCTCTAAATATCACACAGCATGCAAAATAAAGAAGTGCTGTAAGCTATGCTCACTGTGCAATTTGTTACTTTGTCATATTTTGAATATGCCCACACCACTGAACTACAACTTTAAAAGAAACTATATTAGTCATCTTATTTTTAGGCTTAGGGCAAGGTCTAGGGAATAAACTGTGTGATAATAACAGCTTATTTATTTTGATATAATGTATTAATAAATTATTATATATGTATATATAATATGTAAAAATATTTCGTTTTTTTATGATCAATGTATATATATATACATTGATCATTGATCATAAAAAACTAAATATTTTTCACATCTGCAGATTCAAATGTGTTTCATCACCAAAACTACTACTAAACTACTGAAATAGACCATCAGCATCATACTATATTTAGATTATACACCAAAATGGTCTAGCTAAGTGGATGTCAATGATAACATATTGTGTTCAGTTCAGAAAGAAAATTATTAATCATAAGAGCTCTGTAGGTCAAGTCATGTGTCAAATGCTCCTATAATGCTCCTGTTTAAAAACAAATACAACATATTATTATTATTATTATTATTATTATTATTATTATTATAAGTTAGATAGACTAGCTTAATTAAGTATCCCAGTAACTGCCTGTATTATTCTTGAAGAGAATAAAAACAAATAAAATGTATCTATTACTGTAAATAGACGTTACGTGTTTGAACAACATAGCTCCCCCACTGGCTTTCATGTGGCTTAACATCTTAAATGCACATGATTTTAAGAATCCAGATAGTGTGCAGAGTCAAATGTTGTGACAGTCAAGTGTGCGTTTCTACTATTTTTGCCCCATTCTGCTGAACTATGTGTTGTTGTTTAATTCTTAATTAAAAAGATATGCATTAGTGTGTTACATAGTGTGTTAAATATGGTTGTGTGTGACCTCATACTGAATTACTCCTTTTACTCTCTCGTAAAGTACATTTGGTTCTTTTTCTCATGACTCACACATGATTTCCTTCACCACTAATATGATTTTCATTTTTTTTAAATATAGGATCTTACATTTAGATCTAGATTTAAGAAGTCTTAAACATATAAACTAAAATATATTTTTGTTGTTTATACAAACAGCTTGTAATCCAATACAAGTATCAGCTTGAAACCAGCTTGTGTTGTGATTTGACTTGATGTCTGATACTGTGTCTTTCTGCTGGGCCACCTGAGTCACAATTTGACAATAACTGTGATGACGAATCATTACTTTGTCATATTTTGACAAAGTCTATATATATATATATATATCCTTGAGCTTTTGATCAGACTTCTCATGGTGATCGAAATTTAAATAATTTCTTCTTTCATATTTGTTATCTCACTGCAGATTTCTTATCTCTACAGATAACAAATACCCACATCTTTCAGATTTATTATCCTGCTCTGTATTTCTTATCTCTCCAGGTAACATATACGTCTGTATGCATGTATACACTTAACCTTGCTGACAGTAGACCTGAATGATAAGATTTCTGCAGTTTCTTAAGTGCTTTGACTTAGATGGTGGTGTGATTTACCTTCAAGCCCTTGAAGTCATATCAAGTCTAACAGTATGTTTTATTCTTCTCATTTCTCTCATACTTTTCTTCTTTTTCCTTTTTGAAAATGATTTCAATAAAATGATTTCAATAGACGCTGCACAAGATTATGTGTGTTACTCTGTATTCAGTAGTTCAATTATGTCTGTTCTGAGAAGATTCTGTGCAGAAAATATTGTCGGTCTGTTCTGCTCCATCAGTAGAAAAATATTGCTGAGTTTAGATAATTGTCATTTTTTACATGAGGACTCAAGTTTCACACTAGAGATCATAGTGAAGTCACACTCACAAGTGAAAAAGGGGAGTTTCACTGATAATCAAATTACTATTTTTACATGCAATTCTGTGTTCACACTGAATTGCATGTAAACACAATTCTGCTCATTAGATTTTGTAATCAATTTCAATTTAAGGTGCCCGCTGTAATAGTAAGACGGTAGATAAATAATGTTAGCTTCTTATTCGGTATCTGGTAGCTTTTAATTTTTGTGTCATCAACAGGAATAGAAACAACAGACACAGTCTACAAAGTGCACAAAGTCTATGATAGCATTAAGACGACTCTGTAAAACCAAATGACCTTTTGACATTTAAAAGGAGCATTGTCCGCTCACCATTGAATCTATCAACTCCATTCATTCTTGTTAGCTTTGGTTGAGGCCTGTGCTGTAGGCTGCTATTCATGACAATACAGAAATGTGTCGCCGTGATGGTGTGCATGTGTGTGTGTGTGTGCTGCAGCTGCAGCCTTTTAAATTGAGGTTTAGCATCCACAATTCTCCCTCTCTCTTGTCAATTTCTCACTCTTTCTTTTTCTTCCTGTGTCACGCATTCTCCCTATCATGAGCACACACACACACACATACACGCAAACACACACTCACACACAAGCAGAGTCTGTCGGATACACGGAAGATCAGTCATGCTAGAGGTCGTCTATGGGCCAACTTGACATTGTTGTCTATAAGCTGCTTTGGAGCAAGTGGAGAACTTTAAAGGACACTTCCAAATAGTTTAAACAAGAAAAGACTTTCTCACTTCACATATAGCTCAGTGTGAGTGAACCAGGCTTTGTACAGAAGGGGGAGGGCATCAATTCATTTCAATTCATTCTCGGTTCAACCCATTCTAAATGTGAATAGAAACCACAATTGATTTGCTAATGACAAAGTATTCACTCTTAATAAGATGGGGATAACAACCTTGTCCTTCTCAATATTGCAATGTTTGGAAGAAAATTGGCTTGGTAAATTGATTAAACTGAAGGTGAACTGGAGCCAGCCGTGCAGGATGTTGTTTTATGCCACGGAAAGATGATTTGAGATAAATGTGATACAGCTGTTTTATGTCTGTTTTATTGCTTGAATTTGATAGGGCCAACAAAATTATAATTACTGAATGATTGTGTAACAAGCGAGTGGAAATAAATACTGAGTCGTGATTTATTCAGTTCATTTGAATGGAATCAATGCGCTCATGAAGCACTCTCCTCGTCTCATCGAAAGACTCCTGGCTCAGGCTGCCAGTATCAGTGTCATCTTTTGATACAATGTTTAACATGATTTTTTTTTTCTGTTTAAATCATATGGCATGTGCCTACTACTTTTTTAAAATATGTAGTATATATATATATATATATATATATATATATATATATATATATATACATACATACATATATATATATACACAATATATTAGTAGTATTAGCATGTATTTTAACTTGGCTGTAGCTCACATTTTTATTATAAAGTTTATGTTATCAGACTAAATTTTAATCAGAGATACAGAAAACAAGACAGTTTATGATTATTGTTTATTGCTTTTATTGCTTACATTTCATCAATTTCTTCCTCTTTCTGTACATGCAACAGCTGTTGTAACAAGCAGTACTGGCTGGCATTGTTTTAACATTGCATGATTTATGTTCTCTAGTTTATCCAAACTAAACCACATCTGCCATAGTGTGAATAAAAATCACTGTAGAGCACTATTTGAAATCACCCCTCCCCTCCTATTTCCTATTAAACTAACATTTAGACTCTCTCCTGGCTTGTTAAAATTATTTTCTTAGTTCATAATGACATGACAATAATAATGACAGTCATTGGGCCCTGCTGTGTATGTGACACAAATGGCATATAAATCCAGATGTGACTGGCTTTAATGAGCAGCTGTTAACGATAATCCATCTGATAAATGACTTTTAGAAGCTTTAAACCCTTTGGCTCCAGATTCTCTTCATGAGGAGTTTAATTTGAACATGACATCATGAGATGTAATGAAATATCAGGCAGCAGTGTGATCGCTTAGTGCATCAGCCACATATTCACAGCTGACTGAAATCCAGCACATGGCCTCCCTCTGTCTGTCTAGAAAATAGTAAAATTGAAAACTGAGCTGGCTGTGAATGCAGTCAACAGCCTTCCTTGTACATGGGCTTGCTTTGCTAGTCGCCATGTCGTGCTCTGCAGTAAAGGTGCGATGGATACAGTGCAAGAAATCTCAGCATGATTTTACAGGTACATCACAATTACACCTCTGTACTGTGTAACTGTGAATAGCTGTCACTGGGTTTCAGCTGTTTCTGACTCTCAGACCCTCAATTTCCTCTGGAAGAAACCAGCATGAGTGTTGCCTCTCTGTCTGCGCAGGATAGATGCAGGATGGAGGACTTTTACCATGGCAACCACTAATGCAGTATAGATGCAGGGACTGAGCCTTGGCTACCACTGTAATAATACAGGATTCATGGAAGGCAGGTGAAATGTCATCCAGGCTGTTGTTTTAAATGAGCATGGAGAGCTTTTGATGTCTAGTGTGGTCAACTCTAAATCTTACTTGGCTCTGCTGTAGAAATGAAGTTATTGTTTCCTGTATTCGTTCAGCACCACAACATCCTTTCTACTCAGTTTCCATTCAGCAGTTTGTAGATGACAAAAGAATCTCTCCTCAACATGGCTTCCCGTATTGCATCATAGCACCACTTCATTTTTTATGTTAGCTCTGCCAATATCGTCAAGAGTCTCCTTCACATTGTTTCCTATATCGGCTTATACTGCCCAATCCTCATAATCCCACTGTAGCCTGAGTCAAATATCTGGTCCCTGCAGTGTCCTCTCACCTTCTTCTAGGATTTCTGTATCCTCCTCTACCTTCTCCTCACATACTGGATTACAACTGGGCAAGTTTGAAAAATGACACCTTACAGGATAGCATGGAATTTTAATTGAAATTACTTTCTTTTTTTCTAATCTTATAGTGTTTTCGCTCTGAAAATAAAAGAGTTGCAAGTTCACCTCTGTACTTTCTGTGGTAAATAAGGTGATGTTTAGATGATGCAATGTTTGCATGTCCTGTATACTATAAATTCACAGTGTACTGAAACATGCAGTGTAACAAACTAAATGAAATAGCAGATATACAATGTTATAGTGCTGCTTAAAGCTAATTCTATTTTATTCTAATTTTTGTCAAGTGTGCACAGTCCACTTTATATACTACATGGAATAGACTAGGCCTCAGCAAATCGGTGAAATCAATGAGTTTGACATTGGTCAGAGATTAAAACATCTGCCGTTCTGTACCCACTGTGTGTTTAAAGAAATAATATGTTTGGTTTGTCTAGTTGTGTCAGAGCTATTTATAAAAGAAGGCCATAAGTTACAGCCTTTTACACGAGTGTGTCAGTCCAAAACAAATATTCCTTCCATGTGTTCCCTGTCTATAGCACTTCCTTGACCTGCTGCTACTGTTGCCGTATGTGTGTGTCAGCGTGTGTGAGGAGCTTGTTGGTCTGCCCCTCATCTATAGTTCTGTCCTGCCCCTCTTTCACTGCTAGAAAAGGAACCACACCCCTCAGCCCTGGCCTAGTGTATGTGTGTGGCATTTCGCCTTCTTGGGATTTTTGGATTTATACTGCAGTTCATGTTCTTGTTCCTCAGCAATAGCTATACAATCTATATATATTTGAATACATGCATACATACCTGCATATGTATATAGGAAACACATTCACAGATATGTTGAAGCGCACACATTTGGTATATACCCCACATAAATTAGAGACTGAAGCACACATTATATCAGTGCAACTACTAGACTGTACACACACACACGCCAATGTAAACACGCCAGGTTGGCTTTTAGCCACTTAAAACAAACCTTGAATGTGACCTGTACTTCCCTTTGTGAATATCAACCCTGAGGGAGGCCAAAACCCATGTTTTTATGTGTTTGTGTGTGTTATTTGTGTTATCCAGAGTTTAGGAGAGTTAGAGGCGCATACACACACATGCAGTTTCTGTACAGTCATACATTGCCGGGATGAGCGCACGTCCGGATAATTGTTGGTTCTGTCAAGGTGTTTATTTGTATGGTGCAAGTAAGTCATAATGTATGCAACTCTTACTGCTTCGCTCTATGTGTGCTGTTATGAATCATAATTCTTAATCTGCTTTACGTGGATTTTTTTTTTTCAATTTTATACTGTCAGTTTTTAATACTAGAATATTGTCAGACCACTCTACAGAAAATTATGAATGCCTTATACTATTAGTTAAGGCACTATTAGTTGATTAAAGCCTCCGCGAATTGACCTCAGCTCCTGCATGGCGATGTTGGATGACCAGGAGGAAGATTACCAGGGAAAATACACAATAATTCAGTCAGAAGGGAAAAATACATGAGAGGTCAACCTTAATGTATTACACATTTTTCTTCACTATTTGAATAAATATTTATTTTATTCAATTGATTATATTCTTGGATTAAGACAGCTTATCTTTTTAAGATTTGTGTTGTCATTGTAATCGCATTGTGCTCAGCAAAATATGCTGTCTTAATGTTCATACCAATTTGCATTTATCAATAAATTGCAGGTGTAAATACTCCACCTCCTGCTGCCATGATGGAACATGAAACAGTTCCTCCAGCTGGAGCCAAAGTGCTGTGTGGGCTCCCAGCGGTGCAAACACTCTGGGTCATTGGAGAGCCACAGCGTGTTTGGGAACAGAACAATCTGTGTTATTTCAGCACAGCCTGTTGGATGAAGGGCCATTTCACAGGCATTATGGATTAATCTTTTGGCAGGATCTCTTCAGGATCAAAACAAAATTGGATGTTTAACCTCATGTGTCCTATACTCAGAGTTATCCTGGTGATAAACCAGGATAGAGAGGAGATTGAATGCACCTGCATATTGGTTAAATACCCCATTTTTCTAAATGTGTTACCTGACGTTTATGAAAAGATGAAATGTAGTTACCATACACCTGCTGTCCTCTCAGGTGAGTCATCCAAAGCCAATACATTATGTTTAAAAGGACCCATCACTTACTGCAAAGAAAGGTTTTAATAGGCCTCGTAAAACTATTTCTAGGCTACCTTATTATTTTTGTCATTAATGAAATAATATCCCTTGAATGTACCATAAGTGGATGTCCTTGCCTTTCTCTCCATTTGACTCAGATGTTCAACTAATTTTTTATTGAAAACAGTTTTGAATCCAGTGGATGTAAACAGTTGTATTTATTACTCCACCTTACTGTTCTATGAGCAACACAGAACAGATTCACAGCTGGAAACCTCACATCTCTTCCTCACTTATTATAAACTGTTTGTTATTTTGGGCTGAGGGTAGAAATATCTCAGAGTTCAGTTTGACAGGAGCAGTGATTGACAGGTCTAAGTTTAACAGGCATGGTGCTATTTAATGTTTCACATGTAGAAATGATTGTAATATATAAAAAGCAGTATAGACCTAGAGATGCAGATATAGCAGAACAGGATAGTATGAATGAAATTACATGAATGAATGTGATCTGTTTTCTTTTGTAATCAGACACAAATAAAACACAAAAACTGACTCTGCTTTTCAATGTAAAACCTTGATAAAACCACTCTTATGCAGAGTGAATGACAGATTAGATTTCAGCAGGACTCTCACAGACAGTAAATCAGATTTTTAACCCTGTGTTCTTAATCCAGACCCAGTGGTCTCAGAAGGATATATGGTGACAATCTGGTTCTGATTAGAACTTCATTATAACTAAAACCCAGCTCTGTAACTGCAGTGCGGCACCCTCTGTTGAAACACTGTCAGTCCTCTACTGTCAGGCATTATCAGGCATTATCTGACAGAGATAACATACAGTTTTGATCAATAATAAATCTATCACAGACATAATTACATTTTTGAAAGGCCTGTGAACAGTGGACTAAAACTCATCTGCATTTTGATTTATGATGGGTTAACACAGTTCCATCAGGCAAAACTTCACTATGTGCAATATAAATACAAAGGAAAATGTAGTATGCTCTTTTACTCTGGTGAATGCTCTGTTTTTTCTGTTTCTGTAAATTCAAGGAGGGAAACAATGAACTTGAGACATCAATCATAATAAGTAGCAATATAAACAGCTACATTTTCAGAATGGAAGCAGAAATACCTGCAACCCAGACTGTTTCCTTGTAGTCAGTCACTGTACCATGATTTTGTACCTGTTTGGTTACATCAGCAAGTTCCTGTGAAATCATGTGACTACATGAGCTGAGTCATGTGATTTCACAGATCGTGGCTGTATATTAAAGTGACTGACAGCAATAATTCTCACTGTGGTTTGAAAGCCATTCAAAATAAAATCAATCACTCTCAGTTACCGTAAATTTCCATGTGGCAATCTAGTGACACAGGGTGGACTCACTCTAGGTAATGTGTTCACATATTGTGTATACTGGCGTAATGACTTAACTCCCATATGTCATATCCAGAGACTGCTGCACTGAGTGTTTTGAATTAGAGTTTGGCTTTCAGTAACCTATCCCACCCACATGCAGTAAATAAAGGTTAATGAAGCCTGTAGGCAGATGACAAGAGAGGATTTTACCTTTGTTTGCTCATGACATTGTTACCTATAGAATGAAGGGATAGTGTGAAGGTAGCACATTACCTGCTCTCCACCTTTTATAACACAGAAATTAAGGGATTGAACACTGACTAGAGGACTTGTAATGCATATTTAAATTTTGTATGTGGTCTATCCACTAACGTACTTACTACTGAGCCAAATAGAAAGTCATCTGAAAATTAATAACCACAACTGTGTGATCTTAGAATAAAAGGGAGATCACACTATTCACTTGAAGGACCTCGGCTATGCCCATAGATCACTAATAATTTTAATGACCGAATCTGCTTTCTGATGGAGTCAGGAAATATGATTAATGTAAGTCTACAATATTTTGAAGAAATAATCCCTTTAGCAATGCATGCATTGTTTGATTAGTTAAGGCTATAATACAATTAATTGCCTGAACTCAGATTCTCTCCCACATTTGATTTGATTCATAACCAAATGTATTTCAAATGTATTTCAGTAATCAATAGTTCTTTAGCAGTCTTTTACATGTTCCAACCTGCTGAGTGACTGATGCTTTCTTGCCTACAAGCCTTATCACACACTTTAGTTTAGGGAAACCCATACCTCAAGGAAATGCTTGCTGAACTTAGTCATATACACAACAACAACAATCTGAGTGTCCAACAG
The DNA here is from genome assembly GCA_033238685.1 of Lates japonicus. Lineage (NCBI taxonomy): Eukaryota > Metazoa > Chordata > Actinopteri > Centropomidae > Lates > Lates japonicus. Next base: position 9,166,484 of record BRZM01000006.1, on the reverse strand, counting down.
AGCAAGGGTTTGTGAACACAACTGCTCAGCTCTTGAGACCAAAGACATGACCCTAACCAACATACAATGTCTACTGATAAACAGGCAATGTAATTAAAAAAAAAAAAAAATCTCCTTGTTGAATTTTTGTTGTTTGTGGTGTTTGTTACTGTGTGTGGGTTTTTTTAAATCATAGTTTGACCCCTGGTAACACCTAGCTTTCTGAGTGACAAATAAATGTATGGTAGCTTGAATAAAGCTCAGATTTGTCTCTTGAACTGACATTCTGTTGCTGTGTTTATAACTGATATTGTGGTCAAATTTTAACTTGTTCTTAAATTTTTTTTTGGTTATTTGTTTGCTCTACTGGAGCAGGTGGTTACTGATGATAAACACTGACATTCTCGATGACTCACACTTTATAATTGAAATTGTTACTGTGCACAGGTGAGGGAGATTTTCCACAGTCCATGAGGTTTAACTCGGGGAAAGGAATCGGATTTCCCTTTTCTAGTCTGCCGGAACTTCATTCAATTGTGTATTCATACTCATGCCGTAGACAGTGATTTTTGGTTTGCTTTACATCATTAAACCAACTAAATCTCATAACCAAACCGAACGATCGTTATGGTAGCTAATGTATATATAGATACGCGTAACAATGCTTTGAATTAAAGCTTTATGTGATTTTAGTCTCTATTTTATTAAAGCGCACGGCAGGACATGTGACGACTGAGGGGTGTTCTCCGGTCTATATAAATGCGCCGCCATCTTACCTTTCCCAGTCTCTGCTGTGCGGGCCAACCTAATATTGATTGACTACGGAGGGAGTGGACGAGGGCTCCCCGCTGACGCTCGTCTTCACATTTTCCTCGACTTTTTACATTTCTAAGTGGTTTTACTCTCCAGGACCCGAGTGGACGGAGTTGCTGTGTTGACTCAGGGTAGGCTTCAACATTCAAACTATCGGCTCCACTCAGTTTCTCCCTCTTTTCTTGTCGGGCTCTCCCTGAATGCCAGCGAGAATGGAGACGGTTGTTGTGTGCGGGCCGGCCGGGGATGCTGCTGCTGCCGCAGCTAGCGAGCCAGCTGCTTTCACGGCAGATATTTGGGATCTGCCAGCCACCGCCTTAGGGGAGCATACATATTTTACTGACAATATTCCTTGACTTTATGATAGTATGGCGCTGGGTAACATAGACAGTAGTAGTAAACTTAACAATAGAGAAATGTATACGATGGTTTTATTGCCTCCAGTTTATTCGGAAACCTTCGGGATTTGGGAGTAAACGCCGATGTAGTGTTCTCGCTTGTTTGAATAGTTAACGTTAGCTAACGATAGCCAACGTTAGTTAGCCTAACTACTATTAGCCCAGTTATGCTGCCGGACCATTCTGACTCATGTTTGCTGTACTTGAGTTTCACCTTTTGCTCGGTTGTTTTTGCAGCTGGTTTAGCGTAACAGACACTTCACATGTAAAGATACATGCACGTTAGGCTCTGAATATTGGGACCATGTGTACAGTTTTGCGTTTTAAAACTTAAATATCATTAGCCAAGTCAGGAAAACTGGTATAGTGGGTTTAATCTTAACGCAAACATAATTTCGAAAGTTCAGCTTGAACTTCAACAAACTAAAAACTGCCCGAAACTTTGATGTTAAATGGAGCTCGCTTGTGGTAGAATCGCTTCAAACCTTTTGTAATTGTTTAAGTTAAAGTTAGTTTTAGGTCAAATGTCCGTGAGAGTGTGTTTTCCATTCGTCCTTTTAAACAAAGACCGACAAATTCCTCCCAGCCGCTGTGCTTTGGGAGGACGACGAGGAGGAGCCAGAGTGTGAAATTTGAGTCAGTGGCGTTGGAGCAAGAAAGTCAGGGGCAGTCAGCAGCTGTGGAGAAGAAGGGGCACAATACACCTCTATTTGTATGACTATTTGGATACTATGTGCTGTATTAAATGTTGTGTTCAGTATTGACTTTTCGCGTGGTCCCGTTGCACAGCCAGAGGTGCGTTTGTCTGGCTGCTGGAGAGGGACAGGCGGGTCACTACGGAGAAAAGTTGGATACCTCGCTGCTCTTAGCCATCCTGCCGATACAGAAAACAAGCGGTGATGACTGATGGCTTCTGTTGAAAAAGATGTTTGTTTTCTGTGGTTTAATGGCACAGGACGACGTAGTGCTGATGTGTTAGGATTTAAGATAAAAAAGTACACGCCATTTATTTTGTTTGGTTGCATCGGAAATGGTGATTATACAAAAAGAGATGGGGAGATTAAACGGCGGCTGGAGGATGTTGACATCTCATCCAGCGGCTCCAGATATTTTTTTTTGTTTTGTCTCTGAAGCTTTACAACTAAACTACTTTATTTTTTTTTAAAAAGGACACGGGAACAGGATCGAATTTTTACATAGTTATTGGACAATGTCATCAGACTCAGGTGGGTTCATGCCCCAGAAATCACTGCATTGTCTGTGACTCTTGGTTTTCTTATATTTTGTTTATTCGTCTGTCTGCGGCCACTCAGTGAAATCCCCGATCAGATTACACAACGGAACAAAAAATCTGACAAACCTCTTATCTTGTCAGCGAAATTTTCTTCGAACAGTGCATTCAATTTTTTAGGACGGAAGCGTGGGTGTAGGCTACATCCGACCGGTAGCGGTATGTTTTTGAGGTAATCCACTTGCAAGAAGACTGTTTCCAGTGGTATTGCCATTACCCAATACTGTATTTTTTTTTCACTTTCTCCCGACCTTACCATAGATGGTAATTTATAAACAACATGTAGGTCTGAGGCAGATTTTTAACAGTATAAGCTTAAATAACAATAGTAATGTTCATTTAGATCTTCCAGAAATTGTTTCTGATAAAATCACTTATGTTCTCACGATAAGGCAAGGAATAGATTAGTCACTTTGCATTAAGAAATGTTCAATGTAATACCTACAGGTGATAAGATACTGAGTAATTGACTCCTTTTGGAGAATACATCTTTATAGATTTTTATCAGATTTATTTTGTACCACTCTCAATTCATTCAAATTCATTTTTCTATCCTGAATAGATAGACAATTACTGAATAGAACAAGGTTAAAAGTCTTCATAATGTGGAAGTTGCTTGGATGTTTCATGGGGCTACTGTTTCTCAGTGGGCATCCATCGTTTTGCAGTTGAGACCAAACACTGCAGCGGCTGCAGGCATTGAGCCCATTGTGTTGTTGGCAGCCAGCAGTGAGTGCTGCTGACCCTGCACATTACGTGGCTAACACTGAAGCCTGTGGCAGCTCCCGTCTCTCTGCTTGTACCGATAATACAGCTTGTTTGGGTCATTAACTTCTATGGATGTATTGAACCCACTGTCTTTTTTTTGTCACTTGAGAGAAAATGGTGTGTGCAGGAGGAGTTTAGATGGATTTAGCTCTACTGGAGTACTGTTTTCAGAAATCTCTTAAACTCAAGGACTGTGCATTACCTCTAACAAATTAATTTTGCATAAATCATTTTAAATGTAACAGCATGCCAAAAAGATAAAATCAAGCACCAAATGTCTGCAGGCCAAATGAGTGAAATGCAAGTAGAGGTATATGATATATATATATATATATATATATATATATATATATATATATATATATATATATATATATATATATATATATATATATATATATATATAACCCATCATATCACTGTACCTCTATTTGCATTTCACTCTATATGTATATGTATGTATATGTAGTACTGTTCTCTTTTATATAAGGTAAATAGAGGCTAACCTGAAGAAATTTTTCAACAGTCATATTTACTGACAGAATGTTTTTTTTTTTTCTGAAGTGGAAATAGGATTGGATTGTCCTCAGCTGCTGTGAATTCCAACTATGAATAAATAGGTATGATTTCCTATGATTGGTTTAGAGTTTCCACAAATTAAAAAGGAAAGAGGAGGGACGATACCCATAGAGCCGCTGTAACTGAGGATTTTTTTTTGTGTTACTGCACCTGCCATTGATTTTTTTTTTCCTTCTGCTTGAAGGTGTTAAATTTCCCACATAGCTCACATATTTCTTTAACACTTGCTTAGCTAGCTGCTGGTGTTTTTAGATAATTGGTTAAACTCTAAAGCCATATTAGGCTATGTAGGTGTAACTGTGGACCTGTAATAACCTACTGATCACATCTTATTTTATTTGTGGGAGCTAAAAGTTGTCTCATGATTGTTGTCAGTCATTGGCTTTGTGCCTGATCCTGACTGAGATGCCCTCTGTGCAATTTAGCAAGAGCTACATGTGGGAAATCCTATTCATTCACAGAGCCAAGGTTGCCACCATGTATGAGTCTCTTGCTTAACTTTGATTTGTGGTCAAAATGATCTTTTCTTAATTTTTACATGTTTATCCTATTCTATTAAATTCCCAGTCGTGCCTTGTCCAGCTCTGTGAACGTGGTCGTATTCTCTGTGCTCTAACTGCAGCCAGCTTGATAGACTGCATTGTCTGGTCTTTGCAGGTAGTGTTAAAACCAGCCTCCCAAGAGAAATTGTTCTGTTGTTTTCATCTTAATGTTATGTTATGTTTTTGTGTCGGTCATTGGCACATTAGCAAACTCTGGCTCCCCTGTTTGAACAGCATGTTGCCTGCTTTATTCAGGGCGGTGTAACAGATTGAAGTACACTGTGCCCAGCCATCCAGTTCTGTGCTGGAGCAGTGAGCCTGTCATTTTGAGTGTTGACCTGGGACAGTAGTGCTGTGGTTACATTTCATTTCATAGAGCTTTGAGTGCGTGCATGTGCCTGTGTGCATGCATATTACCTCGCCATCTACATTCACGTCTGTGTGCGTGTGCCAAGAAGATAAAATACCGGTGTGATGGATCTATCCAAGCATGACTACACATGACCTCCTTCTTTGCCTCAGCTTCCCTTGTTTTCATATACTTCAATTGATCCCACTATATATTGCACAAGACAACCATCTGACTCTGGTGACTGGTGTGTCACTCATTAGTCATCTGGTTTCAGTTATATGGCTTTAAGTGGACCAGGCACCACTCTACATACTGGATTTCACATCTGGCTTCAAAGAAACCTCTTGTTTAGATTCTTGTGGTCAGGCTGCTAGCCTGATATCTAGGAACTGTAACTGTAATGAGTTTTTTGTGTTAACGGTCAGAGTCAGACTTTAGGGTAAGGCTGCCATTTGTGCCTCTCAATTGGAGACCAGACTTTTCTTGTTTGGCCATCAAAAAAACTATCATCGGCTCAGTTTCCAAAGCCAGATGTAAAGACCCACATTTTCCACCAGTATGAATGATAAATGGTTCCACTGTGCACTTTGATTGTATGTTTGATTTTTATGCCTTGTGTCTTGTACGGGACATATGGCTCCCATTAGGACAGGGCTAGGTTATGTGAGGGCAGGCCTGCAAAGCTCTGGAGGATGGCGTGTGAACAGTGAATTTGACTTGGTGCGTTTGTGGTTAGAAGCAGCAGTTTTGGAGTCTGACTCAAGATTGTTTTAATGACACAGCTGAGCTGGGTGGTGTGGGTGTGAGAGGAGGGAGCTAATTCAGAGCAGTAGTTTAGCTGTCCATGGGTGTATTTGCATATTGGCAGCCATTTAACGCCACAAACTCCTACACATTCACTGGCTCTCATACCAAACTGATTTTTTACCACTTTGTGCCTTATTTCTGTGTTTTTCTGTATGCAGGCCTTTTAGTCCTGTCATTGTCGTTTTCATTTGGTTGAGTTAAACTCTTGCTAATAATATAGATTGTTTTTCAGGCAGGATAATGAGCCCCAAAAACAATTTAGCAGAAAATAAAGGGCAGGAGTGACTTTTCGTCAGTGTTTTTTTTTTTTTTTTTTTTTTTTTTACCTTTTACTACAGCTGGGTGACAACAGGCTTTATCGTGTTTGGCCAGACTATTTGTTGTCTGCCAAATGCACTATGCACATCACACCATTTGCCACAACCTTTTGTCTGAAAAGGTTTAGAAGAGAAAAAACAGCACTCCGTATCATTTTGGTATGTGAAAAGACCTGAAAGGTGTGTCTCAACAGAGACAATCAAGTTTATCACATCACTTAATGCCCTGTTCACAGCTAGCAGCTCAGTGTGATATTTTTGACCTCCAAAATTCAGGGTTTGGAAGTAGATTGTCCTTTGTCAGTGGCCATAAGTTGATAAATATGTTGTGGTCATAACTAACTATTATGAGGCTTTTAAGAGTCACGAACTGTTTTCCCACATTGTTACTGACTGATGTTAAGGCTTTGTCTTGGGGTGACCTGATGATTTATCTTGCATCTAGCATTCCCTCTGTATTACTAAGGGAATATAATGATAGTTATTTCACTGCTAGAGGTAATAGTATAGTGATATTCTGCTACACATGCCAAAAACCAAGATGACTTTAAAAATTCATTGAGCTTCTCTGAATGATCACATAGAAACTTGAAATATCAAATTAATAATTTTTTACACCCATTTTGCCCCCCCCCCCCCCCGACACTGACATTCAAAACTACCATCTGATTTTACAACAGTTACACTGCTGCACACCTGTTGCATCAAGTCTTGTGGTACAAAGTGGCCCTTCAGAACGTGAATCTAACATTGACTTTGAAAGGGGACATCTGAAAAACAATCCTCTAAAAAGCTGTTTTTGTTAGGGATGAAACTTTCATTCGCACTATTAGACAAATATGAAACACAAGGTTGTGTGTGTGTAGAGATAAATTACATTGATTTAAAGTGTTGTGAATGGCACTGAATAAATTTTGTGTGGTAGGTAAATTCACAGCATGAACACTGTGTCTTACTGTCTGGCAACTCTACTTTCTCTGGTATGGTAGAATTCAATTCATGACTCTTTTGTTGCCATACCTTTTTTTTTCAACAGTGTGTCTCTTTACCCTTAAAACATGTACAAACATGTATGTCACGACATGACAGGATTTGGTCTACATTTTCCTGTAGGATTCATCTTGGAATAACCACAGATGTACTTTTGAAAGGATCTGACAAAAGGATTTCTGACTATGGAGTCGGACCCACAGCCCTCGTTTCTGTCTCCCATTTTAGCTGAGATTTTCTTCAGCATTTTTTCCATTTCCTCTGTTTTTGTGTTACTGTCAACATTTATCTTTGAGTATGAATTGAAAATACTTCTGTTTCAATTTCCCTTTTTTCTGAATTAATCCCCCCTGGCTCGCTCTACCTCTCTCCTGCCATCGTCAGTGTTTACTTTCCTGCAGAGTGTGGTTTCAGCTTCAAAGCCAGCGCAGGAATGCGAACGCCCTCCTCCCTCCTGCCTCTTTTCTCTCCACCCAGTGCTCCACTTCCCCTGTCCCTCCTCACCTAAATAGTTGCTAGCTGCTACACTTAATGGTGGCTTTGTGTGTGAGCTGCTGCTGTTTGCACGACTGGCTTGAACAGAAGAGGAAATCCAAGAAAAGGAGGAGGCAGGAAAGACGGCCCTGGAAAGTCACTTGTCTGACTGTTTCTTCTGAATGAACACGGACGCTAATTTCTAAATGTCTGTTTTTCTACCTTAATCTCTGCTCTGATTTTGTGTGTTTCAAAATAAAATGATGTTTGACTGGAAGGAGAGAGAATGGGCAGTGAGTAGGGTAGAGGAAAGGTGAGATGCTACTGAGGCAGCTGTGTTTTTTTTTCTGTTTCAGATCAGGAAGCTGTGTCGGTCGCGGTTTGAGAAAGGAACATGGCTTCCCAGGGTGAGTTATTAGTTTTCAAAAATAATACTCTTACACTTCCTTGCTCTGCAGTTTCTCTTTCAGCATTTTTCTGCACCTCTTTCTGCAACACACACACACGCACACACTCATGCATTGACTAGTAAGCAATGTATTAAACTTTGCTCCTGTTTAAAAACAGCCACTTCTCCTGGTGCAGATTTTTTCTCATTAGAGCGAAGTGAATTAGTTATTGATTTGGAAACTTGGAGCATGTGTAAAGTCAAAGTTAATGCTTGAAGAGACCTTTACTGCTAAATTACATTTATCAATGTATGAAAATGTGTGAAAAATATAAGCACTGGAAGCAGGTTAGAAATCCATTCAGTGCAGTGGCTGTAAACCACTGTTGAGGTGGTTGGCACGCTGCCACTCAAACAACATGCAGCGTTACGTGAAAGTAATAACTCAAATTTTCCACTGTTCAAAGACTTCATTATATAAAGCCATTATTTTATAAAAGACATTTTGCTGTAAAATGAGACAAGTGCATTTAAATTTGATGATGAAACCAGGAATCAGAAACCACATCTGCTCTTCCAAACAGAACTCGCTACACTGTCCTAAGAAATCATTAAGCTGACAATACCAATTTCTCTGCATTATGTTATTGTCATCTGCTACAATGTGGATTAGCTAATTGTATGTTGTTCTCTTTTATACACAGATACTGCAAAGTTGGGTAGACTCATTTTTACAAATTTTTTTTAATGCTTTCTCGTACAGCTGATCTGATGGAGCTGGACATGGCCATGGAGCCAGACCGTAAGGCAGCAGTCAGTCACTGGCAGCAACAGTCTTACCTGGATTCAGGCATCCATTCAGGGGCCACCACAACTGCTCCATCCCTCAGTGGGAAGGGCAATCCTGAGGAAGAGGATGTCGACAACAACCAGGTCATGTATGAGTGGGAGCAGGGCTTCAATCAGAACTTTTCCCAGGAACAAGTACAAGGTAAGTCATAATACACTTTTGATTAAGTAATCTTGAACAAGTATGGCCTAAATAGCAGCCTTAAACCCTATATAACAAAACAACTGATCTTCTGTCTCTCCTAGACATAGATGGTCAGTATGCCATGACACGTGCCCAGCGGGTGCGTGCAGCCATGTTCCCAGAGACTCTTGAGGAGGGCATGCAGATCCCCTCTACACAGTATGATGCAGCAAACCCCACCAATGTCCAGAGGCTGGCAGAGCCCTCACAAATGCTCAAACATGCTGTGGTCAATCTGATCAATTATCAAGATGATGCTGAGTTGGCAACCAGAGCCATACCAGAACTCACCAAACTACTTAATGATGAGGACCAGGTAGTTGTCCATGGAAACAGTGGCTCAGAATTGGCTTTGAATTTTTTTCCCCCTACTTTCATTCCATAACATTCATGTCTTTCTCTTCCAGGTTGTAGTAAACAAAGCAGCAGTGATGGTCCACCAGCTTTCAAAGAAAGAAGCGTCTCGCCACGCCATCATGCGCTCCCCACAGATGGTGTCAGCTATTGTCAGGACCATGCAGAACACAAATGATGTGGAGACAGCCCGCTGCACCGCAGGAACACTGCACAACCTGTCTCATCACAGAGAGGGTCTGCTGGCCATCTTCAAGTCTGGAGGAATACCCGCTCTAGTTAAAATGCTTGGGTACGTAAAAGGAGGATGGAGGGATAGTTGGTTTGGAGGGGTTTTTCTTGGCCTTAATTTATTTGATGTGATATACAGGAAAGTAGGAAGCAGTATGGTTTTTCAGCACAATAAGGATTTTCTTATTGGTAAAAGGCCACCTCCTAACACAGTGGTCTATCAAATAAAATTGTAGCTGGCTGTTAATTTACCAAAGGCAGAGGGTATGGAGAGAATTAACACATTCAGTTGTGGTTATTTCCCAGTGGGATAGTAATCTAATAATACTGTCTGTTTTGCAGTTCACCAGTGGACTCTGTCCTGTTCTATGCCATCACCACCCTCCACAACCTCCTCCTGCACCAGGAAGGGGCTAAGATGGCTGTCCGTTTAGCTGGCGGTCTGCAGAAAATGGTGGCTCTACTCAACAAGACCAATGTCAAGTTCCTGGCCATCACCACTGACTGTCTTCAGATACTGGCCTATGGCAACCAGGAAAGCAAGGTGAGTAGAATGAGTCTCTGTTTGATATTCCAAGGCAGCAGTACTCTACAGTGACATCTATGAGAACATTGAAACTCCGAATGTTTTTGTGTTGTCTGTTTGTGTAGTTGATAATCCTGGCCAGTGGTGGCCCCCAGGCACTGGTCAACATCATGAGGACTTACACCTATGAGAAACTGTTGTGGACCACAAGCCGAGTTCTCAAAGTGCTGTCAGTCTGCTCCAGTAACAAGCCTGCCATTGTAGAAGCTGGTATGTCTCATTCAAGTGTTAGTAATATCTGTAATATCTGAGTCTGAATATCGTTATACTGCCATTACACATATACTGTGTATTCATGATTTGAGGGTCTTACGTTTGGCTTATTTTAAGTATTTTTGACAGCAACCACTGCAGTGTGAAAAGATTAATTAAATAAGTCATTTTATTGATTTGACATTTTACAAATATTATGTGTTATCAACATATTTGTTGTCCTCTTCAGGAGGCATGCAGGCTCTGGGACTCCACCTGACAGACCCCAGCCAGAGACTGGTCCAGAACTGTCTCTGGACTCTCAGGAACTTATCAGATGCTGCCACCAAACAGGTGATAAGAACTGCCCCTTGTACCAACACTGAAGGTTTTTTGATGTCAATGAAAGTGGGAAGCAGCTGCATTTACTTATTATACTCAGGAGCACACCCTCTTTTGTTGGGTCTTCAGTAGGCATTGCTCAGCAGATATGGAGACAGAACATGTATCCATCATTCTTTTCATACTAATCTGACAACTCTCTGTCTTCAGGAGGGAATGGAGGGTCTGCTAGGAACTCTGGTCCAGCTGCTTGGCAGTGACGACATTAATGTGGTGACCTGTGCTGCTGGCATTCTTTCTAACCTGACCTGTAACAACTACAAGAACAAGATGATGGTCTGTCAGGTGGGTACACACACACACAGACACAATGTTAATACGTAGTAAAATCTAAGGTGAAATTTATGTAAATATTTACTTAGCCAGAGGTTTGAGTCTGTAATTTGTTAATATGATCTTGAGTTTATCTATTTATCTTTTTTAACATGTGATTTTTTTTGCCTGTGTTTATTTAATAGTATCTATACAGTAAAACTGAATGTCTGATGTAATCTGTAACTATCTGTCCCTCTGTAGGTTGGAGGAATTGAGGCATTAGTTCGCACAGTGCTTCGGGCAGGAGACAGAGAAGACATTACAGAGCCAGCTATTTGTGCCCTGCGTCACCTCACATCTCGACACCAGGACGCTGAGATGGCACAGAATGCTGTCAGACTGCACTACGGTCTGCCTGTGGTCGTCAAATTACTGCATCCGCCGTCACACTGGCCGCTCATTAAGGTACACACACACTCACACAGAGTTGCCAGCAGCAGTCAGCCACATAAGCTGTTCTTCATACTGTCAGCCAGTCATTTGGCTGTTCTGTAAGTGGTGTTTCCACTGAACCAGTTTACACTTGACCACACCTTGAAACTAAAATAATGGACCAAACCTGGCTTTTAAAGCGCAGTATTGTCTCTGAAAAAGTGTAGCTGGCTACTAACCCATGTTGGCAGCCAATCTCCTTTGTGTCTTGCAGGAGTGAATGTTTTGTAGTGAATTGAGAATGCAGTGCCTTAATACTACAAGTTGCTTAAACCTGTAATACCTCTGCAAATCGTGCTAGTTTTGGGCCTGTCCCATGTTGAGCCTGCAAAGTCCTGGTCTCTAATGTATTGTAGAGTATTCATAGTGATGGACATAGAAAAAAAGGCTTTGGTACAGTTTGCCACTAAAATGAGAGAAAAATTGTCCCAAAATTTAAACACAACCCACATGTGGTCTGTCAGAAGGAATGACTTTCCAATAAAAATGACAAAGACAATGCATTTTAAAATCTTGTGAAAACTTGTCCCCTGATCAGATGGAACAATGACTACCTGAAGTTGACACTTGAAGCTTAAATAACATGTAACTGTGCTTCTCCATCAGGCTACAGTTGGTCTGATCCGTAATCTGGCTCTGTGCCCTGCAAACCACGCTCCTCTGAGGGAGCAGGGAGCCATCCCCAGACTGGTCCAGCTGCTGGTCAGAGCACACCAAGACACACAGAGACGCACCAGCATGGGAGGCACACAGCAGCAGTTTGTGGTGAGAGCTAGATCGATCTAGAACTGATGTCAGATTTGATAATGAGATGATTACCTCAGTGATAGTTCCCACTGCTCATCTTAAGAGAGTCCTACAGGGCTTCCCATGGTTTTAGCATTACTGACGGAGTGTTCATATTTTTAGGAGGGAGTTCGTATGGAGGAGATTGTGGAGGGCTGCACAGGAGCACTTCACATTCTGGCCAGAGATGTCCACAACAGAATAGTCATCAGAGGACTCAACACCATTCCACTTTTTGTACAGGTAAAATTCTTCAGCTCAGTTTTGTTGTTTGTGCAGTCACACCAGCACATCTCAAAAAGTGAGGCCAAATAATTCTGACAATGTTGATCTTCAACTGTATATTCTTAATGAAAGATTTCAGGAATCATGATCTGTTAGTAAAGTGACGAAATTGCCTGAGGTGTCTGTATTAAACGTGTCACATTGAGACACACTGGTTCTCAGGAAACAATAAGTTATTGTAGCACCTGGTGTTTGTGTCTTCACCCTCCATGAAACTATGTTTGATTCATTTTAGAACATAAGGTTTGCTGCAGCAGAGTACTGTGCAGGCTGAGTTTTTTTCTAAGCATCTTGTGTGTGTTTGTGTGCAGCTGTTGTATTCTCCGATTGAGAACATCCAGCGTGTAGCAGCAGGAGTCCTGTGTGAGCTGGCCCAGGACAAAGAGGCTGCTGAGGCCATCGAGGCTGAGGGAGCCACTGCCCCACTCACAGAGCTATTGCACAGCCGCAATGAAGGAGTTGGTATGTACACAGAGACCCATAGATCTACATACTCCCATCATTCACATAATGGCTACTCTTATGCAGATGTTCAGAAGTGCTAGTCCAACTGAGATGTGAGTGAATATGATTGTATCAAACACTTAACACACATTGATGCTCCAGAGAAAGGCAACTAATCCATAAACTCTCCTTCTTGCCTTAGCCACGTATGCTGCAGCAGTTCTGTTCCGCATGTCTGAGGACAAACCCCAAGACTACAAGAAACGTCTCTCTGTAGAACTCACCAGCTCGCTCTTCAGAACAGAACCAATGGCGTGGAACGAGGTGTGACGCACTCAAGATTAGTTTTGTTCTTGAATTGTTAATCAGTATATTTGTACACACAAGGTGCTCAGATGCTTATTCACATTCAAGTTAACTTCAGTGCATAAATGCCTGTGGTCTCATTAAAACTGCTGCCTCCCTGCTCATCCTTGTCTGTCTATCTGTGCATCGCTCTGCAGACTGGAGATCTGGGTTTGGACATTGGAGCTCAGGGAGAGCCTCTGGGCTACAGACAGGAAGGTAAGTCATCTCCTCCACTCTGGGTGGTAGGGAGACTCAGGAGTGACACAGGAGGGGACAAGGATGTCATGAATGTGGCTGTTAGGCTATAACAAAAACATGTTAGCTGATTTAACATGAATAAATACTGATTGGGCATATAGTCATTGTTTTTCTGCTCTGGGTAATTCTGTCCTATTAGTTTCTCTAAACCCATGGGCCTCCTCTCCCCTTATATCTGATGTACAACTAAATTTTGTCACAGTCCAATGACTGAGCTCCATCTGTCTCTCATTATTGCTGCTGATGACAGGATTGACAGTGATGAAGGGCAATAATGCTTTCAAGTTACGGATGGAGATTGATTTTTATCCCTGTTGTCACTCAGGATAACACAGGTGGCTCTAAGAAATACAATACTGCTGCTTTTAGTTGTTGTCACAGTTAGCCATCTAAATGTTACCAGTGCACCAGGACCTTAGACTGTGTACTAATCAATAAGCTAAGGGGCATGTGTTGGCTGCTGATTTTAATTTGCCCCGCTCTCTGTTCCTCCAGCACTAACAGCAGTAATTGGCTCTTTGCCAGCCAAATGAAAACAAAGACTTAATGTTGGTAGATGGATTGGAGAAGGACCTGGCCACTACAGATAGATTTCTGTTGGTCAAACCAAACACAGTGAACTGGGCTGTGGGTTTGGCTAAATTCAGTTCAAAGCCTTCAACAGCTGTAATTTGAACTGAGTTAACCAGTAGTTTTGAGGATGGATGGTGTGCTGTGTTGCAGTGAATGATCATACTACTGTGTGAAGGCTTGGTTTGTTAACATGCTTCTAACAACTGCTCTGCTTCCCCTGCCTCTCCTCCATCCACTCCTCCCCCAGACCCAAGCTACCGTTCCTTCCATTCGGGGGGTTATGGAGGGGACACGATGGGCATGGAGCCCATGATGGACCATGATCTGGGTGGAGGCCACCACCCTGGCCAGGACTACCCCCCTGTAGAGGGGCTGCCTGACCTGGGACACGCCCAGGAACTGATAGAGGGCCTGCCACCTGGCGACTCCAACCAACTGGCCTGGTTTGATACCGACCTGTAAATACCAAGACCAACATTACACTACTCTTTCTACTAGGTAAGAATATCTTCTCACTCTCTGTAGCTTTGTGTCCGTTGAAATGGATGGTAGCCATTTCCTGGGCGGGTTGTACAAGTAGAGGCACAAAAAGATGTTTTTTGTCTGGATAAAATGGCTGAGGGGAGAGGAGAGTGGATTTACTCACTCAGGCTGCTGCATGGTCACACTGCTCCTAATTGCAAAGCTGTGTGATGTGGTGTGTGTGATGTTACTCAGTGTTTGATCTGTGTGTGTGGTCTTTACCAGGGTCTGTATTCAGTCTCCTTCCTCTCATTCCTTCTTTCTTTTCCACTCACTTCTCTCCCCTCTTTGCAGCTGTATCATGTGATCTGGATGAACCTGCATTGTGATTCGCCCATATGGAGGAGGCGGGGTTTCAGAAAGTGCCTGAAGATGACTCAACAACAGCAAGCAGAGTTTCCTGTCTATGGGAACTCCATTGGGACAAACAAGATTTAAGTGCGGTTCTGTTCTGGTCTCTCAGCCTGACAGGGGGCTGACATCAAATCCTGACATGACACATGGATTTTGATCTAAACAGTTGATTTTCAAAATCCCTTTTTATGTATTTTGTTTTTCATTTTTACTTCTTTTGGTTGTTTTACTTTTTTATTCTGTTTTCCTCAAGTCTGTAATGGTACAAACTGATTCTAGTTTGCTTTTTTTTCATTATTCTGAATTATGATACTCATCTCTTGTTTTTGCAGTCCCTTGTATTTTAAGTCTGATAGTGTTGAGTTTTTTAGTGGTAATGCTCCATCCAAGTAAAGAATCTGATCACATTTTAAATGGTGTCCAAACACTAAAGTTAATCAGTTGAATTGTATTCTGATGATCAAGTGTAACATTGTGTAGCTTTTGTATAAAACACATGAATTGGAAATCATGGTCCAAATATCAAGCTATTTTCTTGCTTTAAAGGTGGACACTGATGTGTCTTTGCTGTTCCAAAGGGGGTGTAGCAGACCTAAGCTGGATGGGGTATGGCTGTGGAAGGATAGGGGTGGAGGAGGGCTTTTATTGGTCTGCTGTTACTAAGGGGTGGGGTAGTGGGAGGAGCTGGTTGCTGTAGCCTGCTGTGTTCTGAAACAATAAAATGGACTGTCATTTCACCTGGATGCCTCCACGTCTCATTTCACCTGCACCTTAAATCCAGGAGGACACAAGTCACAGAGCATGACAACATGCTGTTTGTGGTAACATTTTCTGAAGAACTGAATCCCGCAGCCTTTAGCAAGTCCATAGCAAAGATTATGGTAGAACAATACAGTTACAACTGGGTCATATTAGTTGCCTTTACAATTAATTGAACAAGTATGACCAGTCTGATAACTGTGTTTCCACAGAGGTTTGTGGTATTGAGCAACTAAAACTAGCAACCAGTCAGTCTGACACACATAGCAACAGTAAGACAGGCATGTGTCTTAGTGAAACTTAAGTTCTCTGCTATAAGAAGGCTGAAAATTAGGGCATCAGAGAGCAAAGGTAACAAATGACCACAACAACACAAGTATGACTCAGCTTGGGTAGCAAGGCATGGAAAACTGGAAAACCTCCAACTGTGAAGTGTCCACATCCACCTGCAGGAACATGCAGTTTGGCAGGAGGCCACTTCTGTTCACTATTTTCCTCATATGAGAATGTGTCCTAAATTTCAGCTGAACTTGGTGGATGATATTAGACAACTGAACAGTGACAGCTGTGTTTGCTGCAGCTTTAGTGAGATTAGTCAGATTTGCATATGAAATTAGAACCTGGAGTGAAGAACTAAAAGCCTGCCAGTGGTGACCATGGCTGGTGTGTTTTTTTTACAGGACAGTGTTGTATGGACTATGGCTAGTCTCACACTCAGCTCTCCCTGTCCTCATTTGGCCTCTCACTAAGGCACTATACACACTTGTCTTTGTTCAGACACCCATTGCAATGGTATATTACACTGCGTTGATGCCCAATCACTGCTGTTTATACTGTTTAACAAACCAGACATTTGTATCAAATATATCTCAGATAAGTAAAATAACTTAAATACAAGAATTAGCCAGACTAACTTGCATTGAGAAACATAAAGATGGGATTTCTACCCAACTACCACTCTAATATGACCTGTCTTTATAGAGAATTACCTCAGTCTTAAACTATGGTTGCATCTCTGGTCCCTGTTGGCAGCATGCAGAAGAAAACAACCTCATGAAAACAACCTCATTTGGCATCATAACTCCTGATAAGAGACAGAGTTTCAGTAATGAAAAGAGATCAGCTGGCAGTAGTTGAGCAGTGTGTTGTTCATAGTTGCAGTCACCATCAGATAGTCTGCACCAATACTAACTGGAGCTGTCTACACAAACCCAGAGGCCAGTGCTGTGATGCCTGTGACAGTCTGTGAATTATTGCTCATGCTGTAATCCTGTACAGTCTGATGGACATTGGATGGATGTTTTGATTGAGCTGTCAAATTATTGCAGTGACAGAGCAATATTTATTACTGTCACTGATCCAATTTGCAAATGTGATGAGAGTCGTGATGAGAGATGAGTGAACGCTCTGATACCACACAGTCAGAATCACTCGTCTCAAAGCTTTTGGGAGCCTGTCCCCTGCAAAACTGGTTCAAAACTGGTTCACATAAAACCATTATTATATTCGCATCCGGTTTCTGATAATAATAATATTGGATCAACCAGAGATTTAACAAATAAATAACTAACATTTTATTATAAAATTGACAAAATTTTGAAAGAACAATTTTCTCTAGCTTTAGACTATTCAGAAACAGGTTACCAGAAGACAGTGAAATTCTAAAAATCAGACTACTAATCATTGAAAGTGATGATTAGGTGGACCATCTTTGATTTAAGGTTTGATGAGTAAAAGCTTCTAGGATCCAGAGATCTCCTGGAGGATTTCAGTAGCCAGTGGAACGACATCGACATGACACCTGGGGCAGAGAAAAAACATGTTATTCACCATATCGCAATTATGTTATTTACCCAGTGACATAAAAAAACAAAGGTGCAAAATATAAAAAAGGTGCAAATTATAAAAATACCATGCAATGTGCATGTATACTTATTCTTTAAATCTTCATAGAGTTTCCATGTTGTTAAAAAAAATCTCCCTACAGCTGTGATCTGGTTTCATATTTCTCTCACACACTTCTGACTCTTCTTCTCCAGTAAAATTACGGACTAATATTCTGAATATGGAATTCATGTCCGTGTTATTCTGGCCAAACCACCTACTTGTAAATCAGGAAATGGCTCAGTGCTGTGCAGACTGAAATAGATGTGATCATGAACTGGGCACCAAAGCATCCTCTGGCTCCAAGCTGAGCTGTTCTGAACATTCAAAGTGCCATCTGAATTCCAGACCATTTACATACATCAGGCCTGTTCTATATTCTGTGCAGTGGTGCACTGGTAGATGTGCAGCCGTCTTTATTTTAGTTTTACCATCAGCATTTGTTGGAAAATGTGCTCAGCATGCTGCTGGACCTACAGAAAGCAGGTGTAAACCCACAGTTCAAATGTCTCAGTGAGCCAGTGTGCATTGAAACGGAACTGGCGACTCCAAATTTGTAATCCTCAGCTGAACAAACACACCAAAGATTTCTCCTGATTATTTCACACAAGTCTTGTGGCTTATTGAACATGCCAATAAATGAGACAGATACAGGGGAGCAGCCCCAGGGTGGTGCAAAGTGCTTCAGTATATTGCTGAGAAAACCTTGTTGTTGAATCAAGGTCGTTTTTCAGTGTGGCAGACAAGAGCTCAGGAGCAGGAACGTACAACTGAATTCTGTTGCTGAGTGGACTCGATGACTGAAAACAGAAAGCTGTAGTCACTGCTACCAAACTAAGTCTCCAGTCTGGTCTGATTTTTTGTGTGTGTGTTTTTTTTTTTAAATTGTTGATGGCTTTTTGTCTTTAAACATTTTAATTTCTTATTCTCATTATTTTCTAAAAAACGATTAGCTAGTTATTTAGTCGTGTATTACTTGTCATGTCTGTAAATATCTGAGTCATTTATTTATTTTGTCGTATTTAATCTTGCACAGATGGGATTTCTGTTACTTTTACTCTACCATGCGACATATTTATCATGGCTTACTACATAATACTTAGACAACAGTCAGACCCCTAAGGGCTGTCTGTAATCTAACTCCTCTCCTCTCCTGCCTCTCCCTCCCTCTCTCTCTTATCTCCCTTCTCTCTCCCTCTTCCCCTCCTGTCTTCCTCCCAGGTGTCTTTGAGGGCATCCAGGCCAGAAGAAGCCCACCCACCCCCCTTAGTTAATTAAAACCTATATAATTAACCTAATTAACACAGCTCCCAGAGGCCTCAGAAATCCTTGAAAGTTTGTGGATTTGGAAAACATAAATTGGATCCATAAAAGTTTTAGTACAAACTTTAGAGTTTGGTTACCCATTAAATCACTGTATTTTCACAGTCACAAACAGCGGCATGGAGGACAGTGGAGAGTGAAACAGTTGGTTTTAGATTATAGTAAATGACTCCTGTAGCACCACATTAGTCTCACACCCAGTTTACACCAACTTGGTTTTGGCTGAGTTTCCACCATTTGAGATAAAGCAAAAGAAAATGAGCGGGTTCCCCACAATGGAATCTTCACAGGAATGCAATACATTAGTTAATTCACTGTATAATTACCCCAGTGGATTTATCTCCATCTATACCGCTTATACTTTGAGTGTCCCCGGGGGCTGGAGCCAACCCCAGCTGAAATTGGGTGAGAGGCGGGTTACACCCTGGACAGGTCACCAGTCTATCACACAGCTGACATATAGAGACCAACAACCACTCACACCGACAGGCAATTTAGAATGTCCAGTTAACCTAACCTGCATGTCTTTGGACTGGGAGGAAGCCAGAGTACCTGGAGAGAACCCACACAGGCACAGGGAGAACATGCAACTCGACACAGAAAAGCCCCAGTTCCCAGAACCTTTTTGCTGTGAGGCAAAAGCTGTAAGGAAATTACATCTGGCAGAAGTGAGCTAATGCCTAAACCAGTTTGTTTGACGTCCCCCCAGAGCTCTATCAACTGAGTCCCTATCATGTTTTATACAATTATATAAAACTGGATAATGTCACAATAATTTCTTCACAAGAGACATAGTGATCCTGCAGTTGTCATTGTTTATATGTGGTATTTTTTCAGGTTTGCACAATTTTGCATTTATACATCTTCTGCCACATGGAATGGCACACACTCTCAAAATCTCTATTTTTTCAAATTAGTTGAGCTACTGCAGAGTCTTTTCACATACCTTTGGTAACTACAGAATACTCTACGGGGTAAAAGTACCCCTGGTTGGGATTCACTGACCCTAACAAAGGTGAGAAATATTAATGTAACAATAATTTATTCAAGTTTAAGTAGTTTAACAATTAAGTGCTGTTGTGCTGTTTTGCAACACCAGGCAGCTTACTGTTTTTTACAGTACTGCTTTAGGGTTTGTTTTGTGTGTTATTTTTGTAAAATCCTTCATAAATTGTAGCCTAGTCCGACAGAGTTGAGTGTTTGCAGAGTAGTCTTCTAGTTTTCTGAGCTGCCTCTGTCGTCTGAGCAGATATTGCACCGCTGATGGCTTCATGTGTGACTGACTCCAACAATAAACTAGGGATCAGGTTTTGGGCCTCAAGGCTTTTGCTCAGGACTGAAGACTATGAGTGACCTCCACCCCCCACCCTGCCCAACACACTTGGTCAGGCTTGAGGTTTTCAAAAAGCATTCCTCAGGTTGCCATGGTAAAGGCTGAATGACATCATTTTGGTTAGGATCTCAGCCCAGACCTCCTCTCTTCCTCCCACCTTCTTCCGTCTCCTCTCTCTGCTCCACCTCCTCTCATCCTCTCAATTAAAACCTCTCCTCACTCCTCCTCCCCTCCTGTCCTCTCCTCTTCCCTCTCCTCGGTAACTCCTCTCATCTCCTGCCCTTTCTCCTAAAACCTCTGCTCCCCTCCTCCCCTCCTCCTACCACTAAACCAGTGGGAGTGTGCCAGTCTCAGCTACTTCAAAGCTAGAGCTGATCTCTGCTTTCATCTGCCAGAGGAAGAGGAGAGAGAGGAGACGAGGGGAGAGGAGAAGGGGGAGAGGGAAAGCACAAGAGAGAGAGAGAAAGAAAGAGATGGAAAAGAAAGAAAATGAGGAAAATAGAAAGAAAATGGAGAGGGGAGAGGGGAGGAGAAATGGGTATAGAGGGTGACAAAAGGAGAAGAAAAGGGGTGACCAAGGAGAAAAGAGGGATAGAGGGAGGGGAGAGCAGGAGAGGCCTCTATAGCAGGACAACAATACACCTTTATTATTGATCTGACAGGATGTGTGTGTGTGATTGAGAGACAGAGTTTGAATGTAGAAGGGGGTGAAAGCGACTATTTGTGTGTCTGGGTGTGTGTGTGACAGGTTGCTGGTCTCATACACTAAAAGATCAAAGAGAGCATGGTCGCTGTGGTGACAAAACCCTTGGCTCTAAGTAGGAACACACATTCGACCCACATACTCATAAAAGGTATCCAGATGCAGGTGATAGGAGATACAGGTGTGCGCACACGCACACACACACACACACTGAATTTCAGAATTGTTGTCCTGTTTACTAAATGTTAGTGATTAGAACACAAATTACAACAACAATTGCAATTAGTGTGTAAGACAGTTTATGGCACACCTTTAAAAGGATATGCTTTCTACATTTGAACCATTTCAAAGTCAATAGCTCTGGAGATGTCACTGCCTTTTACTGTACCCTCTGTTTTAAAGTAGATGTCATTTATCATGTCAAAAACACAGTGAGGGTGTAGATAACATTTTAAATATATAGGCAGAAATGCCAATTGAAGAGACCTCAAAAATGAAGTTTGTTTTAATAAATGTATACATTTAATCTTTTACTTTTAATTCTTTTGTGAGGCATTAAGCTGACACCTGCCCTGTCAGAAGCTCGCATCCTTTCTCAATTAACAACTAGAAAGGTTAAAGCGGAGGCCGTAGTACAGACAAGTTCAGACATGCATGAAAAATAATAAGATGAGGGAGAGCTGGAGGAGACATGTCTAAATTCAAAATGATTTGTTAGTGGTATCCTTTGCGTACCAATAACAAACATACAGACATGCACACACTACAGATAGAAATGAGAACCTCAGAATGGACAGACACAAAATAGACAATATTGGGATTCAAATACACACACCATGACATCTAAAAAGTCTTGTTTACAACACCGTCTAATTAATTTGTCTGTATTGCAAAATGTTGAATATAATATTTCATTATTTTAATAATGGATATTTTCTATGACACACACAAACATACACACACACAAGAGCACAGAAACATGCACCTGTTGGACGTGAAATTACATTCCTCGCAGTTGACCACAAGTTCGCCTTCAGGACATTCCCAACCAATCAGATCTGTCTAGTCTGCAACTCAAAGAGAGGTGAGACAAAGAAGTTGTGCGAGAAAGTAAAAAAAAAGATATAGTCACATCTGTTTCAGTGTGTCAAGAGCACTGCTATACTGTGTAGACCAGTGAAGCGTGATGGCACACTGGATACTATTGTTAATAATAACCTCCTTTTTCTCAACAAATGCATCACTGTTTCTGTTGGCCAAGTGGGCAACCTGTTTAACAGTTATCTCAAATTGCTTGTCACTGTAAACAGGAACAATAATAGAATTTTGTTTATTTTCCCCTTTTGTTTAAAAACAGGTTGTTTATCTGGTTTCGCTTAACATATAAAACTGACAACTTTGTTTAAAGATACTGGCTGAAGAACCAAAAGTCATTTTTAACATTTCTGGACCAAGCTACCTATTAATCATCCTGTTGAAGATCAATAAATTAAACTAACAATGGACAAAGGCTCTACTCCTCAGTATGGCAAAAAGGCAGTATGACTCTACAATCCAATCTGTACAAACAGATAACATTTAACTGTCTTAAATAATGTTTGTGATTCTCATCTCAACAAAGCAATACTTACTATGAGGAAGCTAAGTAGCTTATAACCATTGTTTCACCAATAAGAAAACCAATGATATTTACATTCAAAATATAATTTTTGCCACTTTTCATTCTTTTTCACAGCACCACTCAAAGTCATCTGTACTACATTATAAAAAAAAACCCACTGCCTCAGCATTATCACAGAATCATTTTGCATGTTACACCAACTGTTGAGCTATCACACTCATTTGTCAATGCTAAGTTCAAAGTAAAAGTGATCAAAGAGGGTGATGTGCCAAAAATCCAATTGAAGACACAAACACACACACATCCATGTACCCTATGTCTTACAAAATGGCACTTTTTCTCATAAATGCTTTATTGCTCCATGACAACCTGGTCATATTTGTTGGATCAATGAATTTATTCCATGATTCTGTTGCTGAACTCAGTCTAAAATTGATTCTCAGGCAGAGTTTTTTTTTTCCTCATCTTAGTATTGGAATTGTATTATCTCGATTGGCAACATTGTACACCTGACATTATGCCATCAAAGCATACTGAATTGGACTGAACTGAATTGAGTACCTACCTCTTCCTTCACTGAATTTCCTTCCAACATCATTGTTTCTTCCTCTTTGTCATCCTCCCGTTTTATTCGTATCCTGACATAAGCCCACACCACAGTGTCTAGGGTTTCACACCCACCCAGAACACCCCTGGCCCTCAGACTGATGTGTGTGCGCAGACTGTGTGTCAAGAAAGGTCCTCGGGAATTGCAATGTTTAAACTGGTGGTTAAGTTTAGCTGAAGTTAAGATCTGATATAATATTACAGTGACAGTTTAACTTGTAGAACACATGAATATCTATATATAATCTGTGTTTGCCTATGTTTCTTCATGGGTTGTTCAAGATGTGTGTGTGTGTGTGTGTGTGTGTGTGTGTGTGTGTGTGTGTGTGCATGTTTTAGTGAATATTTATGCAAGTGTGAGCTTGCATGTGTGAGTGGTTGTGTGTCTGTGTGTTAGGTGAACGTGTTCTCTCAGATCTCTGGTGACATCATCACCTCTGTCTCTGTGGCGACACAGAGCATGGTTGTTGCTAGGCAACGGGGTTAGGAGAAGACAAAGATGCTCCCCTCACTCGCATACTTTTCTCGCAAACACACACACACTTTGCCACCGTCTCCATCAGGGTGAGGGTACATTTATATGTGCCTGCTAACCAACTACTAAGCACACACACACGCACGCACGCACACCTACTTATCACCCCCTCTCCAACTCCTCTCCTCCACTTTCTTCATCCTCTCCTTCTACCTTATCTCTAGCCATCTCCAGCTACCCACAACGTCCTGACTCTACAACACACTGAACTCAAAGTCAGATGAGATAGACAAACACGTTGCCTCTCAAAAAGACAGCACAGAGCTGTCATAATAGATATTAAGTTCAAACAAGTGACAATGTACTTGACAGCAGAGAGGGAGAGAATAGTACATTTGAGAGAGAAATCATTATTTGTTTTATGGATAGTACTCAGATATAAATGACTGTGACCCACTGCTGTTTTAGCAGCATTGGAGAGTGGGGCACAACCTGAGGCCATGTCCAGTGCAGATATAACCTCATTGTCCATGCATATATTTTGATGAGTTTATTTGACTTGATAAATAATCCTGACACCACATAATCAAGTTTGATTGCAGTGCATCACACCGTGGTCACCATGGACTGACAGTTTTTCTTATTTCTTCAACTCTTTTGACCCACATTTAAAGAATGAGACCACACTTTTTTATTCTGTCTCATTAAACCTTTAGTGCAGATGTCATTGGTCACAAATACCCAATCTACATTGTCCTAGCTGTAATAGTTAGTAATACCTGGGGGAAATACCTTGATGAAACCAAAAACATGCCACCTATAGAGACTTGGCATGGAAACAGATAGTCAAGTAAGCACCTAGTCAATCAGGAAGCACTGCAACTCAGGGATTAGTGGATGGACAAATAAATAAACATATATGTTTCCAGCTAAAACATGGAACAAGTCACAACAATTGGACATTATATGCTTTGATGTTTTAGATACTGCACTGAAATATTTCAGCCCACGGAGATGAGAGGACTTTCTCGATAAAAGTGTGAAATTAATAAGCAGTATCAGATTCTTCAGTTAGCACACTTACATTTAGTACACTGCGTACATGGTATACTCAATATGTGAACTGTTGTCTCAAATCAAACACGGCCACTGTACACTTGTGGGAAATGATTATCACAACATGTGACTGTACTCACTTGATTTAATAAATGTTTACTTTCTTGTTTGTGCCGTCTGTTTCATACAACATGTAAATTACACTGCCATTGGCCCCACCAGCATGTCCTCCTTCCTTGGCCATTATCACAGCTTTGAAAAACGTTGGTGGTCCCCCCCGGTATGTAGCCAAGATGGCTACTGTTGAGAGTGAGAAATGTCCATCATTCTCCTTTCAACATTTTGACTGTTCTGAGTGCACCATCCTTGGACTTATAGTGCACCACATATTTCCATACTCTCAGTGTGAATGCACGTATGCACTCAAAATAACAAGTTTAAAAAACATTTTATACTGACAAATCAAACTGCTTTTAAATTAATAAATGTTTCTTTCTAACAACTTCTTTTCATTAAATTAGCATTCCCCTTTAAGTCTTTGCAAATTGTGACCAAAAAAAAAGAGTTGAAAATTTCACTAATTCACTCTTGATTTATTCTCCCTTTCTCCTCCCTTTCAGTTTCCAAGCTATTAGCGGGATCTTTGATTGAGATTAACAGAGCCCTGAAATCAATGAAAGATAATTAAAAAGCCTTTGTTGAAGGGCAGGCACTTGTCTGTGTGTGTAGGTGTGTGCCTGAGAAAGAATATGTGAGTCATTGTGTTTCTGTGACGGTATAGCTGTGAAAAAGTGTGTGTTGTCGATAAGGAATTTCTGTTCTTATTCTTTCAACGCCGCACATTGCTCTCTGCCAACTGGCTGGCTGATTGATTATGAGATTCATGAAAACTCAATTTAGCAAACGGTTAGAAGATGTTGATTTTGTTTTCTCTTTAAAAGTTTAGCTACTGGACTCCAATGGGAAAAAAAGTGCAAAGTTGGAGAACAATATCACAATAGTTCTCAGAGGAAGAGTAAAATGTAAACATTTAAATCTTTTAAATGAACTAATGTGCAATGAGTAGAATGAGTAAATGTGTAGAACGGTAGATGGACATTTTCTGAGCAAATAAATTATTTCTGAGCATTGTGCTGCTTAGTGACTCATCCACTAGCTATGAGGAAATGGCTGAAGCGCGCGCACACACGCACAAAGTTTTGTGTGTGTGTGTGTGTTGCTCATGGTGGTGAGCAGGATAGATAATACACACCTCGATGTTACTGTAGCTGTTAGCACAGTGGGTAATGAGGGAGTTTGCACATGAGGACAAATTTGTTACGACAGACAGAAAGAGAAAGAGGTAAGTCTGTGAGCTTGTGTGTGACAGAGAGAGTTTGTGTGTGGGTGGTTCAGGTGGCTGGAACTAATTAGTGAGAGGAATCAAAAATACATTCACGCCAACTCGCTCCCTCTCCCACACACACTCATAACTACAAATATTAGGTAGCTTCCAGTCAGATCATATGATCTCAGGGTGACAGCTGACCTTGTGTCCCACGTGCAGAAACTATTTCATGACCCTGCGGCCGAGCTAAAACACTAGGAATGGATTTTACATAATTCATAAAGGTCTACAGCTAAATCAGCCATTTTTTCAAACTTGGTCATGTTGATTTTTGAGATGTATTTTC
Source organism: Lates japonicus (assembly GCA_033238685.1). Taxonomy (NCBI): domain Eukaryota; kingdom Metazoa; phylum Chordata; class Actinopteri; family Centropomidae; genus Lates; species Lates japonicus. Next base: position 9,140,238 of record BRZM01000006.1, on the reverse strand, counting down.
AGTGGACTGCCCAATCCAATCCTGCCTGGCCTCTCTTTCAAATAACAGTTCAAACTGATCTTGTACAGTACTGCATAGCCCTGGATTATACTCAGTGGCTGTTTTTAAACATTCAATATCAAGCCTTTTTAAAGAACTTCAAAGTTCAGAATTAGTGACATGACAACTTAAGTATGATCATGTTTAGGTAACCAATGCTAGTTGTTTAAGGTTAGAGAAATGCTGACATCATGGTTAAAAAATGAGCATCAGTAGTTAGCCTGAGAAAGGATGCAAACCATGGTCTTTGTATCAAAGTAAATGCTTACTTGTACTTGGTACATAAATGGCATACTGCTTTCTGCATGCCACTGAGTGTTGGCACTGGGCGTGAATCTTTGTCATCAGTCTGTCTCATTGTTGTGTGTCTCTTCTGGGACAAGAAATGTCCTCCTTGTTAGAACCTGTCTAATTCTGGTGAAAGTTTGCCGCAGCTGCATCAGTTTTCCCCATGTTACCAGATTGAGATAATGTTATTCATTGTAGGGGAATAGAAACGAGAAGCCTCACTAAATCTCCACCTGCTTTACTGCAGTATACTGTAGAAGTCAGCCGTCTTTGGCCTGTACTACAAATCATTTTGACTATCAGACAAAATTGGACAGACACTCGAACAGAGAGTGACAGGCAGATACAAACCAACACTTTTTCTCCCTCTCTGTCTTGCTCCCTCTGTCAGTCAAGTTTTGGTGAAACTACACTCTATTTTCAGAACAGCAGCACAGCAGGGCTGACTCTGTGTGTGTGCCTGTACTGAGTCTGTTTTTATTATTCCAATATTTTCATTCTGCAGTGGTGGCAGTTAATATTTCAACCTCCAAAATACAAACAAACACTGGGCCAAGATTCTTCAACCATACAAAGCTGTTCAATTATGTTTCAGTGCTGGATTATGACCAGTACTGGCACTGGCACATGGAGCACAAATTGATATCTGATAAAATGTCATACACATACGTGTCATGTTGACATGTATGCATTTGCATAGATGTTGGTCCGTTTGTGTCTTTATGTCTGTCTAAGCACACACTGTACTCACCAGTCGTTTGATGATCCTAAGGGTTGTGCGCTGTATTCGGGGGGTCTCAGTATGCATGTGAGTACGCAGCATGTGTGAGAAGCTTTGCAAGCAAGAGGGTGACAGGCAGTCATGACCCTCTCCACTGTACAGCTGGACCAATAGGGACAGACACTGAATAGACTCCTCCCATACCTCCTGGTTTTCAGTGGACAGCTACATAGAAAGAAAATCAGTCAACAAGTGGGACGATGAAACAACTCTTGTTTCTATTGACATTATTATGGTTACTATAGGCCATGGGCTAAAATAAAGTCTAGTGATTTAATTCTTCTTCCAGGTGTACTTACTGCACAAACCATAATCATAATTATAATATTATAATATTTGAAATAGAAATAGAAATCTGAAATGAATTCAAACAACTATGTCACCTTTTCACACACATGCACTCACCGGCCACTTCATTAGGTACACCTGTTCAACTGCTTGCTGACGCAAATATCTAATCAGCCAATCACATGACAGCAACTCAATGCATTTAGGCATGTAGACGTGGTCAAGACGACCTGCTGAATTTCAAACCGAGCAGCAGAATGGGGAAGAAAGGTCCTTTAAGTGACTTTGAACGTGGCATGGTTGTGGCAGACCGGCTGGTCTGAGTATTTCAGATTGCTGATCTACTGGGATTCTCCCGCACAACCATCTCTAGGGTTTACAGAGAATGTTCCAAAAAGAGAAAATATCCAGTGAGCGGCAGTTCTCTGGGATAAAGTGCCTCATTGATGCCAGAGGTCAGAGGAGAAGGGCCAGACTGCTCAAGATGATAGGAAGGCAGCAGTACCTCAAATACTCAATAACTCAAGTAACTCATACCTTGTAATAACAGTTCAGGCTGCTGGTGGTGGTATAATGGTGTGGGGGATATTTTCTTGGTACACTACATTGTTTAAATGAAACAGCCAACCTGAGTATTGTTGCTGACCATGTCCATCCCTTTATGAACACAGTGTACCCATCTTCTGATGGCTGCTTCCAGCAGGATAATGTGCCATGTCACAAAGCTCAAATTATCTCAATCATCTCAAACTGGTTTCCTCAACATGACAATGAGTTAACTGTACTCCAATGGTCTCCCAAGCCACCAGATCTCAATCTAATAGAGCACCTTTGGGATGTGATGGAATGGGAGATTCGCGTCATGGATGTGCAGCCAACAACTCTGACCTTATTGAATCTATGCCAGGAAGAATTAAGGCAGGCCTGGAGGCAAAAGGAGGTCTAACCTGGTGCTTACAAGGAGTATGTAATGAAGTGGCCAGTGAGTGTAGGTTAGTGTATTAAAGCACACATTCAAGAGAGGCTTATTAAAATTAATAATAAAGCCACTATATGCAAAATTTCAGATTTTGTCATGAGACGTAACAGCAAATTGTACTTATAATCAATAGAAAATTTCACACAAACACTGACAGAAGTTATTGACTGTACTGTATTTGGACATATTTATTTATTTGGAGGCTATATCAAGAAAATATCAAAAAATGTTACTGGCAAGCATCCAGGGTCACTGTTCCCTCTAAACCACATGCATCTGAACAATCTTACAGTCCGTAACTTACCCCTTGTCAAAAAATTGACTTCACTGAGTAAATCCTACTTTACCATGCATTGCTAATTGGTCCACTACTCTTCACAACTGCATGCTTTTAACACAAGCCATGGGTTAATACTGGCTAGATTCAGGGACTGGCATTTTATACCCTGCCTCTCTCTATCCCACTAATACCCCATGAGGCAAAGGGGCTGTGCAGAGGCTGGGGGTCTGTCGGTTGGCCCCTTAACCCTCTCATCCACAGGGGACACACACAGACACTCACCCAGCGAGTAGAAACCTCTATTGTGTCCCTTGAGACCCCCCCCCCCCCCCTCTCTCTGTTGCTGCCTTATGAAATCACTGTTTTACCCCAGCAAAAAAGAACAAAAGTGGAGATCAAACTTGTGTGTCATACACTTCAGACTAATATGTAACCAGAAATAATGAAGCTTATAAAATTTCTAAGGTGATGTGTACTCACAGATGTGACTGTGGTTGACATAAGCAACTGGTGAAAAGTGCTACATAAGGTGTCACTTTCAATCTAAGCAGTTGATTTGAACTTACATGAGTACTTGTATTTTTTATTTGCACAACGCCTGCTGAGTACTTCAAGTGTTATGTGTGGAAATCATACCCAGAGACATATTCCTACAATAACTTGAAAAAAACACGTAACTGAACAAGTAGGCATGTTTTCTCTTTCTGTATCTCTCTCTGTCTCTCTCTCTCACACACAGACACACATTTCCCAGCTTAATTAAGAATACATATACAGCCTGTCTCACTGCTCCAGACATATATTTAGACATAGAGTACACACACACACACTAGTGTTGGTCTCACCATGTGAATGAGCTGTGTGCTGAGTAGGCTCAGGGGTCTGTTGGCTAGGAGCAGCTTCTCTGCTGCCTCCATCTCTACTGCTGGACAAGATAGCCTCTGGCTCTATACAAACACACACACACACACACACACACACACACACACACACACACACACACACACACACACACACACACACACACACACACACACACACACACACACACACGTTAAATCATTTATAGAGATTTGACAGTCAATAATGATGGATCCAGAGACCTGCCAAGACAGATTCTGACATACTGAGACAGACACAGAACGACAGACTGATAGATAGACCAAGGCAGGAAGAAGTTTTTCTGCATACTCTGTGTTATTTTAACCTTTCTTTAGCACAGGATGTTAAGCAATTTATTTTGTCACATCAAGTTATTTTTGCATTTCATTAAGACTTAAGTCCTCTCACATCCGCCTTTTCTTACTACACCCCCACCACCCACTTTTAGCACCTCTGTCCCTCACTTTAGCTTATTTTAGTTCACTTCATGCCTACAGTGGAACTTCAGGCCAACTAGTGGTGGAATAATGTGATTAATATTGGCGCACATATTCCCTCTCTCCCAAAGTCACTTCTTCTCTGTTACGCTCTTTCTCTCTTTCTTTTTTTCTGAAGTATATATAATCTCTGACTCTCTCTCTTGACCAACAGAGCAATAGTTTGGGGAGATCGGTCTAGTCACGTCCTCTCTCCTTATCAGACCTTATTACCCAAATGAATTTGGTTTGGGCAGAAGTTTTCTTTTTACTGAGCTTTTCATTTCTCACAGAATTGATTTCCGCTGCACATTTGGCTTGTTCCCTTTTCCATCTCTGTCTCTCCCTCCATCCTTCCCTCTCCTTCTGTCCTTCTCTCTTCCACTCAGTCTTTTACCCGGTCTCCCCTTTAGTCCTCCCATCCTCCCCCACCCCCATGTCTAACCACTACTATGTATGCGCTGGGGTGCACACTATGGGGAGATGGGGGCTGGTGTGTGTGTATGAGCATATTTGAGTGTGCATCTGTGTGTAGGGAGGCAAGCTGAGGACAAAGCCAGTGGTGATAATGAGGCCGCAGGGACATAGCCAGACAGGCCCCTCTGCGTGACGCCTGTGAGGATATGTGTGTATATGTGTGTGTGCGTGTGTCCCGCTGACTCGACCTCATCCGCTTTCTCCTGAGTCCACAACTTCAATATTGCAGTTGCTTAAACCTGCTAGCTTCCACTGCACACATCAATGGACACACACTCACAAACAAACACACATATACACACATGCCTTCAGGGACATGATACAAGGACAACATTTTGAGGGAGCTGACTTTCTGATTCTGTTGATGATTCTGTGCTCAACAGTGATGAAACTGATAAACAGTGATGAATCAATGTGGGAAATATACCAGACTATAAAAACCAATGTAACATGATACAGCAAAACAACTACACACAGCCAATAATAATTGAAAAAATCTAAAATACAAGAGAAGCTATTATGTGTCCTTAAGGAATTGTTTGCCAGGACTGTTGCATTGCAGCCACTTTTAGAAGGACAGAAAATTGTGGTTATAGGTTTGTGAGGATATAGGTTTGTAACTTGCAAATGTAAGTTGCCAAATATTGATATTTCCTCCATAGATAAATTTTGAGATATAGTATAGACAGACAGTGAGTAGTCAGAAGAGATATAGTCAGTAATGCAGACAGCTATAAGGAACTACTACTGTACTAATTAACATAATTTCACGGCTATTTATGTGCTCTTATCAGTGAAGTTTTCATTCATGAAATATCAAACAAGAATGCATTTTCTGTTAAGATTTTTTGTGGGAAGCATCTCACAGATGCTTTCTATTAAATTATTTTTAGGCCACAATCAGGCGATTCATAACCTGGTCACTGTGGCAGGGAATTATTTTAAAATACATTGCTAATAAACTGGAAGATGTCACTGGATGTTAGTGTTTTAGCATTTTCTGATCTAACGATGCCTCTGAAAATGCAGCTTTTGCGACCACTGCTGAACAGAGAGTAGTGAGTTTATAGTTCCTATTAACTGTGAATGTTGATACGCCTGAACTGCAGAGCGGACAACAGCTGATGTTTGTTTGAGTGCCAGAAGGGTTCCAGAAGAGCTCGTAACACAAGATGGCCAGTCTTCCTCATGGCTCGCCCTTTCTCCATCTGGCGTGGTTCATCAGCTTCTGAGAGGGTATTTACAATCACCTCTATTAGGACCTGTGACAGGAAAAGAGTTTCTGCGAGATGGCTGTGGCTGAATCCATGTTGCTGGCTTTTTCTTTATGACAGAAATTTCAAAGACAAGACCTGCAGACAGTTCATATACGGCCACAACAACAGTTTAAAAAATGCAACAGACCAACCACATATTATATTATTAAAAATAAGCATCCTATTAGCAAACAGCAGAAACCGAGCTCTCTGTCTCTCCATGGTCATCATGAAATATCAACAAAGAGGAGACAGAAGAGAAGCTCAAAATAGAGGATAGGGGAGAGGGTAAAAATGGGAGCAAAGGAAAGGAAGGAGAGGAGAAGAGGGGGCAAAATGTGAGCTGAGTAGACTGGAAAAGTGCATGGTAGGAGACAGGGAAAAGGAGGCATAAGAGGTAGAGTACAAGTTAATACAGCAAAGAGTGACAGAGTAGGAGAGAAGAGGAGCAGAGAGGAAAGGAGAGGAGAGGAGAGGAGAGGAGAGGAGAGGAGAGGAGAGGAGAGATAGTGTTAATTGCCCGGCCAGTATTAGTGCTGGGTTGACAGTTTCTTGTTGAGAGGAGAGCTGATTGGATGATAATGATGCTGACTACTGAACTGCCGCACTGCTGACCCAATGGAAATAGAGGGAGAGGAGGGGTTGATAGTGATGGTGTTTTGGGGTGGGGGTGGGGGTGGGGGGTATAGAGGAAAAGATGGACAAAATGAGACACAAAATAATGAGTGAAAGACGCACACAAACAAACACACACACACACACACACACACACACACACACACAGGGGGAAAGGCAAAAGTATTTGTATTTTTGTTCTTGTGAACATCTTTAATTTAGTGCATTCATTCTCTAATGCTAGATTTAGGCTGCATCCCTAACGCCGAAGCTTTGTGCCCCATTATTTCTTCCTTCTAATTAAAGTCCAAATCCTAAACTATCTCTTGGGTGCTCAACTGGGCCTAAATGACTTCAGAAAAATGCCCTCACTCCAAGAGGATGCACATCATAAATTTGACTCTCCCCTCTGGATCCACTGGAATCACTTGCAATCGACAAGAAATTCAAATATTATTGAGTTTCACCGTAGCTGAAGGACAAAAAACACTGCCTCTGCCTCTGCCTCATGCATGCACGCACACACACACATGCACACACACCCATGCACACACACAGCCAAGGTTGTTGACCTGAATAAGCATTATGCTGCAGCAGGACAGCAGGCTGGGGAAAACAAGATGTCAACAAGTAACATTACAATAACTAATGCTAGCAGAGTGGATACATGATATTGACACACTTTGTAGTAGTGCAGTTGGGTCAGTGACAGATGGGCCCTACTAGTGTAAGAGACAGCACAAAATAACAAAAGTCAAGAAGAATGTTAGTTGTTTTTTTTTCACATCTGGGGAGAGTAACATCTTCCCTATCTCCATACATATTGTATGTAGACATACTGTACCTTGCTGGTGTAGTGGCTCCAGATCCAAGACTGTGTCTCCACTAAGATTACATAGCAAGGCAACTGCATTTTGGACCATCCCATTGTTAACATTACCACTGTTAGCCTAGAAAAAGTGAGACAGAGAGAGGATAACTAAGTTACAGGTTATTAGGCATTTCTAACATCTACTGTTGAAAATCAAACTAAATGTGATGACTTGAGATAAATAATGTAAATAGAGGTAAGGTAGTGGACTTCCACAAACTGTGAGCAGTGTTTTTGGCAACATTTCTGTCATACTTGCACTAAAGTCACAATGCAAAAGACACTTGTGTGTGTTTGTGTGTGTGTTTGTGGGGCATGAAGACTTGTTATACTGACATGTTATAAAAAGTCTACATCATTAATGATGACCATCAACTGGTTTTGAATCTTTTTTGAAAACATAAATTTTTCAACACATTGAACTTACTACAAACCTACATACGTTGCACACAAACCCGGACCCGAAATTGGAAGCTTTAGTTCGAAATTATCAACCCCAACATTTCTCCATTTTTGGATTGTGACCTGTGATGATTATTTGGTTTTTAAGAGAAAGAAAGAGCAAGCCTGTAGTCTCCACTTTGTTCCTATTCCTGTTTCTTTGCACTCTCCCTCGTCCTCATTTGCTTTTCCTGCCATTACCCTCTTCTTCTCTTTCGCCTCCTCACAAAACCTTCTCTCCTTCCTAATTCACTTTCCCTTCTCTCTCCTGCCCTCATTTCACTATCTGATCCTCTTTGAGATACACCAGCTCTGCCTGCAGGGTCTGTATGAATCAGTGTGATCTGTGTACAGGCTGATAAGCCTGGCTGGTACCCATCATGTGCAGTAGCCTGAGGCCAAAGACAATGACATCAATTCACAATTCACACCTAGAACAACTTGCCTGTCAGTAACAACAAATGACAAAGTTACTTTATATTGATCTTAATGGACTAATAAGCTGTGAAAGGACTTTATGTAAATCAATGAAAGCATAAACCCAGCAATCAACAATGAAGAATGGCAAAACAAAAATCATTTTTTACTTAGTGACTCACTGCCCTGTCCTGTAACTCAGAGCATTCAACTTTGTAGGTATTAGTGGTATACCTTCAGTACAGTATAAGTGATGCAAGATTTGTACAAGTATTTGACTGCAATCCACTCTGAATAGTCTTCTGCCCCCTCAGGCACAGCAACCAACCAATTAAGAACCCTGGTCTAGCTGGCTTCCTGAGGTCCTTTTATGTCTGAAGCAGAACTACTTCATCATCTAGACAAACACAATTAGGTGAATTTCTCCATGACAAGTGTGATCACCAGTGACAGGCGTAATCAATCCAGATCAGAGTGTTTCAGGCAACATAAATCAATCCAAATGTGAGCAATACAGACGGCACTAATGGATGCCGACATGACTGGTTCAGATAGGAGTAAACAGTCAGGGGAGAAGTTAATCAGGCCGCTGGATAACAGTGTTTAACATTCTGCATCAGCTAGTCAGGGCTGGACGGGCAGCCATGCAGAACACTGATTATTAAGTGAGTATGTGTGAGCGTATTTGTGTGTGTGAATGTGGTGTGTGTGTGTGTGTGTGTGTGTGTAAAGCATAAATTGTTTGCTGCAGCACAAGTGTTTTGGTTTGCTGAAAACAGATTGTGCTATGTTTGTTGGTGGGTGCATTACAATGTACATATGCAAAAAGGGTCAGGTGAAATAAATTGTCCACTGGAAACATTGTTATGCTTCGCTGATAACAGACAAGTGCTGTGTGTTTGTGTGTATGTGTGCAATCTTAATAGTGGAGTCCATATTCCCACTCTATTAACCCTTCCTCCTCTCTATTGCTGACCTGCCAGTCAATTACATCAGCCCTCTAATAGGTCAACACCACTCACACTAATTTACATAAACACATCTATAAGGGTTAGACGGAGTGAGTGAGAGAGGAAAGAAAAGGAACAAGGTAGACAACAACTAAGCTGTAATAAAATAGAGTGGCAATGACAGACTGACTAAGTCACTGACTGACTGAATGAATGACCAAGTGATTTATTGATTGTCAGAATGAAAACTAATTGATTAACTGAGACTGGTTTCTTACCATAATGAGCTGAAAAACTGTTGGTAGGATCCTACTGCGTTTGATCAACCTGAAAGGGAGAGAGAAAATACATATTGGAGCAGAGATAGAAAAAGGAGAGTGAAGAATTAATTTAATTTAGTAGCAATTCATTGCACTGTTCTCACACACACACACACACACACACACACACACACACACACACACACACACACACACACACACACACAATTGCAACTGCACTCACACCAGGCTGTTTCATCTTCATTAGGGTTGGAGTTCCACTACAACGACTCCTGTCTGGTACCAGTGGAATTGGTGAGAGAGGAGAGACGAAAAGAGGAGACACGATGAGAGCAGATGAAGTGAAAGGAGGTGAGAGGAGAGGGAAGGACTCAGGAAGAGGAGATGAGAGTTAAGGGGAAGATCAGGTAAGAGAAGATTACATTTGGTGATGAGGAGAAAGGAGGGGGAAGAGTGATGTGGATAAATCCAAACTGAAAAAACTTGAAGAAAAGCAGAGACACGGGGTAGAAGAGAGAGGGAGAGAGATGTGGAAGTCTAAAATATATTAAAAAGGACAGTCTGTCCACTTACTCATTAAGTATCACAACCAATTACTGTGTGGTTGAAATGTCTACACATATGCATACACACCTGTGTGTGTTTCTGTGAATAATAATAATATTAAAGTGATAATATACTGAAGACAACAAACCATGATTTAAAAATCTGTCTTCATTCTAACTATGATTTATAGTTTGTCTAGCAGGCATCAGACCACTCATGGAAACCTTTATTTAAACAGGTTGATTCAACAGTGTCTAATTGAGTTTTTCTTTTTCCCTACAAACATTTCCATTACAAAGAATGGCCTTTTAGTTAATGTGATGTTCCCAGAATGTACCAGAGCCATGATGTATATTGACTGAGAGGCATTTGTCACGAAAAGGTAAATGTTCGGGTAGAAATCCATCTGGTCAGCACAAAAAGAGTCCTTCATGGCAATCAATAGGTGTTGACAAGTTGTCATAACTTTTTACATTCCTTTTTTACAATTTAAATGTTTCTTCTGTCACCAGTCAATTGCCTTGATTATAGTCCACGTTCTAATATATATTTAGTTTTTCCTCGTTGCATCAGATTACTTATTTGTCGTGCAACCTACTTTTTATACAGAGATCAAGATCAGTTTCATTTAATCTTAATTTGTGCTAAAATATTTCCCATTTCATTACAACATATACTCAGCTCACAGTCAGCATCTGCAAAAAAAGCTGTGATTTATTGGACCAAACAGTTGCTTCAGTCTACAGTTAGTCTACTGTTAGTTAATTTCTGCAAACTTATGGTGAGTCTTTTAGCTTGAATAAGTCTTGCTAGTCTCATCTCACCCCTGATCAATGAGATATTTTGACCCAGAATACTATTGGTCATGGAGGCTTTTTGTTTAATGCCGTAATGATGGAGTCAACCATATCTCAAATATTGGAGCTATGATTCTTTTTAGCTGATTAATGACTGCACCCCTATCTTTTATACTGAGAATACTCACTGTCTATAGGCAATCTGTGCTTGTAGAAATATGGGCCTGTGAACACTGACAACAGTGTGGGAACTGTTTTTTTACTTGTCATGATGAATGAATCCAGAGATCAATGATTTGCTTTATATTTAGTTCAGGGCCCTATGTCAGGTCTTTTATGAAGGGGTAAATTTGTGTGTGTGTGTGTGTATGTGTCTGTCTGTGTTTGTGTTTGTAGATGTGATGGATGGCCTCCCATTAGGTAGGTGACAGGCTGAGAGATGAGAGGACAGGCCAGGCCAGCACAACATGATAAACTGGACCACCTTTAAACTACCAGCCATACATCAATAGACAATGTGTACAACACCAGACACTGAACAAACAAGAACACAACAGACTGCCAATAATAGAACAAACACAGATAAGACAACCCTTACTGAATTAGTCGTACATCGTCAGCTATATAATGGAGAGTAAAATAACTATCACAATATGGACAACGACAAAACTACATTAGCCAACCTACTCTAGTCAGATACTCCTGCTGTCAGCGAAACACTTACAGCTCTAAAAGTGAATCTAGTTTGATTTCAAAAGGGCAGCATGGACCTTGTTACAATATTAATGTATAAACAATATAATAAACACCAAAGATAAAGCCAGGAGGCTATATTTTAGCAGTTGGAAATTTTAGTCAAATAAGCCTATATCACACGGCATTGGAAAGTTCTTTCCTAGAGGATGGTCCAATTATTCATAAATGACACACCTTAATGAGTTTTTGTATCATCTAAAGAATATTTTAAAATATTTTTTCATGCATTTATTCACTCTTGAGTGTTGCCCAGTAAAACAGACAGTTACATGCAATATCATCCTTTTAACGTGTGAAAACAACCAATTCGGTGTTAACACCTAATGATTCCACTTTTCTTAGACTTAGGTGTCCAAATGACTATAGCAGTTTGATGGTGTAATGGCTTTGCAAGGCTGTGTTTATGTCAAGCTATGAACTTAGGATGAAAGAAAAGAAGAAAAAAACACATAAGCAAAAATTATGAGGTTGTTTTAATTTTCTACAATCATAGCACAATAGCCAAGTTAGTTAAACTAAGAGAAAATACTGTCTTATACTTGGTTAATAACCATGGCATGTGTGAAAGGGCCAGATCCACACACATTTAGCAGACAGACATACATATGAGGACACTGAAACATACATGACTGGCCATGCACACACACACACAAACACACACACACACACACACACACACACACACACACACACACACACATAACCACACAGCATGAGGTTCTTTGGCTAAAGGTCATAGTAAATGTAGTTGTTTGAAGGTGTGTCTGGGCTGTGATAATGCAGAGAGAGACAGCAGGCTGCCTTCCCAACGTTAATGTCCCCAATTTACCATCTAATTACCGCACGGCTGGCTTCATAGCCACACTTATCTAACCAAGACCCAGGCAATTTAATTTCTGATTGTATAACCGCAGTGATGGAGGGAGAGTTGTGGAGAGAGGGCACGGAGAAAGAGAGGAATGCGGACTAATGTTAATAAATTAGAGATGGTAGGAGAAAGAGAACGAAGGATACAGAAAAAATGTAAAATACTGTTAATAATGTCAGAGGAAAAGAGTGCGAGAAAAAACAGAGATGTAGAGAGAAGAGTGCTGACACCAATTTGAAAAGTTCACATCACTTTACTGGTGTCAAGGAAAGAGGGGGATGAGGAGTGGGAGGAAGAGAAGGATGAAGACGAGAGGGGGTAATACTGATAAGAGAAGTAGGGGCGTATTCACCAACGAGGGTGAACTATGAACTCTGGGGGGGTGGCAGGGATAGATGGAGACGGACGGAGAGCAGGATATTAGTAATAAGAGGTTTATAAGTAGATAAAATAAGTGGATGGAAGAGGGGAATGAAATAAGGGAAGGACAAAGCAGATGGTTAACAGTGATGGTTGTAAATCAATGCTTACTACTATTGAAAGGTTAAATATGAAACATAGAACTATGCATGAGCTACAATATTTGACCATGGACATTTCCATGTCTATGATCACTTAATGATCCATAAATATCTGTGGTTGTTTGACTGTATTTATTTGTGTATATCTATTTGTACTGTCATGACTAAATAAAACACTGCCAATGGCAAGTTTGTGTGTTTGTGTGCACATTGATGCAGGTGTGTGTGTTTGTTAATGATTCACAGTACTGAACTGGGAATGACTGACCTTGGCATTAAAACATTAAACTTAGAGAGCCTAAAATGAGCCTAAAATGTGCAACCACTGTTTGCTACATGGGGCCCCTAATTCCACCATCTGGCTAATGTACAGCTGAAAAAAATGGGGGGCATTAAACCCTTTTTTTGTCCTACTTTTACTCACCTTTTCATCAAAACCAGGAGATGATGCACACATATTGATGCTACCTCACCCATTAACATTTCATCCATTCTACACTCATTCCCCTCCCTTCATCAGCATCTTCTTTCATTCCAAGTGTTACCCTTTCTTCCTATCCATCTTCCTCAATGTCCCTCCCAGTCTTTCTTTTATCCCTCTACAACGCCTCCATCCACTCCTTGCCTTCCCCATTTTCTCTCTCACTCAACCTCCTCTCTTCTCACCCTCACCTTCTGTGTCTGTCAACAGCTGAAAAGTGAAGACAGATGACCAGAGAATCAAGACTTACTGACAGCTGCTGTCAGAACACATCTATCAAGCACACATACATCAGTGCCCGCACAAGTGAGTGCATCCATGTACTACACACACACACACACACACACACACACACACACACACACACACACACACACACACACACACACACACACACAGGTGAGTCATCCCATGGTTAGAATAGGGATCAGCAGATTCTCTGTACAAAACCAACACATCATGACCTCTTTTTATTTTGGTGTCAGATGACTGCTTCCTCAAGAAATGTTTTTAAAATCCTGAATAGCAAATTACTTCGGCATTATGCAGCAGTGAGTCTTACTTTAACGGCAGCAGTAATTTTGTTTTGTGTCATATATTTAAAGCGTGCACGTTCCACTTTACATTTCTGCATTACACTCTTCAGGAGTAGCTAGTGTGGCGATCAGCACAATATGTCAAGTATTTACACATCTTAGCTGATACAGCACCTTATAGCTGCCGCTAAACTGATTACTAATGTAGAAAATATTGGCTTTAAGAGAGGTGAAAAGCATCTTTTACAATGTAGATCACTAGCGGTGGTGCAGCTGAGCTAATGTTGCTATTCAGTCTAAATGTGCATCAGCTACGTCAAACAATGGATGATTATTTGTGTATATATGTATAGAAATAAATCACTGCCAATGGTAAGTTTGTGTGTTTTTGTGTACATTTATGTAGGTGTGTGTGTGCATGGTTGTGAATAAAAAACAGTTTGCAGTGATTCACAGTACTGAACTGGGAATGACTGGCCTTGGTATTAGAACATTACACAGAGTGCCTAAAATGTGCCTATGTGTATTTGTGTGTATGCCTGCCAGGACTGCAAAAAACTTCAGCTCTACCAAAGCCTGGTCTTGAATAGAGAATGAGAATAATGGGGACAAGGTATCTCAAATTAATAAATGTATTGTCCACAAATTTCAGTTACTGTAAGAAATAATGTATGTATATTATAAAACCAGTATATCATGCTGATAATATGATAAATGACGATTTAACAATGTTTTGCTGTCTCTTCATGTGATTGATGGTGTTTGACTTGTGAAGTGCCTGTGTAAACTGTACCTGCAGATCTGCATGCTGTGTTCAGTCAGTGATACCAGCAGTTTGAGTGCGTAGAGCGGGACAGGCTCTGTTGCTCGAAGAAGAGACTCATACCTAAACACAAACATTCATGACTACAACATTTGGCTTTCATTGTATTAATATTTAATGCACTGTTCTGATCATTAGTAACAGAGTGTAAACTGGAACAGATCTGGAGAGAGGGGTGATGAAGAGCGGGAGGGGTTATAATAGGAGAGAACAGGAAATGTGGGAAGAGTAGAGGAGACAATTTGAGAGGTAAAGGGGGAGGAAATGGAGAGATGTGGTGAAAAATGGGGGTGGAAATAAAAGTGAACAAGACAACATAGAGAGTGGAGGACATTTTTTTGGGGGGAGGGATTATAATGGTTTAGGAAGAGACAGTATAGATCCACATCGAGGATGTCAAGGAAAGTGAGAAAAACACACCACCAATGTCAACGTCTATTTCATATTCTTTCGTATTTTTTAGTCTGTCGTGATATGAACTTCTGCAAACTGCATTTGTCTGTCTCTGCTCTCCACAGACTGTATGATCATTGGATGCCAACACTCATAAACACAGATGCTTGTCAGTTAGCTGTGTCTGACAAGGACCCTTAGAAACAGGACACAAAAACAACTCTGTATATTCTATTTTAAATGAGAGCTGAGGGTAGGATTATGATATCAAAAGATCCTTATACCATCACTAATATCTCAATATATGCACAATTACCTTGACTAGACTAGTACTGATGTAAAAATGGCACTCACAGAACCTGTAAGTCTTTTCTGTTCCTACAGAAACAGAAATTAATAGAGGATACCAAATACTGTTAGGCTGATACCTAGAAAGAATCTGACCAACCTTGGAAGCAGTGATTTAGTAATGAGACCCGAGATTTGACTGCAAGAGTTTCCTTCATCTCTTCCTTCTGCTGCTCTTTCTCCTTCCTCTCTTCTCTCTGTTTTTTCAACTGTATTCTCATCTTCATCAGGACCATCACCGTCCTGGGCCAGCAGGACAAGACTGAGTTCGGACAACACCCTCAAAACAAACACAGACCACTCCACTGTAACATACACAGAGAAACAAAGAGAGGATTAATATAGTATTGAAGAAAACCCTGACCATTTCATTAGAAATGTCGTGGAAACAGTTGATTTAGAGGCAGCAGTAATGCATACAAAAATGCAAAAATAAAGCTTTAAGATGTCACTCAGGTTAAGACTAAGGGGAAAAGATGTTCAATGGTATATTTGGACCAGATCAGTGTAATAACCACACAAACTGAACATCATATATGCCATATCAAATGCATGGTATAACGGAGACGCTTCATTCAATTCAATTCAATGTTACAAGCTCTTTTAGAACAATATAGCATCACATGATAACAAGAAACATATACACAGTATTAATGCCCCACACAGAACAAGGATGTAATTTTACCCTGAAAAACTGGTTCCACAAAACAAACTCCTACTCTGTTGTGCTGACCCACAGAAACAAAACAATAATGACTCACTGCAGTGGATGATTACAATGACACTTTTCACTAGATACACAATTCATTAGTGCGAGAGATTTTTATGACCTTTAACGTTCAAGGTTAGCCTCTCTTGCGCAACATTTCTCTTTCCTCTACATACCTTTCTTGATCTATTTATTACCTTCCTAATATGCAGTGGATGCATGTGAAGTATCTGTCTTCCTTTGTGTCAGATTTTTTGGGGCATTTTTTCTTTGTCAGACAGAAAACAAGGGGAAAGAAAGGGAAGTATGACATGCAATAAATGTGAATGTCATTGTGGTGGACATTGCGCACTTATCAGTTTGCCCCAATCTCTCTAAACCTGTCCCTTTTCTTCCACTCTTTCCTATTTGCCATTTGCTCTGCTCCTTGTTCTTCCTCACTCCCTCCTCCACCTTGCCCACATTTCCTCTGTCTATTCTCTCTCTCTTCTCACTCTCAGAAATGACCCACCATCTCTCTTACCATTTCTGCTGAAAGCCAGTGTTGTCAGAGGAGGCAGAATGGCATCCACAACCTTCAAGAGACATAAATAGACCAAAGAACTTTACACATTTTACACTGTATTGGTCCTTGACAACAGTACTCAGTAAGAGGCTAATTAACTACAGTACAAAAGCAATGCTAGAGTCTAGAGTCAATTATAACCTGGTGTTGTATAAGTTCAGCTGCAGATAATGTCTCAGTGCCACTGACATGAAGCAGGCTAGAAACAAGCTAAAATTCTGTAGCAGTGGAAATTTAACTTGTAGAAAATGCACAAGCAAAACTACTGTCAATTTGCTTAAGGCTTTTATATCTAAAGTTCATATTCAATCTAACTGTTGAAGATAAACTATAAATATCATCAATAGTTTAATTTGGTCTCATGTTCTCTCATTTGAGGGAAAAAAAGTATATCAATAAAAGCAATCTCAGTCTTTCCTCTGAAAACCTACTTAGTATACAGCAAAACAGAAATATTTTTAGATTACACTGAATAGAAGACACTGTATTATATTAATTCAGTGGACATCAACCACACAGACCACTGTCACAGAGGATCAAATTACCATGGAAATACACTGTTGAAGGATTTCTTTGATCACACACACACACACACACACACACACACACACACACACACACTTACAAACACTTACATACATGCACACAAATGTACTTCCGCAACTGTCAAAGCCTTTATTTAGGCATGAATCTGTATTGCATGAATTTGCATGATTACTAATATTACCATAGAAACAACACTAATGCTGAGTGAGTGTGTGTGAGGTCATTACATTGAAAGCCAGAGAAAGAAAAGTACAAAGGATGTTGTCCACCACTTAATGGTCTGTGTATTAATATCACAACCATCAAAAGACTGGATGGAGTGTGTGTGTGTGCTTGTGTGTCTGTATGGGGGGAGGCTTGGTGCAGTTTCTCTGAACTGTTATCTATGGGTGATATGTTCCTCCACTCTTGGAAATCCTTTCTTGTCCCCATTTCTCTGTTTTTGCTGTATTACATCATAATCCAGTGGGGTGTAAAATATGTTTTTCCTATCCACACAATTGCAACATAAAACTACATAATTTTTTACTGCATATCACTGATTTAACAAGGAAAGGGCTGCTATTAACAAGCAGCTCCTGGATATAGACAGTATATACTGGTGCTCAATACATCTATGGCTGCAAGACCGACTTGAAAAGAGAATGATAGTATTTTCTATTTGCAAAAGTGAAGAATTCTGGAAATATAATAAACAACTTAACTGACTCAGTTCAGTATTGTTCAGTGGAACCACCAGTTGGTTTGCATTGTATCAAACATTTGAGAGAATATGAAAAAAAACATTGCAATTACAGAAGAGGTGGGACAAAACTTCTTGTATATGACTGTATGATTAGAACTTAGAACCCAAGTTCCTAGTGACAGTTCAATGTCATTTCCTGTTTCCTATTCTCAACAGCATCTTTGCACAAATTCTAAACTGAGTTGAAATGATGGTAGAAGAGATTTATAGGGGGGATATTTTAAAAAAGGGCATTCATATGATGTAATTCTCAATATGCTTCCCACATATTATGCCATTACAATGTCCCGTTGAACCCTGAAAGCATGCTTGAAAGAATGAGGACTGAGGAGATGGGGCAACTACTCTTCAACATCAGAGGGGCCAATTTATCAGAGCAGAGTTAGTGATCTAAAGGATTTCCATGTAGCTATCACTCTAGTGAACACATGACCAGAACATCATCAGTTGGCTGACAACCAACCACCAGTCAGCATTGTAGAGTTTAGAGTGCCCTTCCAGCTGATGCAGCTAACCTTAGCACATCCAGCACTGGATTTACTTGGGTTCTGTCCAATCACAAACTTGAAGTGTTTTCCCACCCTTTCAATAATCTGATATGTTGCTGTGTTTTTAAATACGTCGTATTTTGTGAAACAGTGTTGTGTTTTTGTCTTCAGGGCCACCATATATTAGAATTCAATTGCACATTCCTGGTCATGCCCACTTGGTTTAAGTTAGAAAGTGGCTTATTTAAAAACAAAAACATTATGGGGGCAAAACTTACTGCAAACTTTTCTCGGTGATAGGAATTCAGAGACATAAACTAACTCAAACATGAGTGTGTCTCCTTGTCCAATGGGCAATAAAAGTTAATCTGAGCTGGCTGATGGTAATTAAAGTGTCTTCCTGTGTTATTGACTCTCAATAGCAGCAAGACTCCTCTGTGCTCCTTTCCTCTACTCCTCATCTCTTTTCTTTTCTCTCCCTCCATCCTGTCTGCTTCCTCCTGCTCACCACTTCCATACGTCAATAGTCATTAAACACAATCTCCTCATCCTATCACATGCACATACACATACTCATACAGACAGACACACACACGAACACACAGATCTGATGAGGTTTTGTTGGTTCAATAGTTGATTAGTGTCTTGCCTAATTGCCCACAAGTTGACCCTGTGTCCTCTGACCACTAATAGACAGGTTTAGTAGAGTGGAAGTCACACAATAAATATCAAACCAGGGGCAACTATTTGAAATGGACAAAAACTGGAGATATTCATGGAAACACTCCAAAATTAACTTAACAATTTTGTAGCCCTCATTTGTTTTCTGCAAGTGTTCTATTACAGCAAAGCAACTTATGAATTACTTATGTTTTCCTAAGAATACCAGGATGATGACAAGTTGTTTCAAAAGTACTGATGTAGAATATCACATACCTGTCTTATATTTCTTCATTAAATTTTCTGTCGACAGTCAGTCAGTCAGACAAACAGACTAGTAGCCAGTCACACAAAAACAGACAGACACACACGCACTCAAAAATTCACAAACACTCTCTATCAGGTAGACAGACAATGAGTCAGGAAGTCAGCTGCATACTTGCTTGCATGCATACTTACAACACTATGATGGGGAGTGATGAGAGCATGGTGCTGACTCAGGACTTCTGCAATGGATAGCGATGTCCTAATCAATTCCTCACATACTGCTACACCTAGAGGGGAGTCAAATATCATTTAGCTCTATTGAATCAGCTCCTCAGTAAAAGTGGAAGATGACCTACATGTTGACCAGAAACTGACTCTCCTGCACCAACATCTGGGCGTATTCAATTTGTGAGCAAGCAGCTTTGTTTGTTATTATGAACCCCCTTCAATGCCACCTCTGTCTCTTTAAGGATATATCTGTTTCTCTCCATATCTTCCACATATTAATATTATCCAAAGGTGTATTAAAGTGTAACCTTCTCGACTAAACTTCAGTTGCTAAAATGTATGTGTCTTAAATAAATAAGGTAAAGAAAATGTATGTAAGATTTCAAAAACAGCAGGTGTAGTAGAATTGAGACTTACAGAAAAGCATCAGCTAATATAATACAATTAAACATAAAGATAAAACACTGAATAGAAGAAAAACACAGAGCTAATCACAAGAAAAGTGAATGCCAAGTATAGCTTATTAGAAAATGACACAGTAGATATGTATTACCATATACATGGTATTACCATATCTACTACCATTGTAGTAATCGAAAGAGTAACTCACCCACAGCACTGGCCAGATTTGTTTCACTGGACTCTATAAAGGTGATATAGTTCTGAGAAAAAGAAATGACACATCAGTGAAGAACTTCAGCAATGCTTAGTCAAGATAATTTTACTGTGCCATGAAAAGCGAAGACTGTTTTTTTTTTCGTTTTTAGGCATGTATTCCATGCAAAATATTTACAGACTGCAAATTGAAAGTACTTCTTACATTATCCCAATTATCTTAATCACTTGTTGGGATGTCGCTGTATGTCTTAAGATGTCAAACAATTTCATATTCAAAATGTCCAAGTGGAGCCTAGTTTCAACAGTATAAGTAGTTCGTAAAACAATCACTCTGATATAGAGACAGTACACATCAAAACATGTAATCTGTATTACCAAACACTTACGAGCAGCAAACCAGTTTGAGCCAGAAACTCTTCAATTACAATTTGAGATCGAAAGACCTGTGAGAAGGCAGAGTCAGACACACAAGAGAGATGAGACAATGAAGCACAAAAAAAAAAAGAAAGGAAGAAGAAAGAAGAAATGGTGTACAGTGTCAGAACTATAGCCAAATTTATCCATCTGGCACTAACCTAAATCAGAACATTATATATTTGTTAACTATTAGTCAATGTTAATGAAAGTTATGAAAGTTAGTTAATGAAATCACTGACTTGCAATATACATTTACATTTTACTCATTGGCTCATTTGCTTTAATCCAAAGTGACTTACAAGTGAAAGTAGATGGGCAAGGCTGTTTTCAATGCTAGCAATAGGTATTGGTAATTTATTAGAAAATCTATGTCATTAACCTTGACATAATGCCAAAACATTCAACTCAAACTGTGAAAAATATTCCTTCTGGTCCTAGTTACCTGTGATGAAAGAAGTTCCAGCAGTACAGACATTGTAGGCAGAGTGTGTTTAAGCTGTCTGCTCTGGGCTGTAGATGGGTGTCTCCTCCCAATCACATCTTTCAATGCACACAAGACATCCTCTAGAGAGAGGATAGGAGACAGAAGGGGATATGAGATGAGAAGGGGAGAAAGTAGAGGGCTAATGGGGTTATGTAGAAACACAAACCATATTTGACTATTGTGTTCACATTTTTTTACCACAGCTAGCTGTGAGAGTGTGTGTGTGTGTGTGTGCATGTGTGCATCTGTCTGTACCCAGTATCAGTGGTGCAGTGCTACTCAGATATACAATCACTAAGTCCAGACACTGAGACAGATATCCTGATTGGCTGAGATTCTCTCTTAGAGGTGTAGCTTTGCGCAGGTCTCTCTCTAGGTACATCACAAGTCTGGAGAGAAAGAAACACATATACACACATACAATGAAAGTCAAAATAGAAAAAAACAACAACTTATTTTCAGATCTGTTTGTAGATCTGATGTAGTATCACCAATACATCAGTGTTTCAAGAACGCTGGATTTTTTTTTCATTCTGGCTGCATTTAGTGTTTTGTTGTATTGTACTGCTCCACTCACTCATTGTGAGATGCCCATTGGTATCAGCTTTATGACTAACAAGTAAATGATTACACATTAACAATATGATTCTAGTCAGAGGGCTATAAAATTCTGACAGGATACATAAAAAAGATGGGGCAGGGAAACTGGGCAAGAGCGAGACAAACAGACAGGCCGGCCCTCGGTTGGAGAAAATCTTTATTCTCATCAGACTGCGTGTATTGAACAGTAATCAATAATATTCTATTCATAAATTCAGAGCAGAGCAGAAAGGTTACCACTGCTAACTGATATTCATTACTGGCACACAAACACACCCACACATATGTGTATCAGGGCACACACAAGCATGAGCAAGAATGAATGCAGACCCATCCAGGGAGACTCAGAGAGATCATATTTGTTAACAAATACTGATTCTAAGCTTTAGAGTGGCAGATGTGCAGACGGTTTGGGGAATTCAGTTGTGAATTTAGTATTTTTCTTCACAATGTTACACATAACATTGTCATTCAGGATTACGGTCATATGGTATCTGACACAGCAACTGCCACTATTTTAGGGCTCCAGAGCGTTACATTTTTCCAATTTTCCATTATAATTATTATAATTATTATAATCATTTGTGCAAATGAAATAAATAATAGAATAATAAATGCTAATAAAAAGAATAAGAAAGAAAAGACAAACCATGGCCTTTAGCAGGTCATAATAATGTTCACCTCCAGCATAACCTTGAGCTTTTCCATTAAGACAGACCTGCAAATTACTAGTTATGCTAATATTATCTTTATGCGCCATTTAATTACATGCCTGTTTCAAATAATTGTGAAGAACAACCTCACCAACATCTAAGTAATCAACAGTCACAGTCAAATAAATGACTCCTGTCTAGTTGGCAACATTGGACCCTCACAAATGAAAACAATCACTCCCAACAATACCCTAATGGCATGTTATAGGTGTTAAATACAATGGTATGATTAACAATGACCACATGAAATTAAGCAATTACAAGCAAGAGGCACATGATGAGGTGGAAAAGAGGGATTTCACGCAGATAAGGCAGTGTAAGTATCAAAGGGCATCAAGGCTATGTTCATTTCTTGTTCCACAAAAGTTTGCTGCATGAATAATTTTGATTACATACAGTTGTTTCACAAAATATTCAAACCCCTTCACTTTTTGCACACTTTATTGTGTTGTGGATTTAATTATAAATGGATAAAAGTGCCATTTTGCCCATCAGTCGACACTCACTAAGCCATAATGACAAAGAGAAAATATGTTTTTAGAATTTTTTGCTAATTTATCATTATCTAATTACAGCACAAGATGGAATGGAGTATCAGTTTTGCAGGTATTTGGTTATAAATAATGAAAATGTTTGACCTGTTCTTCATGCTAGACACAAAGGGACTTTATTACATCTCAAATGTTGTAGACAAATTTCACTGACAACCAAAATAGTCAATCTCACTATTATCTAATAATAAATGGCCATAAGTCTACCTTTCAATCTACTATACATGTATGTCTGTCTGAGTAGTTGTTGACCAGTCTGTCCCTCTAACCATGCCTGCTTTCTATCTGTCTGCCTATTTGTTTCCCTGTCAGACTTGCCTGCATGTTCCTCTGTTAGTCTTGCAGCCATTTTTCCAGATTGCTAAATAAAAAGGGACAAACTTGCCACCTCTCTGTCAGTCACTGTGGGAGACTCACAAAGTACTCACACACAACTGACCTACAAGTGGCCCGCTCCGTGTGTGTGTGTGACTGTCTGTTGAAAGCCATCTCACTCTACTCCCAGTGGCCATCTTGACACTTCCTCAGTGGGGCCTGCACAAGTTTACCTCATACAGAGAAAACACATACACAAACACACGAACGAATGAAAGTGAACACACACACTTTCACACCACTGAGGAACTAATTAAACACAACGTGCCTGGGTGAGAGCCCAAAAGAAAGACGTGTGTGGTTGAATCATGCAGAGTGCTCGGTGGGAGAGAGACAGGCAGGTCAACTCTGACAGCTCTAACACAGTGAACAGAGGGAGAGCCAGTGAGAGGAGAGAGACAGAGAGAGTGTATGAATGTGAGAGTGAAAAACAGGCAAACGGAGGAAAATAAATGAAGAGGAAGTGAGAAACAAAAATACCATAATTCTTTTTTAGGATTATGTGTAAAAGCAGGTTCTGTTTATATTTTCAGGAATTTTATTTTCATACCTAAATGTAAGAAAGCAAAATCATTATAAGATCCAGGAAATTATGCTCTGGTAATTAATGCCATGATAAATAATATTAATATTATTATCATGATTGATGATTTGCTTACCCCAATATTGCCCATTGTGTTTACATATGTGTTTGTTTATATAAAACTGTTTTGCCAACATGACGCCAGCAACAGCCACAACATATCATCCAACAAAAGTAGTGATCATGACAGGCCAAACAAGGCTGTCTCTCAGGGAAACTGGTCTAATCAAAAAAGATACTAAATGACAAAATCTTGCTGCTTCATTTTCATTTCCTGCTACTGACTGTGTCTGTGTCCCAGTTCCAGAGGATATACTCCCATGAGTACATGAGATCTATTGTTCTTTATGGTATAATGTGTAGGCAGTGTACCGGGAAGCAATGTGCTGTAACATTTTGTACTAAAAGGAAATGACCAAAGACGTGCTGATAGATGACAATCAAACTGCAGGTTTGGAATGTTACTGCTAAAATTTGGAAACAAAATGTTTTCCCAAAGACACTTTATTTTAGAAGAGAATTCACCAGAGTAGAAGAAAATTGTCTTTTTTTGTTTTTCATGATATTCCTAACCACATGACCAATTCCAATCCTCACAACCAATTTGTATGAATTATTTCCAGGTGAGACTAGGTCTTTAATTTCCTCTGTACTTTGAATATTGGACATAAGTGTCCATCAACACCACAATCACACAGAAAGTAAATGTATTATTCATAATGACATCTTCCAAAATACTTACTTTTGTCAGATAAGTATGAACACACTACATACTCAAACATTTATTATGGAATTGGGATTAGCTTATAATTATTTTTTTTGTGTAAAATTGTGTAAAGCAATTAATGTATTTAATGACATTTAATTGGCAAAATACCAGACTTCACTGATAATGAACTTGGAGAGCTCCTAAGGAGCAGTTCTGTGATTATCTGTCAAGAGTAATAAAGTGGTGTATTAATAATTGTAACAAAGATCACTTATTGTCTCAACAAACCCCACTCCAACTAACATTACCTTTACTCTAATCTGGCAGTCCATGTGAGACAGCCATAGTGGAGAAAGAAGAAAAGAGACTGAGAGAGATAGAGAAATAGAAGGTAAGCATTTCAATATAGAAGAAAAGTAATCTGGGGCAAACTGAAATACCAACTGGTCATACATTACCAGGGGAACTGTGTGTGTGTGTGCGAGTGCGTGTGTGCGCGCACGTGTGTGTGTGTGCGTGTGTGTATATATATATATATATATATATACTGTATATCATGCATATGCATCTGATCATATGAGCAATGCACATTCACATCTGCATTGCAAGTTAGTGAAGGGTGAAACACAGGACAACCACATATAATGAACCATTTGAAGTTCCAGTAAAGTTACAACATGCAGCAGCATAAACTGAATGTCCAGGGTATATACATTTATATTATCATTCCCATAGCTGCTGTGCTAGTTAACACAAAGGTTACACAGAGTACAACTGCATGCCTTACCAACAACCCCAGGCAGATTTTTTATGAAGGAAGTCTCCCTTCTAAAAGCAGGCTGCTTTGAATAACAGATAACTGTGTTGAATGTGATTTATTTGCTTCAAGATGAATCACTCCATGGATGGCCTGAATGACCAAATTTGTTGAATTAATAATCTAAGAAATCTGTTTGCTTTATGAGTCTAACCTAAGTTGATTAAATCTGAAAACTACACTATTTCTCTCTGTCCTCATTAAGTTGCCCCTAATATACTTTCCAGAGTGAATAAATCTAAAAATGCCAGTCTTACATTTAATTGTGGACTGGAGAAAACTATAGGAAAATGATGAGATAAGCCTGGTCTGACATGATCAGGTGCTGGCTGTGTGGCAGATGTGGCAGTGCAGTCAAGAGGTCAATGAGCAAATTAAAAAAATGGTATGAGCACAAGTCACTGGGAATCTGCATTAAAGTATGACATGAATGGCATGTAAGCACTACTGAAGCATTCAGTCCCCTCAGTCAACACTAATTCCAACCTCCGTTTGGCTGGCTCTTTAGTCAGAACCAGGTGTTTTTCAGCAGCTCCTGAGGTGCTGAAAGAACAGCAGCCGACCTAACTGTCTTTACCAGGCTGACGTATATCAGAAATGTAACCAGTTTATGAAGTAGGCTGCATGTGGATTATATAGGAAGAAAACTGCAATGTTTTTAGCCACCTGGAATGACTTGTAGACCAACAGGACTGCTTCGTTGGAACTAGATAATGTATAATATACACCAAATTATTTATGCTGATTAGTTGTTGTGTTTAGTATACACGACTTCGACTGAATTTCTCTAAAATGAACGATATCACAGAAACAAAAAGTTAGGGTACAATTTTGGATTTGGCCCACCAAACTGAATACAGAAATTCAATTTCAGTAGTGACAGTGTAGTTGTGTAAAAGAACATACACTGAAATCTACCGCTAAATAATTAAAGGGGAATCCTACCCTGAAAATGGAATTCAGAAATGCTGTTTGTTGAAAGTTCAGTCTATGTGTGAACATGGACAACTACATTCCAGAGAAACTAATTAGCCATTGGTCTGACAGACTGAGAGGAGTTATGAGTAAGCTTCACTGGTCCAAATCTCAGTACAGTCAGTCAGTATCAGGGTGCACTGAGCTATGTGATAAGATAACAGTTTCAAGCAGCATTCGTGTGTTATTACTGTGTTACAGCACAGTACAGTTGAAACAAGTGTAACTGTTCAATCAACAAAATGAAATAACAGTGTCCTCCATAGTAGACAAGACAGATCAACCACTGATGTCTTGTATCACATCTGGTTATGGTCCTTTGCAGAGCTACCGCTACACTAAGAAGGACTACATAAAATGTTACTTTTTACTGAAGAGCACAGTTACAGTCAAATCTTAATGTTTTCCATGTGACAATGCTTTAAACATAATTTCAGTTCATCAAACTTTATAAAGCCAAATAAAAAAAAATGTACATATAATAATCTATATGGGAGCAAAACACGTTTTAAATGTGTATGACAGACACTTCTCTATGTGTGAGTGCATGCCCGTGTGTGGGTATGTGTTAGTGTGTATTTACCTGTGCTGACAGCAATAAAGCAGTGTGTGTGAGTTGTCCTGCATTAGTAGCAGCAGTAGTAGTAATGCTTTGCCTCTTGTTACTGCAGATGGACTCTCTAGACAGCGTAGCACCTTCAACACCAAATCCTTCAAGACACACACACACAAATGAATGGTGAAAGTCTTCCTGAGACTGGTTGTGCATGTTTCTGCTGGTGTACAGTCCAAGATATTATACTTTGCAATTCAAAAACAAGTCAGCTATGTGGATCACACTTTTCTATTAACACTGCAAAATAACAACTTTATGAGGTATTCAGAGTATGAATAGAAAAATGTTTTCACACTCTACACAAGGCAAACGATTTTACTGCAGTGTATCCAAATAATGCAAACACAGAAATAAAAAATGATTCAGTGTAATATTTTTCCTAAGATGAAGAAAACCAAATATAATTTTCTGAAAATGTGTCAGACTATCAGGATAAAACTTAATCAGCTAACACTCCACAGTATCACACAACACACACACACACACACACACAAACCTGTGTGCCTACAGCTACTTTAGACATCCAGTCACTCAGCATAAACTCAGAGGCAGTAACTGGTTTGAAAAAAAAAATTGACTGGCCAACATTCATTACCATTATCATTATCACCAACACCAAACACTACTGACTGTGTGTATGTCAGTGTATGAGTGTGTACAAATTAATGTGAGAGAATGTGCATACATGTGTGTTTATGGGGCGACACACCAAGTTAATTAATTTCAAAGCCCAATAGTGTGTGCCTAGCTGATAAGTCCCTCCCTACTACCCATAATGCTTTGCTAAAGTAGAAGGCTGCAGCATGTTCATCTGGGCCAATTAGCCCAGATACTGACACACTCTACAAATTAGTGTATGTGCACACACTCACACAGAGTCTCTCACATGCATAGACATAAACACACACACACACACTCACAGACAGAGTTCTGTGTAAACAAACTCGTGGACTGTCTGTCTTTGTGCCAGGGGAGAGGGGGTGGGGGGAGGGAGGTAGGGGGTGAATGCATATCAGTGTATAATTAGAGTAGAGTTGAAGTACTAAGTTTGTATTCTGGTGTTAAATTGGAAATGCTCAATGCAAATAAATTCAGTTCAGAGTCAATTACCAATGCTAGACTCCAAGTTAAAAACCTTCAAATCAATTTTAGCCCCTCTGCCTTACCAAGATTAGCACTTCACATACACACTACATGGGCTGTCTTATGAAAAATTAAATAAGTAATTCCTGACAAATTAGTTCATGCACAGTTCAGCATTAGTTCATGAACTGCATGGAAGACAGAGAGAGACAGAGAGAGACAGACAGAGAGAGAGAGAGAGAGAGAGAGAGAGAGAGAGAGAGAGAGAGAGAGAGAGAGAGAGAGAAAGTAAGAGTTTAGATGATTTGAAGCTAGTTTCATTTGTTCCTGATGTTGTGGTGTTTTCAGCTAGCAATCCTTGTGTAAAAATTAGTGGTATTTCCCACGTAAACTTCTCTAAAAATCAAACTCTGCTCAGTACTGATGTTACTACCTATTCTGTGAAATTTCTCTGTAGCAATATCACTAAAATATAGCATCAATACAATATGGTAGTCTGCATCTGGGTTTCTCAGGCCAGTTGGAGCGAGTGAGAATATTCTGAGTTTATTTGTGTTTGGCATTTTTGCAGTATACTCTAACGGGTGTGCGAAACAACATGCACATACCCTGGTTTGTGAGATGCGGTGTGTTTGGATGCGTGAGGTGACTAAGGCAGCGGCAATAGCAGTGAGCAGGTGCTGCTGGACCCTGGCCCCTGCTCCACCCACACCCTCAAAGATGGCCGCAGGGCCACATGTGTCAATCACTGACAAGAAGACTGCTGGGACCACTCGGGTTAGCCTAGAAAGAGACTGGAGACATAGGGACAGACAGATAAACACACATGCACTCAAAGCTAATATAAGTAATTCATGGACTGTGTGTGTTCCCATTCCCTTGAAATGTAATGTTGCACTTGATGCCTTAAAAAAGAAGCATCTTCCCAATGGTACATACTATGGAGCAATGAATAACCTACAAATGAATCTGTAATTCTACCCACCACACCATTAATAAAGAAGTTAATATGATTCACAGCCTGACAGCGGGGGATTCAGGATATCAAATTCTGTATGAGAACTCAGTTAATAAATGTACTGTAGTCCATTAAAATATTTGGTGGGTACAGCTAAGCTGTGAGATCTTCAACAAGTCATTTGTTAAAATTCATTCATTTTCATCATCTGAGGATGATCAGGAGATGCAAAGCCTGAGACCACATTCCCATGTACTTGGTCACATGGTCTAACTGTGAATCTGATGTGTGTTTATGTTTGTAAGACCAGGCAGTGTTTGCACAGTCATCTGTGCACAGTCATACTTGACTGTGCCTAAGTGGGTATTTTCATCTGTCTGAACTTACGGAGATGGCAGTGACTCTGACAGCCTCCACGGTGGAGTGAGTGAACAGGTACCACAGGGCGGAGCCTATTTCTGCTGTGACCAGGTGGTGGGAGGATCCAGAAACAGTGGTGGAGATGTTCTCTATGGTTTTTGCAACAATATGATGAACTATGGAATCATCCTGTAAGATGGACAGAGTAACACCTTTGAACCATATATATTCACTACAGTACAGTGATCACAAGTAAATTTAACAAGTATATATTATTCACTGAAATTATAAATTAAGTTGGCATTGACAAACCCAATCAACACCTCTCAACAGCAGAGAATGAGGAGTATCTTTTATCACAGTAAATTAACCATTTCCATTTGTCTGCTTATGTAATCTTACAGCCTTTGCCTAAAAATATTCAAACTATTTGAAAACTGATAATCTAGTTTTCTTGATCTAACCTATGACAAAGGTTGTTATAGGTTAGATCAAGATATATCCCCCATCCTACAAGAGGATGGGGGATATATTTGTCAAAAACCTTGTAGTTTGGATCCAAAGTCAGCACCAACACTATGACACTGACCCCAGTGACCCTCCTTAGCATAGACTTTAAATGGACAAGGAAAGAATAACAATCGGAAACACTGAGAAACATCCATAGAGACAATGTAGACAGAAAGAACATGCAGTTGTATTACTGTATGCGCTGAAAAGCCTCTAGGGTGCTGCAACAAGGCTAGTGCAAATACCTAACATTAGAACAGCCAAGTGGTGGGTGTCTTCTGTTTGCACTAGTCTATGTAAAGATAAGCTTTCAAACTGCTGTGTAAATGTGCACATGCATCCTAGTAGCAGAGCATATCATAGTGCTTTGTGTCAAAAAAAAAAAAAAAAAAGATTTTTCCTTATATATAATGCAATGGCATCATGTGCAACATATCCTCTGGTTCACCATTAAGTTTTAAACTCAAAACTCAATTACTGAAAAATGTCATACAGCAAAATGCAGAACTGAATAAAGAACTAACACAATCATAAACTAGCAATTAGATTAGCTCTCAACATCACCTCAACACAAAAAGGAGAGGGGTTGTGTGTGTGCTTGTGTGTGCATATATGAGCTAGTGTGCAAGTGTTTGTGTGTATGCTTATGTGTATACTGTATGTATCCACACACCTTTGCCTGCGTAGAGAATAGTTGTTTGTGTTCAGACAATGGGGCCAGGCTAATGAAATCTCTGAGGCTGAGGAAATGAGTTTTTCCAGGAAAGTCATTGTGGAGAAAGACAGGAAGTGGAACAGAAGTGATTGCCTCTGTCAGGTTATTGTTGTGTTTCACTGTGTTACATCACTTAGACGTTACTCTCCCTAGATATGAGATACAATAGAGCCTATTCATAAAACAGAGTTAACTGTATTTTGTGGCAAAGATTCATAATAACGACTCAAACATTAATTTCACTGTGGCAATTTATCATGGTAATTCTGAAAAGTACTGCAAGTGACAGATAATGGCATTATTACACTAACTGTTTCAAATTTCACACATAACTGCACTGACTGTCCACACATTTGTGCATATATGGAATACAAAACATTTAAGAAATGAGAGATCTAAATAAAGACAGAATCCAATAATAATAATAATATAATAATTGTGGTAATCTGTCTTTTTAATATCAAAGTGACTGCATGTAAGCTTGAAAAGTTTGCTGTTTAACCTTAGTTTATTCCTTCACAAAAAAACCTCAACTGTGGTCAGCTTGAACTCATGTCATCTACAATAGAACCAAGTGGTACCAAGGTTTTGCGACATAAATGTCTCCATACACTCAGGGAGCATAATCTATTTTTCTGCTGTCACATCTGTGTGCTCAGTATGTTTTAAACAGCCATAGTTTTGGCAAAATATGGCTAAACATTGCTTCAGTTTTGTGTTATTCTCCTCCTCAAAAGCTCCAACACTCTTGCAGTATAAGGAGTATATGAATGGATAGCAGATGTGGATTATGTCCCTTCTATCCTGCAGAAACCTTATGTCTAAAATAAAACGTTTTATAATCTGAGAAAAATCTTGAATCTGACTTTAGCAATGCGTCAATAGTCAGGCTGTGATTCACAGATATTTAACATTTTACAGAAATTAGAGACACCTATTCAACCACATGGGAACTCTGATCATAACCGATAGCTTAAATAATCTACCTATTAATCCAATATAGGACATCACATTCTGTATTCAACACCAAGGGAAAATGTAGAATGACAACATAATGAATCCTCTGGCACCCCTCTGGGAACCAGCAGAATGGTCTGTTCCAGCATTCCCCAGGCTGTGCGGGCCAGCTCACTAATGAGCCCACGGGGGAGCACCCACTGTCTGTGTGTTTAATAGACTGTAGCCCTGCCAGGAACTACACACAGAAAGAGAGAGAGGTGGAGACTGAAAGATAGAGAAAGAGAGAGAGATAGAATGAGAGAGATATCCTTACATGTGGTGGGAAACAAGTAGCTCATGCAAGAAACTCCATCATTATGATGCAGAGAGAGAAATGCAGGAGACAGAGGAAAGAGTTATTCTCATTATAATTTCTTCCTGTGTGAGAAACAAATTCATCCAAGAAACACACTCATTATATTATACTCTGTGTCCTACTTAAACCTCACATCTCTAGAAAGTCAACTTTAAAGAAATAAAAGTGATTTTTTTTGCAATGGCTTTCCCAGTACTCTTCTGCAAGGTCACCTTAGATTTATGAAAAATTGGCTTTGCCAATTTTGTGTAAATGTTGAGAAATCTGTAATTTTGCATGACACCACTGAAATTACACAATCATTAATTTTTCTTCTGAGGAGTTGAGAGTTGCATTCAACAGTACAGACCACTATTAAACATGTTAGAATTTTTTTGTTGCATGTCATCCTCACCTTCTCTCTCTCTTCAGTGTATATAAATATGCTGAGGTAATTGTTAAGCAAATAGTTTAACAGCAAGACTAAAGGAGGTTTTGGGCTGTCTGAAATGTAAGTCAACAGTCGTGGGGGAAACATGGTAAAATCTGTGGTCATCAGTCCGAGGATTGCACTGAGACACGTTCATGGATGACTCACTTGGAGCTTTAATGACCGAGAACAACCTGCAGCAAATTTTAGGACCAAGATCTCACAGTATGACTACTGTCATGACACACATCTACAGACCAAGCAATCAGAATACAACATGAAATGTTGCAGAAATCTCTGGCTGGCGAGACATTTTGGCATATAAAAACAGAGAAAACACAGGTGTAATTGAAACATCAATAACAAGAGTATTCCATTTAGGTGAGCTAATCCCAGGGTGCTGCTGAATCAACTGGCATGGCTTACTGAGACACTTAATGGAACGGGTTACCAATGAACCTAACATGGATGTCATTGGATGGTGGGAGGAAGCTGGAGTACCCAGAGAGAACGCAGGCACAGGGAGAACATGCAAACTCCACTCAGGAAACAGGTCTGAACCGGGGCTCGAACCCGGAACCTTCTTGCTGTGAGGCGACAGTGCTAACCACTGTGCTGCCCAGAACTGAGCCATTGGTGACAGACTTTGCACTTTCCCTGCTATGACAAGTCAGAATGTCTGCCACAGAAAGATCTATTAGGTCATTCACACCAAGCATAAAGCATCGCTGAGGCTGATGGAAAACCAAGTTGTCTGCAGGTAAAATATGGCATGATGTACCATCATATCATTTTGCAGCTAACTGGAGTGACTGTACTGCACCATGTCTACTTATGCCTGCACTTGACAAGACTCTCTCTGAACCTCACACAATGCTTTTATACTGGTCTTTTAGTTTGTTGACAAGGGAAACGCAAGAGTAGCATCTAGTCTACTGTTTCCCCCATTGTGAAGATCAACTGCTGAGGTGAGCTAAATAAGACTGAAGAGATCTGAATTACTGAGAGAACTCAATAATTCTAAATATATTTTTAATGATAATCAGTAACTATAAAAGTATGAACTATAGTTAGGAAAAAAACTTTCTAAGAAAACTAAGATTCTGTGAGCTCACACACTAAATTTCTCTCTAAAACTGATTCATGATCTAAAAATTACTTAGTGGTTATTGAACTTAAAGCGTCCAATACATATTGGAGTGTACTGTAAATGTAAAGTATGTGAGGACATCCTGATACTGAGTTGCAGAAAATTCAGCCTTCAAGCAGTGTCACTGGCAGATATAATTAAATGACACACCCACTCTCATAAACCCTTACTTCAAACATCCAGCCATGATTTCTGAGTAGGTACTAAGAATATTTTATGACCATTTAAGACAGATATAATACTCCGGCAAAACATGCATTCTTCAATTTCAGATTTCCTGGATTTGAATTTGGCAACTGCTACAAAACATGTAGTTCCCTTTATTTTACCTTACTGATATATCCAGTTTAAACATGATTTCCATCTTTTTCATCAGGTTTCAACAGGACTAACTGGCAAGTGTGTTAAATTAAAAATCTTATTCTACAGCTTAGGACTGACAGATAAGATTTACGCAACTTTGAACCCTTGGCTAAAAAAAGTTGGAAAAACCTTTGTTTTGAGATGAAAAGAGGTAAATGCTAGGCAGATATGGAACAATAAAATCCGGTCTTCAAGTGTTGATGAGTAGATTAGTTTTATATCCCGACATGTTTGCACCTGGCCTCAGAGACTCAAGTAGAAAGAGATATACATCACAAAAAACTACATCACGTGAACTGATGCAGGATTTGTGTGTATACCTGTGTGTTCACAAGTGCGTGTGTTCACATGTCTGATGTGGTTTTCCTCTATAATTAAAGTCCTTAGAAGCCAGTGCACCTGGTTTTGAATGAGCCCCTATGGCAGAAACAGACACCATCTATCAGCCCCACGCAGCAGATCTAACACCACTAATAACCACACTCAAAGAGAGAGACAGACAGTCTGATTAACAGGCCAGCAGACAAACAGTGAGGCGTGGAGAAAGAGGAAGAGACTTGGACAAAATAGCAGAAAAGAGCAACAAGTAGAGGTACAAACAGACACAAGGGAAAGAAGACGGACCAGCAGGTAGACACACAGACTAGCACATGTAAACTAAGAGGCAAACTAGAAGACCCAACAAGGAAAAAACTGATAGAGATACAAGTAGACAAAGAGAGACTGGCATGTTGCCTAAACAGAAATAAAATGTAGCACAGAAAGACAATCTAACAGAGAGGTGGACAGACGTAGCACTAATGTCAGCTAATCAATACCACTTAGTAACTGTACATTATTATGTTACACAATGGCTTGCACTCAAATTATGCGTATGAAAGTGTGTGCGTGCGATTACATGCACATGGAGTGGTCACATCCTCTGTTAGAGACACAAGGGTAGGACCTGTCACTGTCTTAGAGAGTCCCCCTGTGTTCTCCTTTCCTTTGTGGAAGATAGTGATAAATCATTAATAGGCTCACCACTACTAGTGTGTGTGTGTGTGTGTGTGTGTGTGTGTGTGCATGTATGTATGTCTGTGCGTGTACGGGGATTTCTGCCTTCTGCCCCTTGGCTTCTATCACTGTAATACTGTTCACACCCCATTTCTACTGTGTGCAAGCACGCACACATGCATACATACATACGCACGCACGCACGCACACACACACACACACACACACACACAGATTTTTCTTCATAGGCAGCAGAAGCATCATCTTGTTCAGGCTCATAAATAATTTCCTGCAGCTCAAGTCTGGCCTGGAAACCTGTCTTTCACTCCATGCCATCCACTCCCCCCCTCCAAGTACAACTCTCTCTTTCTCTCTCTGACTCCCTGCCATCTCCTCCCCCTCTCCCACTACACTGATCCTTCTCTCTCTTCCTCTCTGTCACTCCCTGCCATCCCCCACTATCCCCCTCTCCACTGGTAAAACCACCACGCTCTCTTTGGCTCTGTGCCTGCCCCCCGCCTCAACCCCCTACTCGAACCTTCTTCATACAACGATCTCATTCCCTTTCTCCAGTGCTTTACTTGTAAATCAGGAAAACTCTCAACAGCAGCGGAGGGGGCTGGGGTGATCAGACAGGTCAGAAAACGCATCACAACCACACCGCCTGGAGTGCATCAAACAGGGTCTTGACACTGTATATCAGTGTTGTCATGTGATAAAGAGAGTGCACCAGATTTCACATTTCAGTACATTGGTGGGGACAACTCCTCGGTTCAAACAACACTACACGCACATCAAAGACGGACAACACTGATGCAATAAAAACACAAAAAGGATGCCACTGGTCACGAACAAATCAGATGATAAAGGTAATGAAAAGGTTTTTTGGTGTGATGTCACATAGCTTCAAATGTCTAATCTGTTTCACCCCTGAACTGCTTTTATAATCAGTAAGGCCACAGCAAACTGTTACCATCTTGACATGTTACTGTTGGAGTTAACATTTAATTTTCAACTCATACAAGCAGTTCCCAAGTGGCTATTTCAGTGGCTGGCAACGCTACCGTTACGAGGTTCATTGAAAATGTTGATGCCACTTATCTGCGCACTGAAAAGAAAAAATGCCCAAATGATTGTTTTCTTCTAGAACCGACACTGTTCATACTCAGTGCTGGCAGTCGTGTAGGGTCTAGGGATGCCCAGCCTCTCTCGCCTCTCTCTCGCCCACCTCTCTCAGGGATGAGCAATTTACTTTGCTGTCTTTCGATCTAGACACCAACTCTATATGATGGCTGGATTATCCAGCAGATCAAGACCTGAGTCCCTCCCAAAGTTCCTCCCACTGGCTCTGTCACCTATGAACCCTAATACCAAGACATTAATACAATTGCTTCTACATAAAGTGCAATATCCAACTAGAAGAACACAGATGTCTCTGTGTGTCAATATGTTGGGCGTGAGTAATTCCAAACCTCACTGAAATTAATAACCTGTGGTTTAGAAAACATCATGCCCATATTTCAAATAGGGGAGGACTATACCGTCGATAATAAATTACACTGATGAAAAAACAAAATAGGAATAGTAAATGCTGTTTCTAGAGAGTTATACCTTTTACTTTAATGAGGAAATAATCAAACCCTAGTATATTCTTTACAGAAGCCCATACAGTAATAATATGATATATGGAAGTTAAATCATTGCATAATAAATGTCTAATTATTATAAATTATGGATCAACCATGAACTGTAATGAGCATATAGAGCCGTTTTCAGGCTCATGGCAAGTGTGCAGAATATTCCTGCCTCACTCTGGAGCAAAAATAATACTGTAGGCAAACACTGTTTTAATAACTGATTAAACTGATTTACAAAAATCACGATCTCACAACAGCCAGCCTTTTGACAAATGCTGTGAGATTTACATACAGTAGAGTTCCTCTGAAAATAACTTAGTTTTCCTGCCTGTTTTTATTAAACATTTTAAATAAAATGTGTCAAACAGGAAGGTTCTGCTAAACGCCTGCAATATAGTGGAAATCAGCAGTGACTGCACTGAAACTGCTGTCAACAATTAGAACATGAAGCATCTATGAAAGTTTTTCGCTTTACACTATTCTTTGCAAGTTTGTTTATTCACATAATACAACAGCCGTAACTGTTATTTAGAAATGTCTGCGTCACATGCATGCCTTTTGTAGGTTTCCAACAGGTACTGGATTTTTGAAGCCAATAAAACATAAATACCGATATTTTTAGATGTTAAAATCTGATGATGATTTATCTGTTGAATATTTTTTTTTTTGACATCAGTGCATAAACAAAAATCTTTTGGTTGGGATAACTCAAAAATTGTTTTTCATAAGATATATATTGAGCAGGACATTTTACCACTGATTAAACTTGTCATTGCCCTCTGATGGACAAATTATGTAATAATTGTTTCTGAATTACTTAAACATAGCTCGGTATGTCTGCACTGCAGTTTTAAATACGCTGACCAACACACACAGTACTGTGATAAGCAAATAACTGTGATAGGCTAAAATCAAAGGATGCATTGGTTGATAAAATATATTCTATATGTGTTGTTTTATGCGTACTGAATCTGATAGAAGTCTGTCTGTCAGTTTATATTTTCCCCAGTTTGCCTTAATAGCTAATTTTACAGGAGAGGAAAGCAAATGGAAAACAGAATGAAGTTGTCTTATGGGAGTATCATCAGCTGTTCATGTGTGACAAGAGTTCCATTCAGGAACATATGCACAGAGAAATTTTGTTAACACATCCCCTGCAAAATGGGTGGAAGCGGAACTGTGACGCAGTAAAAAGTTGCATGCAAGCACTTTTAAAAATTTAGCTAATTAACCAAACACTGACATGCTAGCTGTAAGAAAACTTAAAAACAAAACAAAACGTAGAAGAAGTAGTGTCACAATGCTCTGCAAAAGTCACAGATTGTTAACCGATTATAAGTTAGGAGTAACACAGTTTATCTCATTGCCAATTTCAGAAAGGCCAACCCAGTCAAAACTGTTTGCAGTTGATCCAGCCAGTTTCACCAAAGCTCCACTTTTTACACAAAAGCTTTGTATGATTTTCTTTTTCTGTGAGCATTATGATAAACCATCCACTGGAAGTGCAAAATGAATTAAACTGATAAAATGTTGTCACCACATCCTCGACACTGACTTTGTTACTAGGCATTCCTGAAATGTTGCACAAATAAATATATGGCATTTGTGCATTAGGAGATGATATCATTATATTTCAAAAGTACAACTATACGACTGTCTGAGGAAGTATGAGCTATGGTATAGTCTGACCACCTTGTTAACACCGGGAATGTAATGCCCATGAGACGAAGCTAGACTATTTAGACAGCTCTGTATCAATAATATCAAATATACTTGTGCATCCACAGGAAAAACAGCCAGCCAGGGAGAGACAGGGTTGAGAGAGGGAGGGGAGAGGAGGGTGAGAAAGCAATGGAAAGAGGGAGGCAGGTTGGGTCTGAGGATGAGTGTCTAGTCCCTAAGGCTGCATGTGTGTGTATGTGTGTGTGTTTCCATCAGTGTACTCTCACAGCTCAATAATGATAAATAAGTCAACCTCCTCTCTCCTCCCCTCAACCCCTCTCCCTGCTCCTGTCACACGCACCCCTCCTCTGTTCATCTACCCCCCCCAACACTCCCAGTGGTAATGAAGCAACAGTAGTACTACTAGCTGACAACTGTGCAGGCCAGAGTTTCATCTATATTCATTCTGCTATAGTGGGCCACCACAGTAAGACCCCCTTCTACCTCTGAGAGACAAAACAACATCCATCCATCCATCCATTTCCCTCTCTTACTCTGCTTGTCCACTGTGTCTATCAGTCTCACAACCCACCAAAATATTCCTAATTCGGCAGCAATGGCCCACTAGATAAGAACTCTACAAAGAAGAACATGATAATATCTTAGGATGTGATATTGAAGCCCTTGGCCTGTAACTGTAACTGTTTATATATATATATATATATATATATAAAGTAAAGCAAAACTTAAACGAGTACAGCCAATGTTAAAACCCCATATTTCTCCACTTTACCACTTTACCATGTCACAATGAATTAAGGAGGTAACACAGGCACTTACTGCTGAGGATAAGAAGCACAGGACCCAAACCAAAATAAGACCAGGTTAATCTCTAATCATCAGTAGCATGATGCCAACATTGATACATTACCTTTTATTTGTTGAAACACTGTGGACATAGCTTTTAATTTTGTAGACAGACTAATATAAGAGGAAGCATAATTAAACTGAAAAGAGATGAAACAGAGAGGAGAAAACAAAAAGGAAAGAGCTAGCGATATTTCTCTCTCTCTTCTGTGTTTATTCAACTACTGTATGTGTGTGTCTGAGGGTCCTAATTGTTGCTGAGGTCAGGCTGCTGAGCAGTAAAGGCCAAAGTTTGATGGTGTAAGAGTGTGTGTGCGTGTATGTGTGTGTGTGACTGCTCTGCATGCCTTGACTTGCAGCTGCAAACAACGCTTAGGCTCCTGCCGCCCCCATCATTACTGCCTGGCCAGGATCCTGCCACACTCCACATACACACACATACTGTTGGCAGGCACACACAGCAAGAGAGATCAGTCACAGCCACAGGCACAGACACAAAAACAGACACACGCAGACATACACAGAGACACTCACCCCTTCCCGCAGGCTCCTCATTAAGCCAGTGTAGGCGGCAGCGGGAACGAACCACAGTCCTTTCAGGTTTCTCTTCTGATAGAGAGCATAGAAAAGACAGGGAAAAAAGGGTGAGGAGGAGAGAGGCGGGGTATGGATGGGGCTGTAAAGGTGGAGGAGTAGAGTGGGGAGTGAGAGAAAAGGCAGAGAGATAACGATGATGGGTGAGAGGAGGAGGAAAAGGGCAAGAAAGGGCCAAATCGGGAAGGGAGATGGAGCAAGAGGAGCCATGACATCTTGATTACTTCTGGTTACCATGTCTGTGCAACATGCAATTCTGCTTTTTTTTCTTCAAAATATTGATTTTACTTTAGAAACCAAGTATGTGTGAGCATTATAAAATGTTTTTCAATTCTGGCTATTTGTGTATTCAAAACCACTCTATCCTTACAGAAGAGGTATAAAAAAAAAAGACTTAAAAGACTTAAACTTCACCATATTCATGTATGGTTTTCATTTAAAAGTTCATAGATGACAAATATGCTTCCATCATCAATTAATTCCCTCATCTACTTAAATAATCCATTAATCCTACAACTACTGAAATGGTGGAAAATGTCCATCATGATTTCCTAGAGACCCAGGTGATATTTAAAATGGCAATACATGCACGTCTTTGAATTAAGTGTTTTATCAAACCAACAGTTTAAAACGTGAAGATATTTTACAATTATATGAAACTGAGAAGAAACATAAAGCAAAATTTCATATTTCATGAACTGAAACGAGAAAGCTTGTCATTTTTGGATTGACCAACAGCTTAAAATTTTCATTATCTATCAAACCGACGCTTAAATTAACATCTGTCATGATGGATACAGAGCAGTTATTATGGTGCAGTGGTCAGTGCTGTCACCTCTGCCATTAGAAGTTAAATTCCACCGCCCCGAGGCTTCTTTCTGCATGTCTCCAGGTACTTGACTTCCTCCCAGTTAGGCGACAGGTTATTGGTGACTCTAAACTGCCCATAGATGTGAATGTGAATGGTTGTTTGTCTCTATGCCTGTATGTCAGCCCTATTTATACACCTCTGGCAAGCTGTCCAGGGTGTACCCCTGCCCTTGCTCCAGTGTCAGCTAGATTGGCCCGTGTCTTCAACAACCCTTGAGAATATGTAGATAATGATGATGAATATGTGTACTACTTTTCTGAATATACACTATATGTATACTTGTATATGTTATACCAGATGCCAATACATTCCAAAAATTCTGATTATTTCTAAGCAATATTCTTATGCTTTTATTAAACATTGCCTGTTCCATTGCTACCGTGAAAGGCTCTAGCTATATCTAACTCCCTTTATGACAAAGACAGCAATGAGTTATAGCTAATCGTTGTCATTGATCATGTGAATAAAGAGAAGAGCAAAGCAGATGATTTTATGGGGACGCTTGAAGGGCCATTCCAAAATTATTCCAATAACACTGTTTCTCCTGACATTGAAACAGGTGAGAGGGGCCCACGGTTATGATGGGAGTTCCACATTCTGTGGGATTTCCCGAGATTTTCTAACAGAAACTGGGTTGCAATGAGGACATATTAGTTCCCACTGATGCTATTCAGATAACTTAAGCATTGTTGTGTGTTACAGCACCAGTGAACGATTTCTAAACTACTCAAAGCAACGATGACTGAAGAAAAGAATTTAGGGATACTTGATCATGTTTTTGTGGTTGTGTAGTTCTTTTTGTTTGTTTGTTTGTTTGTTTGTTTTAGTTTTCACCAAAACCAAACATACTCACCCGCAGATGGGAATACTCTCTTGTAAATATTTTATTTCAGTCCAATGCCCAATAAAAGTTTGTATCTCAGACTGTAAAGGTTATGGGTTATATCTAACCTTAAGTAATAGAGGCAGCAATGTGATCACTAACTCTGACCAAATAATCAACTCACACCTGACCTGCTAGTCCACCAGGGACCCAGAACAAATCAAATAATTTTACAGGGTTTTTAGAGCTATCAATTCCTGGACACCTGCTAGGAAACATTTCACCTCAGTCCATATTAAAGTAAGGAAACAGGTCTGACATAATCCACAAGCAGCACTAAAAGTTGTGCTAATCACACACATTGAAACACAAACAGCTGGCACGCCAAACTCAATCCTAATTTCAAACAAGCAGTTACTATACAAGAAGGTGCTACTAAACTCTAACTAATCGTACTACCATCGCTTTCAACATAAGAAACCTGCTCAAAGCACTTCATAATGCTCATAATATCAGTGTTGTCACTAAGCTTTTAAAGCTTTAAAGTCAATAATTGAAAATAGAAAACCTAGAGGTTGGCAATTTATATATCAATATACGTAGTACAAACTTTTAATCAGTCATTTGACGAAATGTTGGTCTTCCATCATCTAAAGTTTGTAGAGGCTAGAACAATACTTTTCTACATATTAATATCTGGGGAGCCGCTCTCACGTACTAATCATGGCTTCCCAGATAAGGCATTTTTTCAGGCTATGAAAATTAAATAATATTATACGTAACATTTCTGGCAGAAATATTTGTGTTAGCCTTGGTTTGGGAAACCATTCATGAGAGAAACAAGGCGTTTAATGTAAAGTCTGGTGAGAAAAGCAAAGGCAACAATCCGGTTCTATCTTAACACAGAACACCCTTGTTACACAAAGTATGTAGCTTCTGGCTTTCCTCTTTGGAAGTAAGTGCTAAGTGAAAGTATGAGAGAGCTTTGAACTTTGATTCATTAATGATGCACTTATTTTATTCCCAGAAGTACAACATATTTAATGGTCATAGCTGTTAATAAGATTGAAGCCAATCCTCTTTACTCCTCATTGAAACCTTATTTCTACTTAATTATATTCTAACACTTATCTACTAAATTATAGAATTACCAAATGAAAGAACACATTGTTACCCTAAAACCCAACATTTGAAATCAAGACTGCCACCATTGTGCTGCAACATGTTGTGATGGCCCAGATCTTTGAAGGTCTGAGATTTGAAAAGTCTTTAATTGAGCTTTTTATTTTATGCTAATGTGGGCAACCTATTAAACATTTACACTTCAAATGTTGTTCCAACTGACCTGATCTCTTGAGGAATGAAGAACTCAGTAAATTATTGTATTATTTGTTAAGAGCACATTGGCAATGAAGCAGAAATTTAGCACTTGCAAGGCCCGAAACAATTTATTAGCAGCTTCACAGCACCAATTGATGAGATTTCATCAGAAGATAATAAATGTAACGGTGGGTGATTTTGATCTGATACATCCATCAGCCCCAAATAAAAATCGACATCGACCGACGCAATCTGGGACTGAGGTTAACCAGAAATAAGTTGGGACTTTCAATAAGTCAACAGGTCTGCTTCACTTTTCTCTCAAAATTAGAGGGCTGGGAGTCAGAATTAAGTTTAGGTCAATATGTATATTTAACTCACACGAATGACAGAGCCTCAGTTTCATTCTTCATTCAAGATTTCATTCCTTTTTCACCAAGCAAGAAGGAAAGTCTGATCTTTCTTGTATTTTGCACTGAAAAGAGACTTATTCATTGTGTCACTAAAGAAGGGTCATTCCACATAATTGTTTAGAGTTGAAAAGAAAACTTTCCTGAAAGAGATTGATTTTCACTGTCAACACTGAAACCCATTTCTTGTGGAGAAATGAGTACCAGTCACAGCCAACTATTGTTGAGCCTGATACAATAAAGCAGAGGGAGCAAGATGACCACGTTTCTCCCAGCGTGACAATGCTGGAACAGAACCATATGAACTCTTTTCAACCATGCTCATCAACAGGCCTAATATGAAAAGCCCTGGTGCAACATGAGAGCACTGTTCGAGACGAATAAAAATCACTCACTCATGAGATTAATGTCTCTGAGAGACCCAGGTAGCTGATTCCAGACCACTGGATTGCTCAGCTTAATTGACTTACAGAATTGTAAAGCCCTCGATTCTATTTCCCTTTAATCTTTGGTCTCACTCCCAACATGTCAACTGGGATTTTCACATGCCAGAAAACCTCATCAGAAACCTTTAGGCAATGTCGCTGTTCAGTCTCTGTTTTGGCCTCAATTAAGAAAAATACCTAGGCCAACTCAAAAGTGGAAGGAAAAAAATATTCTTGTCAAAGAAGGTACCAAACTGTATGAAAATGACATGTGCACCACCTCTCACTTTAGTGTGTTTAATCATT
Organism: Lates japonicus; assembly: GCA_033238685.1. NCBI lineage: Eukaryota > Metazoa > Chordata > Actinopteri > Centropomidae > Lates > Lates japonicus. Next base: position 9,096,408 of record BRZM01000006.1, on the reverse strand, counting down.
AATGTTTTGATAAATTATCAGCAGGGTTCTTGACTTTCTGTCTCTCTCATGATATAGGCCTTTACATGCAGAGTCTATCTGAGCATGAGGTAGAGTGGAATCCCCGCGTTGGGCAGGACAAACTGCTTTACTCTTTACTGTTCCTCAGATTATCCCCTCAACAGGTCTTGTCAACGGGCATTTGGCAAGAGAGAGAAGAGAAGTGGGTATACACCTTTATCAGCACTTCTGTGTTCTTTGTTGCTATTAAAAAAGAAAAAGAACAACCCTATAAAACTGAAATTAAGACTAGAAATATACTGTCATATATTTAAGATAATGTCAACAAATGATTTGAGATATATTCAACAATTAAAATTTTGGTTGTTTTGAGTTATTGCAGAAATGAAGTTTTATTTTCCTGTCACTCAGTATATTTCCAAAACCCACTTTGTGGGAAGTTTGTGAATTAAAACTGTGGTCACACTGTATACAATACCATACTTGTTATATCCTAGCACAACACCTGCCTGTTTATCTTATCATTTGTGCTTCACAACCAGGTTATGTGCCTTGAAGCAGCCTGAGGTCCTAAACATCCAGGACTGAAGAGGCCATCAGTTGATTTATATAACAAGAGCTAGACCAATAGCCCTTCTGCAGATATAGCAGCATCAGTATATGTTGGGCCGATAATAAAGAAATGCCAATTAGGTGTGTGTGGTAATTAGAAACAGTGTCTCAATTATGTCCAATAAAGAACACAAGTTGATTTTTTTGTACTGTAAATATCTACAGAAGTTCATTTAGGAATATGAAGTACAAGATTAATGGTGTTACATGTTTGTTTTAAAAGTCGCTAATATATGAAACATCAATTTCTGTACTGGCTTGGGCTATGGCAGAAAGGTGAAGGTGACAGACAACATTTGTAGAAAAAACTCTAAGTTTTGGAATTAAGGTTTAACTGACCATAAAAAAAAATTAAAATCATAGTTTCTAGAGGTCTAAAATAGTTGGTTTCTCACCTAAAACTGGATATTTATAAAACGAAATACAGACCGACTAACAACACAAAATAATAGGATGATTAGCAGAGAAAACAGATGGGGAAAGAGAGAGAGCATTAAAAGAAAGATTTTAGCAAAACAGCAGCAACAACAATCATAGGAAAAACACTAAAATGCATACACACAAACCAAATATACAGAAGGACACATGTATGCATACATACACATACATATATACATGTAGTGATAGAATTAATGATGCACATATAACTAGTACACACCATGCTACTTCATGCACCAAGATCACCACACTCACTCTCTCTCTCTCACACACACACACACACACACACACACACACACACACACACACACACACAGGAGTTAAGTATACAGAGACAGCCTTGCTGGCTGGTTGCTTTGGCATTAGCATTACTGCTGGCCTCTGTGATCTGATGCTCCCATTTCACCTCATCTCTCCCTTCTCCACTTCTTCCACTTTATTTTTCTAACTTTATGTCTCTTCCTCCCCTGTCTCTACTTGCTCTCTTTTTCTTCTGCTCTACTTTGAATTGCCTCTATGTATGTATCACATATCTCTCACCCCTCACCTATATCTTTCTCTCTCACACTTGCTTTTCACTGTCTCTCACCTTCAGTCTTTTTCATTGAAGGTGAGAGGGTAAACAGTCTGTTTGGCATGTTATTCTTTCCTTTATTTTTGGGTACTTGTAGTATCCTCATGCTCAGCCATATGAGCTTGGCAATAGTTTGCCAAGAACCAAGTCTGAAACATTATTGCTAATATACTTTGAGATTCTATGTACCCACGCTCCAGTATGTGCAATATGAGCTTTCTGCTCTTGGTTTCTGCCGCTCTATATTACTGCTCTGTCTCCTTCTCTCTCACTTCCTTCCTCATTGATCCCAATTTCAATAACGAAATATTGGAGTGGGAGTTTAGATTCTGGGGTGTATTTAAACTGGTCACACAGTCACTTTCAGGCAGAGGGTGCTGAGCAGCCTCTCAGCAACCAGCCAGAGTGAGCAAACAACTCTCTCTCTCTCTCTCCTCTCACTCACTTCCCCCTCTCCTCTCACACACACACCTCACACACACACACCACACACACACACAATACACACACCATCATTATCTCAGCATCAACACCCTCAGATCAAAATAATGCGATGAATGCAATAATAACAGAAAAACAGCAAACATATGCACTTACTAAATGCTAAATAACACTCCAAATAGTGGCGCAGAGAGAAAAAAGATGCCTTCCAATGACAGTGCATAGAAGTTTTACACACAGGACACAGTTGCAAGGATAGAGTTATGTGTTTATTATGGTACAACCAAAAGTATCAAGACAGAACACAGAGAACAGGTGGGTGGATTATCTGTCCTTTAAAGAGGAAACTGCACAGAAGTTAAATGACTTTACAGCTAAGGTTTGTTTCTGCTGAGAAAGGACAGGAGACTGTTGTATGAAGCAGTATTGCAGCATTGCAGTCAGAGGTAACCCTCTTATCTTCAAGCACCCAGCTTTCCACCTAAATTTGCTTGACTTCCTAAATTTACCTGTTAGTTTTTACTGAGATGATCTAAGACTGAGCTTTGCTAAATGTGTATGTTCTTAAATGTCTCATGGCAGATAATGACATACTGGATGTCAATGGTAAAACAAAACAACAAATGAACGGCTCAAATATACAAAGCAAATATACAGTTCTGCTAATGATGAACATCTAGATTACAGCAGACTCTAAGAATTTCTTCAGCAGATATCTCCAAGAAACAATACTACTACATTTAGTTTGACCACAAGTGTATATTGTATGGTAGAATTTGAATGAATTTTATCAAGATCCATCAGTTGCCTTAAACAACATAAGAGCTCCAAACTCAAATTTTTCCTTCCAAGAGGTATTCACAAATGCTTTCAGTAGTGTTTTCCTAGAGCCAAAGCCCTCTGAATATGTGTTCCTTCAGATTGTGGTGAGCTTTTAGCACTAAGACCCCATATCCCCATGAAACATCCGGCACAGCGGAAGCTTTACCAGCTAAAATGCTGTAAAAGCCACAGAAAAGTTTTTAAGTGATGATAAGTGAAGGAAAAAATGATTTCTAGTTGCTTTCGAAAGCACAAATTCCCTAAGTCACATAAGGAAAGCAGCAAGCTTGCGTAAGTAACATTGACATAGAAAATTTTATCCACATTTAATTCTATTTGAAGAGACTGAATAAGAGTTGAGAACTGGATGGACTAGAGAGAAAGAGAAGCGGACAAACAGAAAACAGAGATAAGACAGAGACAGACAGGTTAACACTGTGTATGTGTATGTGTGTGTGTGTGTGTGTGTGTGTGTGTGTGTGTGTGTGTGTGTGTGCGGCGTGGTGGGGGTGGGGGTGGGGTAGGGGAGTGTCGAAGCATATATCAATTTACCACCTTCAGCCCAACCCAACCTCCCAGCAGGACTGCAGCAGGAGCCTGCCAGGACAACACACACACACACACACAGGCCAATGCATTAGTCTATGTATTTTATTAGTCCAACTAGCATCAATATTGCTGAACAACACTGAGCATTTGCATGCGTACACTACTAACAGGAAACAGAGACAACTGACTATACAGGAAAAATATGTCTCAAAAATATATAACACTTACAAACACATATGAGTGCGCGCTCACACACACACACAGAAGTCCTGCTGAGTCTATAGATGGACACACATGGTTACAGACACAGACAGACAGATGCACAAAGATGCACTGCCACAAATGTACAGCTTTGTCCCTTTCTTAACAATTTGTCATCCTACGGTAGCTGCAGGGAGGCAAGGAGGATAGTGGAAAAAAATGTTCCGCCATTTGTCTTTAACAACAGGCACACCGAAAAAACACTGCTATGCCACAGTCAGCCATTTTGTAAATCGCCGTGACGACTTAGTAGCAGTAAAGTGTCAGAACAAGTGGCGAAAGAGAGAAGAAAAAGACGAACCAGAAAAGGGAGCGCGTGTGGAATCAGATCTACCGAAGCCGGATGGATTTCATTCAGAATAAACAGATGTGATCGAGAATATGTAGAGACAAAGAAAAGTAGAGAGAAGGTAGAAAAAAGAGAGAGAGAAAAAGGGCGTTTAGATCTGTTCAGGATGAAAGGATCAAATAAGGGAGAAAGGCTCTAGATCTCACCTCCATACTAAACTGCTTTTACGTTGAATTAGTTCAGCACTGCTCTGTCTGAATGTGCGTGTGTGTTGAGGGGGGCTCAGTAAAGCATCTGATTTGCCTATGTATGTCTCTGTCTAAAAGAATTTGAGTGTTGATGTGTGTCCTCTTATCTTACAGCACTTTCTTTACTATGATTATGGGTAATGTCACTACATGCACTTATTTGCCAGTTTAATAAATGCATCTAGCTAAAACTTGTATAGTCTATTGTACAGTCTAGTCACATTATTCATCATCCTTCATCAAGGTTATAATGTTCACTTTTTGTTATAGACAGGTGTTGATTCAACTGTATAGTCATTTTGGAGGCTGCAGTTTGTGATGCTGTTGAATTGTATTATACTGATAGGTGTTTCTGTTATTTTGCCTACCCTCATTAATGTAATTGGGGTGGACTTAACAGAAACACCACAGACTACATCCTCCAAAGTGACCATTAAGATAAATTGCCCCTTCTCTAAAACAGTTTCCACAAAAACTGAACATTATAATCATCATTAATGTAGAATTTATTGCAGATGTAAGGCAGTACCTCTGTATTAGATTGCATAAGTGTTAGTCAGGCAGCATATAAATAAAATAATATTTATAATCAATGCACAATTAAAAACAAAAACAAAAATGCAAAACAAGACCTGTGACTACCTACACAGTAAAGAAAAAAGTTATAATAGCATTACAGTCACCCTCAGCTGCCACATAAGCATTATCATAAGAAGGAATTCTACATCTCATCAATTCAGTTAACTCATATTACTGCACTATCTTTGATAACAAACAGCAATGGCATTCTGGCTGGTCCACCTGACACCGAAGGGTTGTTTAAGGGTAAAGACTTGGTTTTAGAGTTAAGAGTAGAATTATGTTTAGGTTACAGTGAGTTAGGGGGAGGACTGGGGTTAGGGCATTCAGTTGCAATGGTAAAGGTTAGGGCAAGGGGTAAGCGAATGCATAATGTGTCCTCCTACAGTAAAACCAGTATGAGTGTGTGTGTGTGTGCGTGTGAGAGAGAGAGAGAGCGAGAGACAGAAAGAGAGGGAAGGAGTGAGGGAAAAGTGAGTGAGTGTGTGAGAGAGAGAGAGCGAGAAAAGGAGAGAAAGGTGTTTTCAGTGTCTCTGAGGCCAATATTGTCTAATATTGTAGGTTTTTAGGGCCACCTGCTGGTACACACTAGTACTATAAAGTAAGAGTGGACAGAGAGAACCATTTTTCGTCTTCATCTTGTTTTAGGGAAGAGTTTGCTCCTTGTGTCGAGCCTCTAAGCACAACAATAGCAAGAATAACATCCAAACAAAAATTAACATAAACTTATGAGAAATCATGACTGAGTATAAATAAAGCAACAATTCTATATACTGCATGCAGTCCTTTTTTGGTTATGTTTTATGTATGTTTTTATACAGAAAGAGTCATTCATCCTCTGTAATATGCAGATGATGGACTCCTGCTGATATGTACTGCCACCTCATGGTGTAAACAGGTACTGCAGGTTTCTCAAAATGTTCTCAAAATGTTTAGCAAAGGTTCAAGAATTCCCCTGTTAATTTTTTTGTAATTAAACACTTTAACATGTCTTTAACCATTTATCTTGCTTTGGACTAAAACTGAAACCACATTTGTTTAGAATGGTAAGTTCATTCTTTGCCAGTGCTGATCCGGCACTTAAAACTCCAACCTGGATGAAATTTAACACTGAATGAGAACCTGGAGTGGAAACAATATAGAATTTTCTTTGAAATACAAAAGTGTGTGTGGGATAGTTTTTGTGGTCTTGTTTATCCTGGTGGAAACTTTTTAAACGCACTAACCCATTAGGATTTGCCATCATTGTGAGTACCAAAACTGATGTCCCCACAGGTGCAGGCTGCTTTTTGAGGGTTAAAACTTGGTTTAGGTTACATTTAGTTGGTTGAGGTTGAATTATGTCAATGGGTTGTCCCCATTGGGATAGTGTGTGTGTGTGTGTGTGTGTGTGTGTGTGTGTGTGTGTGTGTGTGTGTGTGTGTGTGTGTGTGTGTGTGTGTTTCAGACCTCAGAAACAGGACTGTCCTCTTTGAGCTCAGTACAGTGCAGAGCCAGTAGACCCATCACTCTGAGAACCTTGCTCCGTCTGGAAAACATTTTTTATTCTCATTTAATAAAAAATTTATTGAGTTTGATTACATATCAAGACAAGACAATCTTTCATAGACCATGCACTCGAAACACTGTTCTGAAAGAACTGTAAAGAAGAGGGAGAGAGAAGGAGAGTGAGCAGAGACACATCTTTGTAGGTGTGCCATCCTCCAAGTGTTTGTCTTCCCCTGATGTTTATTACTTTAGTTCAGCCAAAAAACAATTTTGGCTGCTCAGTTTAGTGAGCAGTTTTTCTATCATAGAGTAGGTATGTCACATCACTTGTGTTTTGGGTATCTGAGTTTCAGTAGCTCGAAATTCACCTCCACCAATGAGTACTAGTTTGTGTTTTACTATGTATCAGTACTAACCACATCTCCAACATTCCTGCAATGGTACACAATCATGCTCCTTGGTTTTATTGAGACAATATAAACATATTGTACTTACACATCCCAGTTAGGAGCTTGTCGTAGCTGCTGGGTCAATACTGGGAGCTGAATGAAGGAGGGAATAGATTACAGAGACAGATACAGAGAGGAATTAGAAAGACAATGTTCAAATTTGAGGTTTATAAAAACCGGAATAAAATATTTGTACATTTTTAAGGTCTAATGTGTTGTATGGACAAAACTATTATTACACCATGTTATAGCAGTAGCGACATGTCTTGAAAGCAGTCAAATCCAAAAAAATACATTGATTGGGACCTCCTTAATGTGAGGCAACAGTACTAACCAGTGCACAACCGCACTGTCCACAATTACATTCTTAATTTAGAAAAATACATATGCTCTCAAGTATTTCATCTTCAGAGTCAAAAGATTAGTCCTTTTGCTTATTTGCCCTGAATGATTCTATGGGACTATGTACTTGTCACTGCACTAATGACTCCCACTTGACTAATGACCAGCTGGGAGCAATAGCAAGAAACTCATGCATGCTACATCCTCCCGTTGAAGCTCTTTCATGACAGGTAAAAAAAATAAATGGCTGGCAAATGTGTCACATAGGGAGCACAAGCACAATTCATAATATATTATATTGTATGTGTTAGGGTTTAAAAACATCCAAACAGAGCAAAGAAGAACATTTTACAACCTCAGTTTAACTCAGCTAAGAGCAAGGACTCCCAAACTGCCATACAGTGTTGTGGTCTAAAATCTCTCTCAAACTGCAAAAATTTCTTGTTAAATTCAGCCAATACTGATGCAACAATATTTCAGTAGAGATCCTGAGTAAATATAGATTTTCTTACCAGTGTTGAGTTAATCAGCTTGTTTGCAATAACTTTATGCAGAGCCACACAGCAGAGGTAACAGAGCAGGTTGAGTTTGGAGCGAGTGGCTGTGGAGGGAGGATGAGCAACGGTGGAGGAAGAGGACAGAGGAGTGGAGGGATTCTGTTCTTCAAGGGATGAACAGAGCTGTACGACGAAGACAGTCCAGTCTTCATCACTAAGGGACTGCAGTTTCTCAACTGGAGGAGAGGAGAGGAAGCGAGGAGAGAGGAGAGGAGAGGAGAGGAGAGGAGCCTCAGTCTCAGGACTCTGTACTTCCTCTGTGGAAAATCTCTGATACAAAAAATTAATGTACCTGAATACACTGGAACACAAAGGGTTTTAGGATCGAATCGCACAGGAGGACTCTTAAAAATCTGGTGAACATGAAGAGAAGAACATAAAGTGAACTTCAGCCTTAGCTAATTTTCCATCCCTCCTTGTAACAATGTTTGTATGCACACTTTCATTATTACTAGTACAAAAATAATACTGTTTTGCTCATACATTTTAACTGTGTATGGAGGTTACAATAGCAGGAAACAAGAGGAAAGACTCCTCACAGGGACACCCACAACTTAAGATTATTAAAAGTGAAATAGACACATTTTAGGTATCTGAAAACACACTGAAAAAGCCTGTATTGGATAATATTTCATATATGTACCTTAGGGTTATCCATTATTGGCGTGACAGTCAGATCTGAGTCAGTACGGAGAAGTGTTTTAACACAGGATGTAATGTCGGTACGAGTACTGGCCTTAGAGCAGGTGAAAGAGAGAACAGAAGAATGAACCTCAGCAGAAGAGTAGTAAGGGATTTACCAGGCACACCAGGAAATGCATTATAAGTATTTAGCAAGAAAAACATGGCAGTAGTATAACTGGGTTTTGGCACAATAACTAAGATGTACCATAATAAACCAGTTACCAGGTTATAATTTTTAGCATGAGTCTATCTGCTGTTTGCAGATTTCAGGGTATAAAGTAGCAGTAACCTGAGGTACTGGGTTCTGTTTCAGAGAGTCCAAGGTACTGCAGCTCCTTCTTGAGTTGGCATGGGAGCTAGAACAACAGTAAGGGAATATTAAAATCATAATATAATATGCTGCCCTGCTCATTGCTAACATGAAATACAAGCTTATCCCCTATAGCTTAATTACTGAGTATAGATGAGTGAGTACCACTGGGATTACTCATTATAAAATTACCCTTCATGTACTCCATTATAGTGTATACAATCCCACAGCGTATTTTATAGATTGTAGAGTCTGGATGGAGTATAACTTTTTAGACTAACATTCTTCCACAGAGAAAAGAAATGATCAAGACCATCAGTTAGCTTGACTAAACAGGTAGACAACACTGACAAAACAGGAGTAACCCTGTGACCTAGGGGAACCCTGGCAAAAAAAAAAATGAAGTGAGTACCTGAGCAGAAAAATGGCCTCAGTGTTGTCCTCATCCACACCACTCTTTGGCCTGAGCTCTGATACATTATCTAGAGGAAGCATACAAGATACTGAATCAGATCTGTGAGGATTCATTACTGTATGTGTTTAAGACACATGCCTAGGAATTGCCACACAGGTGAGAGACGGAGCACAAATTTTGCACAATAGGAACGACAGCAAACAGTGAAAAGTCCAAATGTTTGCAGTTGAGAGGGAAACAATAGGTCATAACAAAATGGGTCTATCTAGAAAACCAGATAACGGTGGTAAAGGAATAAAAACCTTACTAAATATTATTTCTTTATACAGTTAGCTGATCATGCCTGTGCCAGTATAGTTACACATTCTTAATGCTGCTGCTGTGAAATAGTCTTGCTTAGGGGTATGATGATAGTGGTTGCTTCCCACAGTATATAGCCTAATATCTAATTAACAACATTTCACACTGAACTCTATCACACACTTAAATGTGGCCTACATATGCAGAAGATATGCAGTATTTAAACTTAAAACATGAAACATAACCAAACACAGACATCAATGAATGTGTTACCTAGTGTGAATGACTTATGGGGCTGTAGTGTGTGGCCCATCTGCTTGCCCCCAGTTAGCTTGTGGTCATCCTCTGCCACTGTCGGCCCCTTCCCTCTTCTCTCCTTTCCCACCTCCCTATCCAAGCTCTGGTTGTTACTTAAGGCTCCACAGGTAGTGTGTCTGACAACTTGTTCAGTCAATTTCTCAGATGGTCTGTCAGTTGTTGCTCTCTGCGATGAGATTAGTCTCTGACAAGTCTTATGGGCCGGCTGGGTGATGGCTAAGTGACTGTTGTGATGCTCATCTGCCTGTGCTGGTTGTAAAGGGTCAGGAATCCTTGCCTGTCTGTGGAGGTATTGAAAAAACACACACTAACACAAACCATTCAACACAGAGAAAAATTTAAAAAATCCAGCATACGAACTGTTCTGATTAAACTTTATGGTACTTCTGAAGGCTGCTTGTTGTGCTGCTGAATTCTGTTGCATCATACCAAGAGGTGTTTCAAAATTCTTCGGCCTCTGCCAGTAGATTAAAAAAGACTAGACTGGGTTTGAGCAGCACTTGGCCATCTATAGCTACCATTAATGTGTGTATCACTGCTCTTTCACAAAGAAAATCTGGATGCACTAAAATAGCAACAAAATGTTTGTAGAATGCCGTAGGAGCTGTAAAATCAAGACAAATTATAATGCAACACACCTCAAGCTTGCTGGATCAACTTCCTCAGAGCAATTATTTTCCTCCCGATCCCCATCTTCACCGTCATCTTCACCCTCTTCCACATCTTTTTCCTCCATCAGTACTTGAGTCCAGAAAGGGTGGTCAAGCAACTCTGGCCAGTCCATCCTAAAAAAAATCAAAACAAAAAACCCCACTAAACTCAATATGCAATAAAAAGCAACATTATTAAGTCAGTGTTGTCTGCTTGACTAATAAAACTTATTTCAAAGATGCAGCATGATGTGACAACTACAATGTTAGGATAAAGATATCAGTTAGGATTACAAAATTTGTCTCATTCTGTTTGAGGTTCATGAACATGTGGACTAGAAAACATGAATATACTAAAATAACATCTGCAGCACTTTAATGTTAAAATAAAAATGTAAGCTACCTAGAAGACAATTAAGCTACAAACTACTATCTGCTCTCTATAATCTAAAATTGACAGTATCCACCCATTGATCCATTAGCTATAATGCTTATTTTTAAGGGCCTCAGGGGTGCTGTAGTATTGTAATTCTAATCAAATCAAATTGATTTCCAACCGTGATAAATATTATCATGACAATGGTAACAGCAACAGTAGAAAAGAGTGTTGGTGGATCTGTGCATGAGCCTGTGAACCTGACCTCTTATCTCGGTTTTTGTTAAGCAAAGCTTTCAGAAGATTCTGGAAGTCCTCACTGGGAGGTCTGACCGAAAACCCTGTGACAAAAAACAAAGAAAATATTTGCATTAATTAACAACTCTAAAACAACACACAAGACAATATTGACCTCAACAAGGCATCATACAGCAAATAACTTTTTTTGCTAAATAACAACAAAAATTTTCATGTCAAACATTACATGTGATGTGTGAGTGTGGGTCTCTGTGCAAGCATGTGTGTGCACGTGAGTATGTATTACCTGTCTGTCTGGGAGGTGGTGGTTCCTGATATAAAATCATCTCTGTTAGTTCAGTGTAGCTATCAGAACAGAATGGAGGTTTACCTGGAAAATGACAATAGTTAGGGTTTAGGTTTACAACATAGTATAGAAGTGGATCCTATCCTCTGTTAACTGCTATACTGTTTCACCTTTTTACAGTTCAGTTTTTCAGCAATCATCAATTACAGTACTTCAGTTTTATTTCTTAAAAATTAGGAATTTTATCATCAACATGAATTATAGGTATGCAATATAAAACAGTTTTAAAAAAGAAAAAAAAAACACAGTCAAATTCATACTCATGTGTACCTAATCATATTCAGTGTATGCATGTGACAGCGAGTGTGTGTGTATACCAGTGTACATGTAGTAGAGTATACACCCTAGAGCCCAGAGATCAGAGCGCATACTGGTTTCTGATCCTTGCAAAACCTCTGGAGCGCTGTAAGTTGGAGAACCTGAAAATATACATACACGAGGAAAGACAAAAACAGTACATCAAGATATACAGCCTCTTCATGATCAAAGATGTTCTGATGTTGAGTTTTAGTAAAATTGTATTTTTTTATGAGCATTCTTAGTCATCAAGGGGTAAATTGTGGAGACTAATCAATATATTGGCTAAAGTTAGACCAATTATTTAAATTATGATGGAAAGTGGCTTCTTAGATCAATTAGTTATCATAGAAAACAATTCCTCCACATGTTCTCAGCTTTTAGTTTCTGATATGATCACCAACTCACAAAAGCAGCTACTCCACCCACTTGGTCACCAAGATAAGAAGTGTTTTATTGTGACCTAAAATATGTTTCCTGTTGTTGTACACCCAGGCATTCCTCATCTGGCCACTGCTCGGCCTCTGAATGGTTTTTCACCCTGCCTGTCACATAAAACCCTTGACTGTCTGTTCATGTGTTTCTCAGCTGCTAATTTGTTCCCCACAGAATATATAAGCTGTGTCCCAATTCAACTGGATCCACCAAAAATGTTTATATCTTTAGACTTCTCTTTGCTTATCTTCTGGTTAGCTTCTCCATCAATCAATAATGCAATACACAGGGAACCAACATGATTAAAAGATGGTCATCTGACCTTGTAATCTTTTCCTCATGTTGTCAAAGTTATCCTTGCCATCTCCCTCCCCTGCCTCCTCAGCTGTAGAGAGCAAAGTACAGAAATCCTCCACTGTCTCTCCCTCCGCCTTGGACAGTCGAAAGTTACTGAATTTCAGGATGCCACTACCATCCAGTAGAATCTATGGGTGACAAAAGGAAAGTTACTGTATTCCTAAGATAATGATAATTTTGCTGTTATACTGATAGACTTACATAAATGAATACAGACCTTAGCTGGGGTCAAGTCAGAGAAAATGATTCCTAATTCATGTATGTGTTTCAGTCCTTTGACCAAGTCCCATCCAAACCTCCTCACTACATCTTCTGACAGACATCCATCCTGACTAATCACAGACTCCATGGAACCACCTAACAGAGACATAGAAGAACAGAGGGACAAGAGAGCAAGCATGAGAGAAAGACAAAGAAACTTAGAGTAATACTGTTTAACACCTGTTGCATTGTTTTTCCAAATATAAATATGGTTTACAATCTATACTTGAATAAATCAGAATATAAGGGTATTAGTTATTTGTGAAATCTTTCAGTTCTAAGCTTCCCATCATTTGATGGATGAAAAATGTGACATGATTCGATTTAATGATGGATTAGTGCTTATCAGGAGTACCAGAAATAACTACTGACCTGTACAGAGCTCCACCACCAACCAGAGGTGGTTACTTGTCTCATACCACTCATAGAAGGACACGATGTTGGGATGATCCAGATCATGACTGAGACGAACCTAACAGGGACCAGAAACAAGGCGTTATACATAGACAGTTAAACACTCTTTACTGAAAGGTTCAAAAGCTATAGTTATTATATTACATTATTATAACTAAGCTATTGTTCTGATGAGAGCATACTAAATAGACTTTTATGTCAATAAAACACTTAATAATATTTAAGACATTATCTCATGGTTGGTTGGCCTCATTAGGCTGCATAAAACAATATTATTCATATCTAAAAAGTACTGAACATGTAACACAGGTCTTAATAAGTTAATACAGTTTAAAGCACTATCCTACATGGTTAGTGATCTCAGGTCTCTTGGCTTTGTCGGTGCAGATGATGGCCACATAATTGAGATTGCCCTTCCTTCTTCCTTTATAGACAACAGAGCTACTGCCTGCCCCAAGCTCCTCGTACAGGATAAAGTTCTCCATCCGCTGTGGAAAAGAAATGAAAGGCCTGAAGTTACAGTTAAATGAAATTTCAAGAAGATTAGTTTGTTATTAATGAGGAATGGCAGCAAGGAAATATTACACATAAAAGCAACCATGCACCATTTTATTTTCCTAGCTGTGTCATAAATATTGGTGCATTTACTACAATGTTATCCTCTCTGCCAGTAACATGTAAATATACTACACTGTAATTTGTTGTATTTCTAAGGTACACTCGTCAAGTTAACGATATGAGGAACTAACCATTTAGCACACTTACGTCACCCCACAGCTGCAGTACAAAATGGCTAGCTATAAAAGTTACCAGCTGGTTACAATCATGGTTAATTGGCCCGTGACACCTGTGTCACTCTGACAGCATTAGTAAAGTGGAAAAACTGCCATAAGCAGCTAACCAGATATGACTCTTAAGTGCTATATAGTTATTTTAAATGAGCATTTTTGAGGTAGCCTAGATAATTAACGTCTAAGACGTAAGTAAAATATTAAACGTTAACATTAACTGTCGAGTGAGAGGCAAATGGTTGGTCTGTAACTATGTATGTGGTCTGACAAACGCTAACCTTATGGGCTATTCAGAAGCGGATTTCGCTCGCTTGTAACAAGACGACAGCTGCCTGCAGCGCCTAAAAAGTAACGTAAATACACAAAAACTGCCTGCAACTACACAAACAGCCTAAAAAACGTTAAATTCATATTTTGTTTGCTATTCCTCAAACTTACCGTTAAATTACCCCCGAAGTTACCTCTTCAACGACCCGCTGTTTGTTGGCGGAAGAGTTATGGGCCACGTAATTCCAACTGGAAGAGGGAAGTCCGGAATTCTTCAGATAAAGTAAATGCTAAATCTACTCACCAAAATCATTGTATATGTATAAAGAAATATGTTTATGTTAATGTGTAAAAATGATCCCGCATACACGCAATCAATGCAAAACATAAATGTCTTGTAGAAGTTTTATTGGTTTAAGAATGACCACCTCTAAATGGGATATTCCTGCGTTGCTAGGACACAAGAGTGCACACAACCGACAGCGCACGGATGAGAGCGTGGTATGCAGACATTATCGCTCTCAAAACGGCTGTTTTATAAAACATTTTTTAAAGGTCTTTCATTCGACAGTAAGTCGTAAGTTCCGTTATTTACACAACATATTCAACATTTCAGATTTTATTTTGGATACATTATACGGGCCATTGGAGTTTCTTTTTATGACTAATTTGAAAACATTTAAATGACATAAAATGTATGTTCAATTACTCTTCGTTTACCCCCCCCAACACACACACACACACACACACACACACACACACACACCATCTGAGTAGAATGACGTCATTCATTGAATGAGACCGGCAGTAGGACACAAGGCTGATACTCCTGAATAGATTTTATGCAGTCTGCAACCGTCGGATCATGTGAGGGTTGAACGACCTAATAGGCGAATTTTCTACTATAATCAACTAACAGCCAGTAAGAGTTCCTTGGGATCTAGTGCATATATACCTTGAGCACTTGAAGAAACCACTGATCTACACTGGCCTATACAAAGAAGTTTTTGCCAATTACAGAATAAAACCTGCACACAAACTGCACAAAATCGATTTGAAATAGGGTTCAGAATGAGTTAAGACAGACTAAAGTTTAGGTTTCTAGATGAAGAAATAATGAAACAACAGGAGACAGTGGAGGTCCTCTCAATGCAAAGAACTAATACTGAGAAACTTCCTTAACTGTGAAGTTACCTAATGAGGCTAAGAGTACCATTTCCTCTGAGAGCTTTATTTTTTACAAAATAAAAGCAAGAAAAAATCAATTTTAAAAATGTTTTACTCTATTTGCTTCTTACAGCCTTGTATGAATAAATAAATAAATGAATGTAATGACAAGCAATTTGACTGATGATGATTAGTGACAACTTGATTCAAGGATAGCCCTTTCTGTGAAGTGATTGTCTGCCACACCCAGATTACTCTGTCAAGCATGTAGTTTGTCTTATTGACCAGAATTACTCAAATAAGTTGATCTTCCCTTCAGCTCCAGAGAGCTGAGCAGCAAAGCCACAATCTTCTACCGCTAACTGCTGCAGCTGTGACTTCATCTTAGCATGTGTTAATTTCAGTGTGCTCCTGTAAATGAACAATAGAACTATCACACGACTGACAGAGTTAAGTTACTAAATTGGAAATATTTCAGATATTGCTTAAGATTGGTGTTTGTGTTTATGTTATTAATGTGGACATTTACCATGTGTATATCATATACATGTCATATTTCCAGTCACAAACAACTCTGTTTCTTTCATGCCCAATAGAAGTTTCCAATACTTATCAACATTAGAAAATAATATTTACAAATGAGAAACTATTGTTTCTACAAAAATGCCTCATTTAGGCCACCACTGCAATGTGGTTTATGTTAGGTGAATAGGTTTTGTCATTTCTGACAGAAAGTTTTAGAACTACCTTAGAACTTAATGAAGAGCTGTGGTTTTTGTGCTAAACACGTGTGAAAAAAAGAGATAACTAAAATAGATACTAAAGTGATGTCAGATATTTGGCATGAAAAAAAAAACGTTTATTTTGAAATCACGCTCACCGGATGTACTTCCACACTTTTTCTACTTTGACTGCTCCGCTCAGTAGCTTTGTTTCCATCAAACGGGTCTTTATCTACCCTCAAAGCGAAGCAAAAAAGTCACTGAAGTTTGTGAACAGGCACAGGGCTGACTGAATCACACAATTATATCTCTTCTCTGGACTTGTCTTTCGCCTGAAAGCGGGTTGATATTGTTGCACCGGTCGTATCGTAGCGTTTCGGCTCATTTTACAGCACCAGATATTGGGCAGCAGAGTCGCACTGAGTGAGCCGCAAATAGTCTGTGGCTACTAGTCGCCCAAAAAGAGAAAACGGATTTATTTCGTCTCTTCAGGGAGTTTTGAGTCGTCTACTGAAGCGGTAAGAAGTGTTTTGAGAGTTTGTAATTTTCATTGATTTAAAGTTTGATGGTCATATAGTGATACTGAAGCAGGTGCAGCGTGCCACTCGGTTTGTTAACTCCTGTAGCTTTCAACAGTTACTCATGCTAATGCTTCATACTTTAACACGATAGACTACAATGGATGTTTTTAACCGATCTCTACCGGTGAAACATGTATTTTCCGTGTCGCAGTCGTCTGCTGAGTATCTGACTCAGTTGTGTATCAGACGCCCCATGTGCAGTCCTGGTTTTGCATGAGAGTGATCGGTTTGTCTTATGTGTTACCTCTGTTTTCTGGCCACGCTTTGTCTGACTCAGAGGTGAAAATGTTGAGCCTGGAGAGTTTGTCACAGCGGGTTGTGGGCACCGTTTAATAAGATTGATTTCAGCTTTAGGTAGGCGTAATCCTATCACAGTAAATCTGCCTCCACTCATTAAAAGTGACTGAAGTCCCCCCAGTCTCCATAAGGCAGTTAGGCAAATTATCACAGTCACCACCCATAGACTGTTAACAAACTTTTTCCATTAATGCCAAGTGATATGAGGTTATTAGTCAATTGTATCATTGCCTTCATGAATCAGGTTTGAGTATTTGAACGTTTTTGCAAGACAATTACTTTCATTGCCATAGCAAAAAGTTACTGTTTTAAACATATACACCACTATGTTACAATAGCCTATGTTAGATACAAAGAAAGATGCAATCTCTATAGCCAACATTGTGATGCATTAATGTTCCTTTGATATATTTACATGTACTGTACACCCTTTAGAAATATTGAGTCAGTCAGTGTCAGTGATTTCCATTTTATCTCAGCTATACAGCTGAGGAGGAGGGTTTCTCTGCCAGTCCTGAGAGGCTAAATAAGGTTCCAGTTGGTTTTGCCAACAAACAGCACATGATCTGTGGAAGGCCTGCATACTGTCTTACTGCACAGACACACAGCAAGCCTCACTGTTAACATAGAGACGTCTGAGAAAGTTCACACAACCAGAAACTTGACCTTAAGAGGTAACTCCCATTTCTGACAGATAGTGGGGACTGACAGATGGGCTGTTTGGTGTGTTTGTTCTCACTCCAAACACACACACACACACACACACACACACACACACACACACACTTATTCAAAGAGTTGTACCACATGGTAAATCATTTTTTGGTGTTCCATTCAACAAAATACAAGCAAAAATGTCTATTTAAATATTCATCAATATTGTTAAAGTAATGACAGTGTGTGTGTGTTCTACTCCGTCAGCACACAGATGTTTGTGTAAGTGTGCTAGAGACTGTTAACCTTGTGAACTTGTATATTGGTAGAACTTTCTTTGAAAGAACAGAAAAAGTCAAAGGTTGCTTTTATGAATGAGGCCCTTAATATTAAAGCTCTTTTACTGCACACTATCACTGAGAGGAAACCTATGGATTTATGGCTTGCTGAGCCACATAGTAATTTTTAAAATTACAAGCAAAAACAATCAACCAACCATCAACAATCTTTGAAAAATGATGATAAAAGGTAACACACCCCAAACTTTATTAGCAGGTTTTAAATGTGTATTAGCTGCTCTGTTCATCAGTGAGGAGAGATTTTATCACTGGGTTGCCTTTGGGATTGAATATTGTTTGCCTTATCATGACTTGACGCTGTGACTGGACTGATACGTTGGCACTCTAATACAAATTACCTTTTATTCCACAAAAAAAATAGTTGAGCTTAACAGTGACTTTTATTCTGTCTTCAAGATTGTCACTTCTGTTCCACAATAATTCTACACACAAAAGTAAGAAGGAATTCTGAACAACAGCTCAAATACATACCTCTTTTTGGTTTTCAAATGGAAACTGAACTGGTGGACCAACAACAAAAGACTTTGCACTTGTGGTGTGGCCTATAAAAAAAATATTTACCTATTTGATACAAAAAAAAAAAAAAACTCACTATATTGTGATACAGAATGCTAGTGTTAAGGAGTTAAGGATGACATGATACTATTAAATGAGATGGTAATTTTGATGCAATCAAACTATTTGGATGCAAAACTGCCTCTTCATAGCAAACAGTGAGAGGTATTTTTAGCTTAAGTGTTGCAGTTCACTGAACTAAGCTGAAGTGATACATCTGTCTCTGTGAAGCGTGTGGCCTGGAGGTTATAGTGAATTGTGCAGAGGTTGATGTGCATGTGTGTGTCAGAATCAGACCAAGGACTTTTTTTTTTTTCCTCAGTTTTTCTTTTAGGTGAAAGGAGTGCAGGACCCTTACTGAATCACACAATTCACATACAGTGCTGTGATTGCTGAGAAGTTCTTCGATTGGATTTCAGTTACTTAATGCAGTTGCCAGAAGTTTTGTTTTTTCAAACGTAATCCTCCCTCAGGTGATAAAGCGCCCTTAACAAATCTATATGGATAAAATTATTTTGAAGTCCAAATATTTCCTATACAAGGTGTTGTATACCCTGTACCAGGGTCTCCTGGCCAGGCTGAATGTTTCAGTTCTGCTTTGTGCTAACAGTTTGTATTCTTATTACTGACAGTGGAAAGCAGTGGAAGCTATATTGTATAACAGAATCAACCTGACAGGGCTGAAGGCTTCATAGAGAGATGAAGCCTCCTCTGCCATCTCAACTTTGGTGAATCCCAACAGGATTAGCTCTACAGCCCAACACCTTGTATGGCTTCCTGAGTCATAGTTAAGGAGTGTTTACGCTCTCTGTTAGGGGTTTTTAGCTTTTCTCTGTGTCTTCCTCATGTCTTGTAGATAGTGACTCTAAATAATAGATCTTGTCTCTGCTCAGGTTCTCTGCTGTCTTTCTTACATTACTCCCTCTATTCATCCATATCTCTCTCTCTCTCCCCTCTCTTACCTCTTTATTTCCTCTACCATTAGTTCCTCCACCTCTCTATCATTCCATCTCTTCCTTCCTCCATCCTCCTCCTCCTGGGTCTTCCTCCCAGATGTGACCTCCTCCTCCTTACTTTAGCCATGCTTTCAATCAGGACCGTCACAAATACAGTCGTGAACATCCATCAGTCCTTTAGCACTTCACTTTGCTCTTCAGCCAGGAGCTGTCCAACTCTGAAAGAAGAATAATTTAAAGGAAGGAAACAAGGGATTTAGGATTATCAGAAAGGGTCATCTCAGCTTCCTTTGGCTGATCATGTGACTTACTGGTCTTTAAAATCCAATAGCAGCTTCCTTTTTCTCATGTTCCTTCAACTTCTCTCTTCGTCTTCCTCTTTCCTCGTCTCTCCATTGAACTGAAGGACGAAGGACAGTTGAACTGAGACTGTCTGTCCATGTGAGTAATGCTGTCAGATTTCTTTTGTCTGACAACAAGCTTACTAGATTTTTGTTTGAAGAAAGATAAAGGATTTGTTGTCGTATGCATTCAAGAGTGCTCAGAGTGAGAGGCTAATGAATGAATGAATGAATGAGGAGGTAGGACAGGGAGGAAGTATGTCAGGCACAGATGTGGTGATGGGAATCCTAGGGACAGAGGAGGTTTTCTCCTTTGTCACTCATCCCTTTGTCAACATCCTGCTCCACTCATTATCAACCAATCATGTTGCATCATGTTTGTCAAGGTTTCAAACATGTTTTAGTGATGCACATAACAAGACAGGACAGAGCAGCTCTGTTCTGCAGGTTTACTCTATTTTTAAAGCTGAACTGAACAGAAAAGCTTGGTCATAGTCAACCTTATATCAAATACACCAGAAATGCTTGTTTACAGTAATATCACTATGCCTGTGCCCTCACAGGTGTTTTCAGTTATTAGCCAACTAGACGTTGAGATAGCTGGGGAGAGAGATGTTTGTGTGTGTGTGTGTGTGTGTGTGTGTGTGTGTGTGTGCACGCCCACATGCTCAGGACACTTGTTTAGGTGTATGTACTGTTGAAGGCAGTTTGGGTAAGTTGAACATTCATTAGTGAGTGATTTTGTCATGAATGTATGAAGCCAGGCAAAGTGATGTTGATGTCTGACATTACCAGTGACCATAAGGCAACTAAGTCTCTGCCAAGGCTTTTCTAGGATCAGCTCTTCTCTGAACTTATTGGTTTATCAAATTAAGTTTTTATTTAATACTGCTTCTGAAATTTTTTTAAAGCAAAAGTGTTTTTATTTTAATGAAATGAGTAAAAATTCTTGTTGTTGATTGTATTTCTGGTCAAACAGAGGTTATTGGAGCGTTGATTGGATCTATTGATCATAAAGTGGCCGACAGGCAGGGCTGCAGCCTGGACTGACCTTCATTTATAACTTCAGGCAAATGGTTTGTTGGAAATTTGAATTTCTGTTAATTTTTGAAATGAAAGATTTTTAAATCCACAACACCAGTTTTGTGGCACTGTTTGCTGTTTATTGCAAGTTATGTTGTAAAACATACTGACACAATAGTCTTTATGCAAACTATGATATTATAAATACTAGGAAAGGTAATATTTTGCTATACCTGGAACCTATAGGGAAAGACTGAAGGACTTTCTCATGGTCAGATTTACAGGGAAAAGAATGAGGGCTAAAATGAAACTCAACCCAATCGAGCCAGATGTAATTAAAGAGAAATCTGAGATCAGCTTGAACCCGTAAGGTGAGGCCATGACCAGTCATGTTCACACTGAGAATCAAAACTTCCTTTGTAACATTAAATCAAGCAGTACCTGGGCCCCTGAGCTTTTATACGGTTTAAAACATGGCTACTGTGTAATTAAGCTGTTTTTATATACGGGACAGTGTTGACATTGCAGTTTTCAGTAGCAACCACTGTTTACTCTAGTCCCCTGATTTCTGTCAGCGTTTAATAACTGGTGATTTTATTGCAGGAGATTTTTATATGTTGGTCTCACCATGGTGTTGTTATGGAGACAGATTTTACATGTTTACAACAGACTAATCTTAGTTTCTAATGACTGAGCAGGAATATGGAACCTTACCCATCTGTTACTGAGGCTCTGACCTGTTTCTCAGGGCAAACAGGGACAGAGTTTCTATAATGTACCTTGACGCAGTTTTTTTTGCTCCCCGACTCCTGGCAAGAATCAGTCCCCTGAGTGCTTCATAGCAAAAAACATTCACAGGAAGCTGTTTATGGTACACACAGTGTTTCCTGTGTTAGAGCAGTGTTCCAGCTTACAGTCAGTCACAGCATGTACATATTCTCTCCTGCCAACAGACGACCACTGTTGTTAGCACAGTTATCCATTGGCATACCCTTCTATAAACCAGCACTACTGCTAGTCAGAGTGGTCTACATTATCAGCTGTTGAAAGTAAGGAAATCCCCTCCAGCAAGGACAAACCTCAGCACTCAGCTGCTAAAAAGTGCTGCAGAGGCAAGTATTGTGAATCGATATATTGACTGTTACAGTGGCCAGGCTAATGTTTTAA
The DNA here is from genome assembly GCA_033238685.1 of Lates japonicus. Classification (NCBI taxonomy): domain Eukaryota; kingdom Metazoa; phylum Chordata; class Actinopteri; family Centropomidae; genus Lates; species Lates japonicus. The sequence continues at coordinate 9,074,458 of BRZM01000006.1, read as the reverse complement.
AAGTTTTAGTTTGGTCATAGGTGAATAAATTGTGTACATTTCCAGTCATGTTTTAACTAAATTGTTACAAAGTCTAACCAGCAAAGTTCAGTAGTGTGTCTTCCTCAGATGATTAATACTCAGGTTAAATGTAAAATATGTACGTGTCATCAAAATTACTCTTCTACATACACTGTATTTCTGTGTAGGTGTAAAACAGTCTCTGGCAGTTGTGTCTTGATCAACAGATGGTGGTTTGTGTGTGTGAAATCGAAAGAAACATCATAACACAGGAAACAGTCTGTTTTTTTTCTATGTAGTAGTAATGAGCTTTTGTACAACAGCCAGATGAGATCAGACAGGTCAGGATCATCACAATTCTAAAAAACTGAATAAACATGGTACCACTGCTGTAACTGTTACTGCAGCTGTACTCAAAAAATATAAGAGTGCAGGGATCTGGCAGAAAAACATAACAATGGCTGTGGTAAAATCAGTGTCAAACTTTCAAATCAGCTCTCTTCTTCAATGGCAGGACTCTTACAAACACCATTTTACTGTTAAATTAACTGTAGACAACAGACTGTAGCTTCATAGGAGACTTGCGTGCCAGGAAAGAGTAGAGCACACAAACACACACAACAAGGTATTATTATGAGTTCAGATGCTGCCATGTTTGCCACAGAGCATCAAGCATACCATAGTGAGTATTGCGGTAGACTCACGTGTGTGTGTGTGTGTTGAAAGGCTGCCAGCATGTTGATGTGATCAGGATGCACTTGAATTCCTCCACATAGCAAAACATAACATCTGTGATTGTGTGTTTGTGTACACTGGCATGTGTTTTTCTGTGTGTTACTGTTTGACAATGTCATGACAATTAAACAAATTTCAATATTAATGCAACATGTGTTGCATGATAAGTGGATTTGATTTCATTAATGTTTGGCTGGACCTGACTTGAGTTTTCAGGTGCTTGCCATGTGTTGGAGTGTCTGCAGTCTGAGTGGGATGACGAGGTCTTATAATCTAAAGGTTTTAAGGAGGTCAAGTTGCATTGCCAAAACAGTCAGGCCACTGAATTTGGATTGACTCAGTCTTCTTAGGGCTGACCTCAGCTGTAGATGGAAAGCATTTCAGTGATGCTGACAGAGGTTTGGGTGGTGCAGCTTTAGGAGCTGAGGATGAATATTTGTGGTCCGTGTTGTAATGTCCATATTGCTACAGTTTGAAGCACAGTCAGAAGACATTTATTAAGAGAATGCATTAAGAAATCCTCTGTGGAGAGATAAATCATTGTTTGACTGCCCTCAACCAGACGCTGGATAAAGAATGGATACTCATTTCTTTACACCAATGGACATACAGTATTTTGGGGGGATTATTGAGGAGAATTGGAGCTGTAAGTAGTGACCACTGTCCTTATGATTTGATGTTCATTATTTTTTGATGAATTATTTTGTCTGCTTTCTTAAAAAACACAGCCCAAAACTAAAATGAAAAAGATAAAATCTCACTGTGCCCTCAGGGTTCTTCCTACTCCCCACATCACCTGCCAAATGTAGTCTGTGTTTGACCCTATCCTAGCTAAAACCAAAAAAGTGAATGTCTGGACAAATATTGTATGTCATTATATGTAAAGATTATCACTGCAAACATTACAAATTTTTAATTGTAACAAGAAAGAATGAATATTTGTGGTTGCTTAAAGAAAGTGGAGAACCACACCTTGTCCCCAAGAGAGAAACTGCAGTTACTATTGTGTTCTTGAGCATTTGCTTCATCTGCCTATTGAAATCTTCCACTTCCTCTAAATTCAACCCAACCCTCTCATTATGAGCCTCACTGCAGGACAGTACAGGGTGGGAATGTTGTGGCCATAACACACAAGATCCTGATACTGTTGATCCTGGTACTTCTGAACATTAATTTGTAAATACAGTACTGTTTCGTCAGCATAACAGTAATCATTATGACATCATTCATTCTCCACCACCACCACCCCACCAAAAAAAAGAAAAAAATCTGCTTCTAGCTTTTCTAGCCTGCTACAGAGGAAACTTGTCTCTGTGTTGAAAAAAAGATTCAGGTCCTGACCTATGGAGCAAACATGTCATTGCAGCCTGTCATACAGTACATTCTGCAGTGACTGTATGGTTTGTTGTCATTAGCAACAGTGTTTGGACATTTGGATGTCCTCCTAAATAATGGAAACTGCATGACCTAAATTTTGCTTCCCGCAAGGCATCAGGATCTGACTCAATATGTCTACGAAGAGCCTGGGATGGAAAAATAAAGATGGTGAGAAACAGAAAAAAAAAAAAGATGAGCGTTAAATACAGGAGAGAGAAGGAAGGTATGCAGTAAGTGGTGGAGAGAAGATGTGTGAAACAAAACTACAGCTGTGTTTTTTAATGATGACACAGAGTGAGTCGAGGTGTACATATCAAGCAGCTTGTCTTGAGAATTGTGTGTGTGTTTTGAAAGGTTGACTATTAATAGAAACTTAGCCAAGTTCCTCTTCAGTGCTGGGCTGGAGCCTGCTGCGGAGAAATACAACTGTGTTGTACTTTTGTACTTTTTCGCCAACCAGCTACTTACTCAGCTTAGCTCTAAACACAACTCTCAATTCTCTCAATGTTCCGCTGAGTTTTTACAGCTATTGTTTTATACTGTATCTTGTGAGTGTATTCTTATACTAATCTTGAGTCATCACTTGTTTTATCAGATCTTTTGCATCTTTTACTGACTACATTTCTTTGTTTTTTATTGCATTCCCCCTGTACTATTCTAATAGATTCAAAAATATACTGAATAAAGAGTGTATTAAGGGCACCAGGCACCTGTACAGTACAAAAGTGAACCTACCTTTACCTTTGTGAAGCTTATATTGTTTAACTGTGCCAGAGAGGTATTGTTTCAACTATGCAGTCATTTCGAGGTTGTTGTTAGTAGTGATATTGCACTAGACTGCTTTTGTACTGAGAGATAATTCTAATATTTAAGCAACAGAAACACCCCATTTTAGCGCAATCCAATCCCAGTATTGTCCCAAACATTACCATAGAGTACACACTGTGCATCCTTCTGAACTAAGACAGAATATTATAAGCTTCTCAAATATATGATTTATTACGAGGCTGTTGTATTAGATTATAAACCTAATAAACTGCTAACACAATGTAAAGTGAGGTCATGTCTATAATTATCCACACTTGAGCATGTGTTCTGTTTATGAACCAGTCAGCCATTATGTAGATGAGCGTGACACCGTGTCTATAAATACTCCTGCTTTCAATAACCCAGTGTGGGTTAGAAAAACAGGGAGGGATATTTCATTTAAAGCATACTGTAAATGGGCACCTGTTCCCACATATTAAACTAATGAGTTTCATTTTTATATCACACATATTTAGAATCATGTTGTATTAGATATTTGTCATTACAATTAGTGATTAAAAATGGATGCAAATTAACAGTCTTCTCCTCCTGTCCTCTGCTGTTTTTCTCTTTTCTCTTATAGGTATGCATTGAAAAACTTCTGTACGTCCAAGTGCATTGGTCTGGTTCTGCACCTGCTCCCACCTGTCTTGTGTTGGTGAGACACCCTGGTCAGTTTTGCCCGCCTCCAATCCAATAATGCACTCAAGAAGAATCTAGTTTTTCCCATTCTTGTTTTGGCAAGCCAGTGTTTTGTCCATGGCTGGTCCTGCCTTAAATCGGTAACCACTCAGCGCCAAGCTGGACCCGAAGACTTTGACTCCCTTCACCTTTTCCTGCTCCTCTGCCCCACCCCCTAAACAGTCTTTGGACCATACACACATATCTCAGCTCCACAACCCAGAGCTCCGATTGGCAAGTGAGGAGGAGGAAGAGGAGTATGTCAGTGAGGCGAGTCTGCCGGCTGCACTCCAGGAGTTCACCGCCACCTACAGAGATGCAGAGACCATTACTGGTAATGTTGCATGCATATGTTATAACCATAGGTAGACAAAACTTACTGGAATCTATTTGGCAGTGCTGAATCAGCACTAGATACATAAATACAAATGTGCTGCCCTTTAAATCTTGCTACACTACTATGTCATAGAATTTCTACATCAGAATTCAACTCAATTAAAAGTTTCCAACAATAACATCCCTCAGTTTCTAATGGTTTGGAATAAGATGGGAGGAACATGGCAGGCTGTGGAAGATGGAGGAAGATGGTGTGTGTGAGACTGAGGCATGTGGAGTTGTGAGAAACTGTCCCTCTCTGTGACCCTTTTCTAATGTCACATCCTGTCAGTAAAGCAGCTCTGGGGGACCTCAGTTCTGTGTATAAGCCAGCATGTGAAAGAGAGAAGAGCTCTCAGTGGACTGTCTCTGTCAGCTCTTTCACTCATCTCCCCTTCTCTTTTTTCTCCAGCCTCATCCTCCTCTCCAAGGGAGCACAGGGACACTAATGTCTTGTCTCCAATGGTCAGAACATAGTTGCGCTGTGGCACATCTCCTTTCTTTTTACAGTCTGAATGAGACTGTCTGAACCAGATATCTGACAGATGCTTTTAACAACTGATGTGATGTCGCATAAAAGATTAATGGGTATTGATGCTAATTTTCTTGAAGGTTTAATCATGCAGCAGTCTAGCTTGTCCCAACCTGGAAACAAAAACCGATGACAGACAAATCTTTAAGAGTCGGGCTCCAGAGTACTGGACAGAGTTGAGACTGCATTATTAATCTCTGGACATCACAATAAGTGAGTCCAGCACACAGTCTCCTTCTGAGTCTTGTAATAAAACCCCTCAAAAACTGATAAGTAAAACAGTGTCATGCCTCTGTTTAATAAGGAGTTTGGGACCCTGAGAAACAGTGAGGAGCTTCTTCACTAAGGCCAAAAGGATCTCCAAGCACTTGTACAGTACCAGACTAAGGAGTCAGCAGTTCAGCAGTGATTTTGACTATAGCAGTTTCCAACTCACACAAATGACAGGAAAAGGGACCTCCCAAGCACCAAGCACACTCCTTTATGACCTCAGTTCCTTGCATTATTTGGAACAGCAAGGTCCCTTCAACCAAGGCATTAAGAAATCAGGAGCTTGTGATAAAGTTTCTCACCTTAAACACATACTTGACCCTACTGTTCATCCATTCATCCATTTCTTTAGTATCCAAATCAGCTCATCCTTTCACAGGACTGGAGCTTACATTAAACAGGAGGCAGGTTACACCTTGGAAAGATCATCAGTCTGTCACAGGGTTAAGAGACACAAATGTACAATGAGCCACTACTTTAGTTAATTCAACTGCAGGTAATTAAGAGTTGTCATTTGACTGACTGAGGCAAAATGGAGTGTTGACTTTGCAGACCCGTGCAACCTTTACAATCACCTCTCTTAAAACAGACGAGAATGGAGAGTGAATGAAGGATAGTATTAGGATAGGATTTTCTTGTCTCATCTTCCTCAAGCTGGGGTCATCAGTGACATATAGCACAACTATAATGAGGGTTTGCACAGATGGTAGTCTTACAGAGCAGATATGTGTCTTCTTCTGCAGCTAGCACAATGCCATGGTTCTACTGACTTGAAACAATCAGAGACATCTTGGAGGCAGAACTGTGTCTTAATACACTTCAGCATTTGGCTTCACCACTCAGCTGTGGTGGCTGCTGTTTACTCACTACAGATACTTTTGGAAAAGTCTGACTGACACCCCAGGGCTTCAACACTATGATATGGTTTGTTGATTTTAGCTTTATTTTAAGCACCACGGCAGCAGAGCTTCTTCAGGAGAATCAATGGCTGGATGCTGTGTGAACTTGTAGATCTGTGAAGTCTCTGCGCTGGCAGGGAGTGCTAACTTTTTTATGGTCAATGGATCAGTGCATGAATGGCTTCTTTTTAATGTATGCTGCTAAACCATGCTTATGTAAGCAGGTGGTGGACAAAGTAAAAGGAACACATATAGCACCGTATGGTGCAGCCAGTTGCAGTAGTAACTTATTAAGCCCAGTTCTGTGGAAACTGTTTTGGAAATTTATGAGCTTGTTCATTGTGTTGCTGTCAGTGTAAACTGATTGATAAATAAGCACCGGAGAGAAAACTAACATTGCATTGTCACTGCTTCACTTTTCTCTTTCCCAAGTGCTGAAACTATATTTAGATTCCAGGTTCACAGGCATTGCTTTGGATTTCAGATCTTAATTTAGTATTGTCTATCATTGTATGGCAATGTTCTGATCTCTAAAATTTGGAAGAAACAAACACATTCATTTCTTGATTTCAACCTTATGTTACCAGTCACACAAACCCATTCTCGTCATACTTGTCAGAAACAGATTGGTGACATGTTGGTGCAACAGCCAATAGTATAACACTTGTATTTTGCAAAATCAAGTGTGGAAATGGCATGCTGTGGTAATATCCACTGTAGTCTTAAACACTCAAGTCATTCAAGGGCAGCATAGTTGAGGAAGTTAGTTCAGTGCTGCCATCTGCTGGTATGATAGGAATACTGTAACAAACCCTAAATTTCCATTTTACATTAGATTTATAAACTGGTAACATTTTAAGTTCTTTCTTGTGTCTTTATTCCCTTCTGTTTCTTTCGCTCTCACTTTTCTGTCTGTCACTATCTTTGTCTCCCTTCCTAACTCTCTAGTTGAATACTTCCTCACCGAGAGAGAAGGTTTGTGTGGGAGTGGGTATGTGTGAACAATTTCACAAAGTCTAGAGGATAAATGAACACAAAGAGCTGAATAGAGCAGCTCGTTGCCATGGGCCAGTTCCTGGGCGTAAGGTTAATTCTCCGTGGTTACCAGCCAACAGTGATGTAAAGAGTTGAGTAACTGAAATTATGGGATGCTTGGCAAGGAGAGAGAGATCAGGAACAAACAGGCAGACGGAGAGGAGACAGAGAACTTGAGTGAGGCAGAGACAAAGTTATGTAAGTGCACAAACAGAGTAGAATCCAAACCTGCTGAGTCTGCTGCCTGACCCTTATCCAATCATGTCATGCGAAAACAGCCATTGTGCTGAGCTTGTTCACTGTTTGCATTATCACATACTGTACACGCAGTAGAGACAGAGCCAAGTAATATGAGACTGAAACTGTGTTGACCCTGTGGCGTCTCTGTTTAGTGAGCAGAACCATTTTGTGTGTGTTTAGAAATTCGCTTCTGTGAGCTATTGCAGCCCGTCTGTCAGTGTAGTCCACTTAATTGGAGAAGTACAGTGATTTTGTAGGACTTTAAATGAACTTCAGGTCCGTCAGATGTATGCCACACATTAACTCACACTGTTGCCATGGATAGTGTTTTTGTACATAAAGATCTGAACGATGCATTGTAGAACCACCAGTTAGGAGACTGGCTGATTGCATACGTGGTAGAATAGGTTGAACTTTGTTAGTTTGGTTGTGAACAGAACATTGAAAACACTGATTTATGTGATAGATTCAGCCAGATTGGTTTCACCTTAAAACAGTTCTTGCTTGTTTTCACTCTTGGTTATGCTAGTTTATTTTTCAGGCTTGTGAAGGGTGTGTTGTCAGGTGGTATTGCATGTTTACATATCTGATACAGTCACATGTCTCCTTACTTGGTTGTTTCCAGTTCTTGCATCTACTACACAACAGGAGGTTTAAAATGTTATTTTTATTTAATTTAGAAAATGATTTGTCAAACAATATTAAATTCCAGTGGAGTGTAATACTTCACACATGTTTTGACTTTTTGTGTAACCATACAAAACATTCATTGCATTACTCCTAATTACTGGTTTTAGATCAAATGGGTCACTGCTCTCAAAAACCACATCCCTTTTGACTCTTGATTGACAAAACCACCACATGACTGTGTTTTGTGTGACCATAAAGCACTGAAATCACATGTACAGTATCTCTAACTGCTAACCTTTGTAACTGAGCCACTATACTGTCCTGTCTGGCAGTTTTTATTGTAATGGTTCACAGCACGTGTCAATATACTTTATTATACTGAATTAGAGTGCAGGCCACAGTAAAGCTGAATGTCAGTTAACAGGAATGTTTTGTGGCAAGTTTGTAATGTAGATTTGATAACAGAGGAGTTATTTGTCTGTTGTATGTAAGTGCTGTTATTGATCTGTTGGGAAACAGAATGCCCAGCAAATATAATATTTCTCATTCTCAGATTTTTTCAGGTTTAAAGCTGAGTTTAAAATTGTGCTAGTTTTTTATGTTTTTTATCTGCAATCAAATTGGACTTTTACCACTGCACCTCCACTCTGAACCTCCCTTTTATACAAGCTAACGCCTTGGTGAAGACCTGTACACACAGTGGACTCAGAGGTTTGCAGGGTTAGGGACATTGAACACTGTTATGCACCCTTCCTCACACAGATCTTGTGGACTGCCAGTGATATTTGACCATGCTGACTTACTCTCCTGTAGTTCATGTGCCTCCCTTCTGTGACCAGCGGCAGCTTTCAACTGTAGCCCAGTCTAATTCTGGACAGGCCTGTGCTGTAGCTCCATTATAAAAGTATTGCAGTATTTGGGTGAACTCTACTGATGGGCAAAACTGGTCCTAAGTGTTAGTGGATTGTAGTTTGTCCTGTTTAGGTGTTCTGTATACAGTCAGTCACTGTACAGAGTGTCTAGAAAGCAGCATACACCTGTTCGTTTCACCAGGAATCCACCAAGTAGTACTCCGAAGAGAGTGTGATGCAAAATTTGGAAAGAGCTGCTTATTTTTGTGTTCTATTTATTGCCCTCCACCAGTCTTACAGAATTAATTTTCTCCTCAGTTACATCTGTTGTTGAGGATTGTTTTTACTTGACATCAGGACACCATTAACTAGTTCCAGTCAGAGTTGCTCCCAAAAACTAATGTAAGCATTTCTAAAATTAAACTTTTTGATCATTGACTCTTTACTTTGCACTACTTTTTATGTCTAAACTAGATGCGACATACCCTAACCACTCATGTTCACAGGAAACTGAGTAACTCTTAATTACAAAGTAATGCAGCTATTAGTCCTCTTCTAAGTCTTTTATACACAAACTCAGGAATAAATTTAGTGCCATTTAGTGTCAGATGCTGGGATCTGTAGGATTACATGGAAAACAAACTGAGTGGGTTTTTGGCAGTTTTTCTGCCACAGCTTTGCTCGTGTTGTACAGGCCATGATTATTGCTGTAACTGTGTTAAATCTCTTCCACTGACCTGTTGCTCTGGCAGCAAGTTTTACACTTGCAAATACTCTCCAGTATAAACAGTAGCAACATCTTCTTAATCACAATATCTTTCATCTGGTCTGTGACTCCGCTGCTGGAGCAGCCTGAAACACAAATGTAAAACAGAAGGGACCGCCTCAGGCCTACTGTTAGCCACCATGTGTGTTTATATAGGATAGAGTGAGAGAGAGAGAGAGAGAGAGCGTGTAGTTGGCACAGCTCACAGGAAGAGCCCAGCTGAGTCTGTTGGGAGGAAGAGTGGGGGGGACAGAGCAAGCGTGGGGCGGTCCATGTGGATTCCGTCATTGGCATGTCAGGCATGACGAACCAGTTTGGCTCAGATCTCTTCTCCTCTTCTCTCCTCCCTCCCTCCCTCTTCTCCTCTCTCACTCTTTCTATCTTTTACATGCAGGGAGTGCCGTCCTCTAAAACTTTTAGCTCCCTCTCTCTTGTACTTCCTATCGCTCACCCTCCCAATTCTCTTTCTCTCTTTCCTCTGTGTTATTTCTTGCGACCTTGCCCTCTCCTGGACCAGTAGAAAATGTGATTGGAGGGCAGGAGAGTTGGTGGTTGTCGGGCTTCAGGCACCATGAGTGAGTACACTGTGCACAGCGTGGTTTTCTGCTAGTATCAGCCGGTCTCAAGTGCGGTTTCTGGCAAACATTTGTATAGAGTTCTCTTGTTGTCTCTGTTGCTTGATTTTTCCTCTGTTTGTTTGTCAGTAAGTCACTCATTTGTTTCCTCCCTTTTTGGCCTGGTGTAGCTTAGGGAGCCTTTATGGATTTACCTTGATATTTGTATTTTCAAGATTTTTTTTTTCCAAAAATGTCTGATTGAATATAATATATATGATATATATGTAAGTGTTGAATGGAGAAAAGTCCAATCCTATGTAAGATTTGGACTTTTCTCCATTCAACACTTACAGTAAAGAAATTGTTTTTAATGCTAAAATGTTTGTAGTGAATGTATTGTGGAAAGGTCAACTTGGGTCTTTAACTTGGCCACAAGTGGCACTTCTGCAGGCTAACAGGAGGCAGCCATGCTGCCATGTTCTAAAGTCATATCCAAGTGAATTTACAGTCTGACACCAATACCTCGAGTGGCTGGTTTGAATCCAGCCCATGTGCTTGTATACCCTTCTCTCCTCAGTGACCTGATTTAGGGTCTTGGTATAGTGATACTACACTCAGTTATACTCCACTGTTGGTGCTTGTGTGGGTCAAGTAGAGGAGGAAGGTAGTTCTCTTGAATGTTTCCTTTATTAAAATTTCCTTTGGCTTAGTTTGACCAAACTCTGTCTATGGCTCTGTGTAATCCTTCATCATTAGCGGTATATTTCTACAGACTAATGATCCGATCATGATTTTGACACTTGTCTTTCTGCCGTTCTGACTCTGTGTCCTTTGCACATGTTGGTGTATTTATTGCTCAGATGGACAGTGTGACAGTGGCCTATTCTTACATTTGAACTTGAACTTTCTTCCTCTGGTGGCTACTAGCTGCCATTAATGTTGGTATGTCACTGCAGCTTGTCTTTTTTGTGCCCACTGTCTGTATTTGCCTTTGAATGTTGGACTTGAACTTGAACTTTTCTTGGTCATATGTCAACTTTGTCTAAATTGAGCAGTTAAAACTTGAAATGCCACAAAGTGATTAATTGATGAATTGGAGTCAGTCTGTCCATACTTTACTGTCTCAAGGTTTCTGACAGAGAACAGCAACCGAGAAAACACCATCTACAGTGTTTTAACTGTATATAAATAAATATTCACAAGTCAACAACCCTGTTGCCACTGAGAGTCTGCTTTACTTTGTACTTTGTACAGTTCTCGCTAAGTTGTTTTGCACAGTATTGAACTTTTTGTTTATATTTGAGAATTGTGAAAACACTTTCCAGTTAAATAAAACCTGGATAAGTGAGTACATTCATACAAGATGCCTCTATTGATTTGACAGAAAGAGATAATTATAACGCTGAAAGACTATTATAGTTTTCTTTATCTAATACAACACAGTCACACACACACGCACGCACGCATATGTACGGGCACACAATCACTTTTCGCTGCCTCTGTTGACCTTTTGTCAGTACACAGCACGAAGAGTTTGTACTATTATTATCCTCATCCACGTCCTATCAGTACTCATTTTAGGAGCTGAAGTGCATAGGTCGTATTTCATATCAGTACAGAGGGGAAATATTGTGAATCTGAATAGCAGCATTCTCCTCAGGATCAGGTTTGTTTGGATATTATTTGCTTTAATTTCGAAGGTGTGCTCAAACAATTTTACGATAAGTTGATACTTCCAGAAAGTAAATTTTACAGTTTATGCTCTGGCTTACCTTTATAAAGGTTTGACAATTTCAGTGGTGTTATCCACAAAGCAATAGTGTTTGTGATGTAGAAAAATTAGGGAAAAATAGGAAATCCATTAACCACGATACATCAGTAAAATTCACTCAAACTTTACAGAGCTGTTAGTCTGTTGTTCTAATTTACGTTGTGTCTCGTGAAGAGACTGTTTTTGTAAAAGAACTATATAAACCAAATGTATTTTTAGACAATAATAATAATCTCCTGAGAATCTTTTCTTGGTGGCACAAATTAGGAAAAACATTATTTACTGATAAAATGTAACTTCTCTAATGGCATTGGTAGGAACTGTAAATCAGTCTAATACTTACTCCTGTGTCGAAACCTCACTGGCTGTGCTTGCTTAATGATTCCCCAGCTGCTGTGTCTGTGTGTGTGTTTTCCTTTTTCAGCACAGTCAGTCATTCAGTCTGGATTAGCAAACTGTGAGAGACAGCATTGTCAGAAATATAGACAGACAGATGGAGAGAAAGAGAGAGATGGACACAGCCACAGAGCCAGAAATAGAGGGAGACAGAAACAAAGGACATTATCTTTACTGTTTATTAATTCTCATTCTGTCTACGAGCGTCTCTTTGTGACATTTCTGTAGAAAAAGTGACTAAAATATGAATTCTACGTGTGAACAGAGAGAATGTGCTCTCTAATAGAGTCCTAAATACATGCCTCTTTTAATAGCACACTAAACTGACGTGTGAACAGTGAGGCACATAGCTGAAAGCTTATGTAAGATTATTTAATTTTCCACAGCAGCACAGAAATGTGGCTCTCTGGTTGACTCAGTGGTTTGAGGTAGAAGTTTGTTGACTTTGTTAAGGGGTTTGTGGACCAGTTTGTCCGCCATGTCAAGGATATCTACTTGTAATATATTAATGAGTACAGTCCTTTTACATTTTGAAGAAAAATGGTGCTGGAAGTTGTACATTTTCACTGTCATCACCTTCATCTGAGAGTATTTGAAACAACATGCTTTTCTTTGTTTAATCCTCTGAAGTATCTACCTGTGCTTCTATTTATATGACTTTTCTCAGACAGTGGAGTCTTACAGTTATTATGAAGACTTCCCCTCAAACAGTCCCCATTTGTGCATTTGTTGTGCCCTTGAGATTAATACTGAATCTCTTCCAGCTGGCTACACAGATATTAGAGAAATGAAACACTCCTTATATGTACTGTTTACAAAGGAGACAAAGACATGTGTTGGTGGGTTTGGAATACATACTCTCTTGAGTTTTAAGTTGTTATGGGTCTAGATAATGGTCCAGTTTTTCTTATCATTGTAGTCTGTAACATATGCTGTAGCAAAACATGTATCATTCTATTTTGATTATTTATTATTTATTATCATCTAACATGTTCAGGGGAGTTAAACTGAACTGCCTCACCCAGAGTAAACATTGGAGTTCATTTAACTGAGGATGCAAATGGACATAAATGAACCTATCCTTCAGCTAGACTCCATTTTTGAGTGCAGTTGCAATGAGAAGTTAGCTATTTCTTCAGTTGGCCACTAGAGGGCATCCTGTGCTTTCAGTTCAAATAAACTGCTGATGTCTTTTAGGGATGCTTTACAAATGAACAGAGGTTGTCCAATATATATTATTAAAATGACCTGAAGTGATACTGTGACATTGTGCCCATCACCAACCTTTGTCCCTGCTGAAGACAACATTACCTATGTCCACTGCCTAGTAGTAATCCTGTGACTTTAAAGAAAATGTTATTGCTAAAAAAACAAAAACAGAACAAATACTGTACAGTGTCTCTCTTTCTGTCTGTACAGATGTGTGTAACAGTACTGATTTGCCAGAGCTTGAGATTATCAGCTTATTGGAGGAACAGCTGCCAGTCTACAAGCTGAGGGCCGACACCATCTTCGGCTACGACCAAGATGATTGGCTGCACACGCCACTGGTGGCCCCAGACTCTGCCCTTGACCTGACTACTGAACAGATAGAGGAAACCCTCAAATACTTCTGTAAGTTGATCATATACTGTTTTCAAATCATATCAATGGATATATCCCTGAAATTGCTATGTTAATACCAAATGTATGTCACACAGTAGGAAAAGAATTAAGATTTAACCTCTAGGAAACTGTTATCAGACAGTGACAATGAGGATTTAAGATTAAAAGGTGAGAGATTTAAGGTTCATACTGACCTTGAGTGAGCAGGAATCAGAGAGGGAGAGACAGAGAGAGATGGCCATCTGCCCATCACAGTGTGGGTGAAACAGCTGGTTGTGGTTGCCACAACAAACATACCTGATAGGTCTCTCTCCCACTCTCTGCTGGTTGATGTTTTGCTCTCTCTTGCACTCAATCCTTTGTTTTCTTATAATGCACGTGCCTGCTCTGTCAGACTAAGAGCTGCCTTGTGGTTGCCCTCTAAGCTATCTGTAAAACACACACACCCCCACTTGCACACAAGCAAATAAACACACACAAGCTCTCATAAAAACACGTGCACACACTGCACATGGGAAACCAAGGGAACGTAGAGTGTTTTTTTTCACCATCAATAATTCACCTCTAATTCATGTCTACGTGAACAGTGACTCAGGGTAAAAACAGGTTCTAAAAATACATCAAGCGTCTTATAAATAGGCTTAACCAAGAAGTGTAACTTCACCTCGATGCCCCATGCTGACATGGACACCTTGGCCTTGACATTCATCATAGCCAGCCAGACTAAGAGGCAACGACAAGGTCATGTTATATAAGAAACAGTATGAGTTATTCTGCAAGGGGTGCTTTACTAAATATTCAACTGTATTGTTTCCAGTTACTTTCCCCATCCCTGCTGGAAGCATGTTGCTCCTCATTATCGCCTCAAACAGATGGCCATGCTCTGAATCCCCAAGGCCCATGATGAATGAGCAGTGCTGGGTCATCCTGGTTTCATCCAGATCATAAAGCTGTGTTTCACTCGAGTTTTGTTGTGGTTTAGGGACATTTTCCCACTGGTAAAGTGGTTAACCATACTAACCATCATAAAGGGCCTTATAAGTCATATTTATTTACGGTATAAATATTGCTTGATATCTGCTGAAGAGGCTTTGAGTTATTGGTTAATGCGCATGCGGTTACATCATCCAAGTGGTTATTGATTTATGTAACCTGTTAGTTGAAAGGGACATTTGAGGAGATGATGACATGGAGGCAGCTGACCAATAGAGAGCAACCATGAAGCAACTCCATGTTGTGATGACATCACTCCCACATGTCTTACCAAACAGAGGATATAGTCGTCTGATTGGTAGACGTTCCCATAGCCATTCAAAATATTATGTAGCTGGTGATCAGTAATGTTAAGCATATAAAAAATAACAGTACAGAAACAGAAATACACAAAAGAGACCAGTGGAAATTCACTACCAAAATATATATATTTTTTATATTTTTAAAAAATATGTTATTGTATGTAATAAACAGATTAGATTTTTATTTCCTTTTAATAGAGGTTTATTTTATTCCTGCATTTATATAGATTTAATTGATTTAATATTTTCTAAATATACAGGATATTTTCTATTCATACATTTTAGGAGTGTAGTGATCATACGTGTATTTTCATGCAGTAATAGGACATGGTGAGCTGCAATTGAATCTGTAACTTGGGGCTGATGCAACATCACTGCATCACACAAGTGAAATCTGGAGCAGTTATATGACTCCCCTAGCTTGCTAGCATAAAAATGTGTGCAAGTCATTTTATAAGCAGGAGTTGCTTTGTCACACTGCATCAGGAACACATGCTGTTTTCCTCCTAGCAAGCATTAGTTTGACAGTGTGCAGTTAGCCTGTTAGCTAGTTCTGGCCTTCTGTTAGCGCCATCTTCCGAGCATTTGAGTGTATTTAGCTATTCTTAATCTTTTCATAATATGCAGTATCAGTCTCTGTAAGTGCTTCCAAGCAGGCTGACACTGAATTTGTTCATATTGTCAGTGAAATGGAACAACATTTTTGCCATGATAACACTCCTGCTCTCTGTCTCCCATGCACTGTGCATGTGCTTATTTCATCACTCCCCTGCTAAAATAACCAATCCTTGAACACCCATTGTGTTCATTCATTTTGGGTTAGCCACGTCACTTCTGCCAACGCTACACTTTTTTCCTACTGACTTGCCTTTACATGGTGCTCAGCCTCAGGCCTTGGAGTCTGAGCCTGTTACTATAGCAACCACACAGAAGGACACAGTAGAGGAGAGGAGGGAGATGCTGACTTACGAATGGAGGGTGGGAGCAAGCCAGGAATACTGCTTTGTCTGATTGGCTGTGGGCATGCTCAAACCCCGCCCACCCCACTGTGTCATGATTATCATCACTTCTGCTGCAAAACCCGTGACTGCTGCTGCTGCTGCTCGCTCTCTGTATCTCTGTGTTTATTGAGTCATTGTAAGAGATGCCCATGTGTAGAGGTGGTGCTGTCATTGAGCAAGGAATGTTACAAAAAGGGAAGACAGTGGTTATTATAGGACCTCAGCAAGGCTGAGCCTGACGACACACTGGCAGGAGCACAGGAAGATAAAGTGACATGAAGCTATAAATGGATGTGGACATGAGAGGATAGATTCTGACACATTTGCTGAAGCTTTGGAGTGACTGAGGTAACTGATGGCCAGAAAAGAAAGAAGACAAACCAAAGGACAGAGAGACACCACAGATTGAAGAAAGATGGCAGATTCCAAATGGCAGATTTACTGAAGCGGCGAAGAATTCTTGATGGACGAAGGACAATAAAGTGACAGTTTTTTTTTCTCTGTTGGCAACTGATGATGCAAGTAACGGATCTGTGGGATGACACACAGAAATGGCAGCAGCACCACAACAAATATGGAGCATAATACACTGACAGTTTGCTGCTAATGAGAGAGGGACAGAGAGAACATATGATGAGCCTGGTCAGACTCTCACCAACAATGACTGTGTGCCAGCTGGTAACTGCTAAGCATGCTGGGATAGCAGAACTGGGCACTGACTGACTGATCAACAGACACTAACAGTAACTAATAAGACCCCACTAACAGCTGGTTATCCCTAAGCATGCTGGGACACTGGATTCAACAGAGATGCTACAGCTAAGTATGCTGGGACACTGGAAACAATACAGCTGTGTGTCAGAGCAGTGAGGATGAAGAGACGAGGCCAGAACAGAGGCCAGAGGTTTGTCAAGGCAGACTACTATGAACTGGACTGGTACTATGAAGAGTGTACTGATGGTAAGATGACAGTCTGCTACACTTTAAGGAGATGACTTGTAGTTGGTGAAGAATCAAATTACCCACTGGAGAGCTTTTGCTGGGAATGTAGATGTGTAAGACTTTGATGCTGAGGTACATACAACTGGGAGTCTAACTGTTGCAAAAAAAATGAGCTAACAGTTTCAAAACAAGACTGCCTAGAAACTACCAGAGATCTGTTTGCAGCACAGTGCATTAGATCAAAATCTCAACTTTTATGTAAGGTAGCTAAAAGAAACTGAAACAGATTTAATGGTACAAAGTTCTTCCTGGTAAGTGAGTTGGGAATTTTAGAATCAAAGTTTACAAATATACTGTAAGTGCTTCGAGGGTGACATGCAGATTGTATGTGTTGTAACAGCATTTGATAACCACCGGACAGGTTTTATAACGTGTCCTGTGGTGACACAGACAGAGGTTAGAGTGAGGAGAAGAAGCGGCAGGATTAAGACAGCCTACTCAAAATGTAACATAATTTTTTAAAATGGGTTGACATGAAGTGGTACACAATATGGTTTTTTGTTTGTTTTTCACATAAACCCGCACTGGAACCTGCTTAAACCATTTTCTTTCTGCTTGTGTCCATTGAAGACAGCCCAGAGAAAGTAACCCTGTGGACTCACATTCAAAATATCAAGGCAGATGTTACTGGAAAGACACATTTGGCAGCATTAAAGCTTTATCTACAGCAGACAGTGGCTGCTGCATACAGTAGGTGTTGTAACAGGTGCTCTGTGGCAGCTGAGTCAGTGTGGCTTCCAGAATAGGACCAAGGAGTAGCTTATATGACTAGCCGTGGGTGTAAGTGTGGGAAGTGAGACTGGGTTTTTGTCATGGTTCCTCTCTGTTGGATCTGGATCAGGACTAGAGAGGCTGTCCGTGCTGATGTCAGATACCTGTTTATCACAGCTGCTGTAAAAGATGGACAGAGCAGCTGACCTGGAGAGACAAATAAAAGTCACAGGTGGCAATACGAGTTCACTGTGAGAACAGATATGTAGTGAAGACAGAGGCAGCAGGTAGATTTTCAAAGTGACAGTATGAAAGGAAGCTGGGTTAGTTGAGAGAAAGTGGAGGCAGTGAAATAATCTCTTTTTTATGCAAGCAGTTTTAACATGTAAATGAAATTTTATTGGGATTTGAGACAGGTGAAAACAAAAAAAAACAAAAAAAAAACACAGTAAACAATAAAACAGTATTGTGAATGAAAATGGCTTCATTGACTCATTAGTCAGAATTTGGTGCAGTGCATTTATGTAATGTACCCCAGTTTGTTACAACAGCTTGTGTTATTGTCTTGCAGCAGCTACTGTATATAACCCATGTGGGTTACAGATTGATCCACACACACACACATAGCCAAGACATGTGGAGGACTGATGGTGCCCAATCATGTGACATATGTGACTAACAGCAGGTTATAGCAGTGGTAGGTTTATTAGCAGCCTTTAAGCACTGCCTGTGGCTCTCCCTCTTTCCTCTCTCTGTTCATCTTTCTACCATTGTCTCTCCTCTCCTGTCTTGGTCTTGTTTTTCCTGCCACCTATAATGCAGCTTGTTATGGTCCACATCTTGATGTTCTGTGTAGTGCAGCTGTAACCTACAATAACTGTTTTCCATTTGAACAGGTGCATTTTTTGAATGTATGATGATGATGAGTTGTTATGTGAACTATAGCATATTATGTATGTGTGTCAGGGATGCACTGTAGAAATAGTTACATAACAGTATGAGACAGCTCAGTACCTCCCCAATGTGAGCAGAGCAGCTTAAACGTCTGCAGTGTTATTTAGCTGTGGCAGCCAGCCCAGGTTTGATTTCCAGTCTTTGGTAATTTGACTTTTTAGAGACAAATGTTTCCTGCTAGACCCTGACAATAGATTTTACTGTGCTTGATGCTGAACTGATCAAATAGCGATGTGAGAGGGGACATGCTTTGATAAATCTTCTCGTGGAGTGTAGAGGCAGAAATAGAAAGCAGCTGGTTTTATTCTGAGATGTGCAAGGGAGGGATGTGGAAGTAGGTTGGCTTATATTTAGCCCAGTGATTTGCATGCTGCCCTAAGCCACTCTTGTCAATAGCAGTCGGCCAAATATTCTTTGGCACTTTTGGAAAGATGGCTGGGTGGACAGAGGGAGACCAGGACAGAGGGCTGGAGCTGAGAGAGGGGGTAAACTGTTCTTCCAGTAAGGACATGACAGGGTGGAGGGACAGTTGTAGGAAACAAGATGAAGCTGGGAGACAAAACATGGATTTTGTGTCAGCATTTTAAGTTTTGAGGTGGTTTTAGAAACAGTTAAAACCACTGCAAAATAATTATGTGTTTGTTCCCAAGCCTACATGGGTAGTTTTAAATTTGTAAGTGTGTCCCTTATATCAAGTGAGTTGGAATTTGCTTTTAAAGAAGTCCAGACTTCACTGTAAGATGGAGGGTAGTAGTTCCCTGGCTATTGCTGCTTTGTTGGTAATGTTGCTTAAGTTGCTGAGTCAAAGGAAACAGTGAGTAGGAGACCTAAGAGGCTGGAGTTGAGATGTGGAGCCTTTAGCCTTGAGCAGGCAATCTTTTAACTAGCTGGACTTCGTATTTTCAACAGGGTTACATACATATAACCGTCTAAAATATAGCAATTTTCTTCACAAATGCTGTACAAAGTATATCAATAGAAAGTTAACAGACCAGTGAGGTGAAAGGCGTGAGGTTGTGTGAAAGGGAAAATGGAGAAACAAGTGGAGTGGAAAGAGTGAATGTGACCAGAAAAGCAATGGGTGGGGAAAAATGGCTCTCAGAAGCACTGTTTGTCCAGGACTCTTTTGTTGTCTGTAGCATTGCATCCATAGGACCATTGAGTGGAGTTACTCAAGCATGCAGGACATTTCTGAGCTGGCATCAGTTTTCAAGACCAATTAGAGTAATTATAACATGTGAGCAGTGACTAATGAGCAGAAAATTGGACTGCTTTGATGTGGCCTATATGAATTTATGAAGTATCAGTACTAGTTCAGCTCAGATGGTCATGTGACATATCCATTGACTTAGAGTATACAGTTATTTGTTGTCTTTGTTAATGTGAGGAAAACTGTAGATGTATATCGTGATAGCAAAAAAGTTAAAATTAGTAACTTAATACATTTCACTGATGAGGCTCTAGTCCTTGCCTTACCTTAATCAATGCTAATGAGCAGTGAAGAAGAATGTTAGTTTTAAGCTCATTACAATGGACTTGGACAAGCACCCAGTTTAGATCACTAAGCTACAAGGAAGTGTCTCCGATTGAATGGCTAACTAAACAGCAATAATATGCAAAATATGCTGTAGGGTAAAAATAGTTGTCATGATGTAACTTTTTAAAAGATTCATACTTCCGAAGTTTGCTAATAGTGAGACAAACTTCTCCAACAAGTGTTGGATGGGAGTCTTCCTTTTGTTCCCATTTTCTAGAAACCCCAATTCAACAGTCTGGTGAACCTGACCCAATTCTGTCTTTTGTGCATTTAAAGTTACAGAGTACCAGATGCTTTTGTGTCAGTTTTCAGGCAGTAGTTTGGGATTCTTTTTCTATACTAAAAAAAAGTTTACACAATAGGTTTCTTGAGAAGTGAATTTAATTAAATATGTGCAAAAACATTCGCTTGTGCAGGTTTCACTGTGTCTGGCCCCACCCTACAAACAGGTGCATGTCTATTATTGTTTGCCCTGTTCTGTCACCATAGAGGCTGAACGGACTGTACCAAGGTATTTTCACTTGAGGGGGGTTACATGAGGACTTGGCCACTGTTGAACTTGAGACTCACCTGACAAACAGGTGTCTCACTCTGCTACAGTTCAGCTTGTGTAGGTGCCTGCCTGAACCATTTTAAGCCATTAAATGGAAAAGGTTAAAAGGGATGAATAGCTGAGGATTACAAAGTTAAATATTACAGATTATTTTAAATGCTGTCATCTGTTGTGTTAAATCTATTTTAACCTAGATTTATGACCCTTAAATTTCTGATGAACTGTTTCCTGTATGTGTGTGAATCCACCCCTCTCTATGTGGTTTAGTAGAGTAGGCCATTCACTGACCAGTCACAGAGAAGAAGGGGAGGAGTCAGGAGAGTTATCCGGTCATCTCCCAGAGCTACCACAAATGATACAGTCACTTTTAGAAACACATACAGCAGACACTACTTGATGAATATACACACAGACATGTACAGTGGAGTGTTTAGAGAGACAGATGTACGCTATACAAACTTTCTCTTCTCTATGTTTCAAATGCTAGATAGATGTGTACTTTCACATCTAGGCACACACATGTCAGGTAGTGACTCATAGATTAAAACTCAAACACACCCACAAATGCACACAGCACAGGTAGGAGCCATGGCCTTGAACCTGCAGGCTTTGCGGTTTACTGGTTAGCCGTAGTGCCAGTGAGGGGTAGGGATGGCACTGCTCACATCTGCTGAGGACGAGCTGGAGTGCTCCTATCAGGAGGATGAAGAATATGTTTGTCTTCCTAGTAATGGAAGCACAGAGCAGGAGGAAGAAGAGGAGGATGTTGAAGAGGAAGAGGAGTATGTCTGTTTTCCCAGTCATGGAAGTGCAGAACAGGAGGAGGAAGAGGAGATGGATGAAGAGCAACAAGTTATGTGTGAAGGTACTGCGTGGTCATCTCTGATGTGAATGTTTTCTTGGTTCCCACTGGTCTAAGTTGCTTAGTGTATCTGACCTTCATTGTGGTGTGATTCTTCAGTCTTGATTAATTTGTTCTGAACTGATGAGGATTCTGAAGGAGATTATTAGACAATGTAACCTTTTTGAAGGGTATCTTGTCTCCCGTGCGCTGTGGCTGTATCCTGCAGGTGCAGTCCTTCATGTTAGTGTTGTATGTGGTCTCAGCACAGTGTGGTTCATCTGCCTGCTGATTTGACATGTTCAAATATGGGCTTGGCTTTTCATTCCAGCTTGTGTAAGTATAAGTGCCAGCATGCTACGGTTTTAACTATGCTTAAAAATGCACAAATATTGAGCCTTAACCTTCCTGAATTATTCACAGATATGGTTAGAAAGATAGATAAAAGACAGACATGCACTGACGATGTGACAGATGTATATATAAACTAAAGGTACATTATCAAGCAGGGATGGAGGACTCTTCTGTGATTTGATTAACTGAAAGTCCACTGCTGACGTGATGTTCTATCACAAAGTATGCATGAATAGATGAGAAATTCAGTTAAGAAAACAACCACGATTGGTCACTTTGTGTGGTATTTGATCATGTATGAAGTATTTGGGGCAATGCATCAGACTCCTGTCTCCACAACATGTTTTTATTGTGGCTATTAAGATGAATGTCAAACCAGGTGCAATAAGGAAATAGTAATCAAGATATGCACTCGCATTACATTTTAACAGCTCCACTCTGGCTGTGTTAATCTAATTGATTAGATTAACAACTTTCTCCTTCCAGTTCATTGTCTTGGTATTTGTTTGTTGTCCTTGAACCTGTGTGTTGTCTGTTGCTCAGTAGCAGCCAGGATTATTAGGTTGTCTGTAACTCCAGACTTAACTCCCTCAGCCCCCCTGCTGCAAAGCTCACAGACAGAAAACCAGGAGAGTCTGCTAATGGGTGGAGCTGTAATAACATTTCACCTCAAACCTCCGAGTCACCATTTCAGAAATCAGTTTTGATGAGGTTACGTGTTTACAGCTTTTACGTAACACCTGTTGTGATCTTTGTGGGTTCAGGTGAAAATAGGACTTTAACATTTTTCTCTCCTTTATCCTCCATGTGACAAAGACAGAGAGTGAGTATCTGTCTAAAGTTACCTGCTCTCTGTATAAAACACCAAGAAAACATTCCAATCACCTTCCAGTATTAGGTTACATCTCCACCTACAATCCAGGTTAGAGTTGTTTTTCCTTCGCCACATTAAACTGATCTTTACCACCTATCTTTACATACTGTCTTTTCATACAGCTAAGTGAGCTTAACTGCTAACTCTTTATAGGCATGTTTTTATTAGTCACCTTAATTGTCTGACTTGGGTGGAGTATTACCATGGAAATAAACCAGCATGTTCTTCAATAGAAAGCATACACTCACCCACACAGAAAGTATGACAGGTTAACAGGCTGCACCTTGTGCTATCAGGTGAACCATCTCATTACAGGCCAGATAGCAGATGCAAGTGATTCATTTGTGTGTGTGTGTGTGTGTGTGTGTGTGTGTGTGTGTGTGTGTGTGTGTGTGTGTGTGTGTGTGTGTGTGTGTGTGAGTAGGCACACACACATACGTGTGTTTTCTAATGATCACCATGCTGGATTGTCCCCACAGTAACACTCTTGTGCCTGAACAGCTACACTCAGGGGAGAAGGTTGTGTGTGGGTGTGTGTTTTTTTTCCACAGTCAGGTATGTGTGTCTGTGTGTCTGTATCACACTTTTCTAATCATCATACAAATGTTTTGAAGTGGGAAATAAACCCATAAGCCTTCTATGATCATAGTCTTTAGACTATAGTTTGTTTTTAGTCATGCTTGTGGCCTAGCGTTATGGCTGGCATTGTCGATCGGTTCACCACTTTGGTCCTGACTGAAATACAGAAGTTTAAAGATTGAAGTTTCTGACAGCATGAATTGTAATAACTTTGGTGTTTTCACAAAATTTCCTCTGGTGCTATCATCAGGTGAAATATTTAATTTATGCAGTATTTTGGGTTATGATCAAATAGGTGCTATCTAACAAATCTCAGCATGCTTACATGCATTTAAAGCAGCATAGCAGTATTAGCAGTATTAGCAATATTGTCATTGTGAGCATATTAGCATGCTAAGTGTTTTCAAGCACTCTTTTTAGCATCAGTACTTTCAATGACAAGTTGTTGTTGTGATGAGTACATAAAGCAGAAACGGTTTTAATCCCAAACCATCTTGTAAACCTTAGGGTAAAAATGACTGATGAACATATTGAGGTGCCCCTATTTAATCAAACAGAATGCCTCTGTGGACCTGCTCAGTGACACACATGTTTAGTCAACCATGTCTGGGGAGAAAAGTGCAACATATTTAATAATGGATGATAATGATGGGAAATATCTCTAACTAAAGCACAGCCAGCTGAGGCCATGTGTCTTTGTTTTAAGCAGCCATATACTGCATGTGATGTGCTGTATGAGGATATGAAAATATGTTGTTTGCATTGGCAAACTCTGTTTTGCATTCTGAGGCCTTCTGAGTTAGCAGTATTGTGTATGTGCATTGATGTGATGTTTGCCTTTTTAAACCGGAGTAAAAATTTTGTTCCAGTGAAAACTGAAATAGTTAAATTGTTCCATGTTGTAATAATATGTATCATATTATCTTGCTGTGTCTGCTGGCACCATATGACATATTAAGATGTGCTGGGCACTACACCTCCCAGACAGTGTCACATTACACACGTATCTCAACTGACAGTGTTAAGAGTGACTCACAAGACTGTCCTAAAATAAACATCCTGATCCCTCCCCCTTCAAGATATTTTATTTACACTTCATGTGTGAATGTGATTTCAGAAAAACTCAAAGTGGGCAACAGATTTTCTAATGAACCAAGCACCACAATAAAAATCAATGTTGGAAACCAATTACTCTCAAGAAGGAGAGAAAATTGTGTTGTTATTGTTTTTGTTCTGAATCTCCCTTATGTGTGTTTTCCTCAGGCAGAGGGTCATACTTTGTTTGACTTTTGACCTGTGAGGTGAATAATTCTTTCACTGTGAACTGACAATGTTTTTCCCGGTAATTTAAAGTCAGAGCTTTGTATGAAGATGGAGGGAGCTGATAATGAACTCGTTCTCATGTATCTGAAATAGCAGAGCTGGGGCGGGGCCCTTCACATTGACCATTGTGTCTGCAGTCAATAACATATCTTTTCTGAATTACTAGTTAGGTTGATGAATAGTGGACCTGTATGTGAGTCTTTTAAGGTGTGTATGAGCATAGTATGTGGGTGTGAATGTTATTTGATTCATGAACTTACAAAAAAAGAAAAGAGAGGAAAGGACACAACAATGGGAGCTGTGAATTATTGTTAATCTGTCAACCATGCTACTTACAGAATGAAATCCAACATGTATCCACACCGTCTGTTAGAAACAATGAGAATCTTATATAATATTAGAGCCAGGCTATTAGGGATTATCACCAGATGACTAAAAGGACTGCTGTCCACCTAATTTATATCAATGAGTGTGGAGTAAATATGAGGAACACCTGAGTATAACACAACATAGCACAAGAGCACCACAAACTACAGCCTCCAAAATGAGAATTTTGTCGATTCAACTCCTCTTTAAAAATAGAGACTGAACAAAAACTGAACATTGTAACCTTCATGAAGATATTATTTATTACAGGACTATATATTAGACTGCTTCAGTTTTAGCTAGCTGTGCCGCAATAGCAACTGAGTATATAGCAGTCAAAAACAAGGGGAAAACAATCACTGTGTTAAATGCTGCACAGGAGAGCTGTGTGTTTTGTGGAATTAATATTATTTTGGGCTATTTTCTATGCAGACTGAAAGACTCTTTTTCTCTGTTCCTGTGCAGTGTTGTGTGCTGACAGAGTGGGCCAGATGACAAAGACTTACAGTGACATTGACGCTGTCACTCGACTGCTGGAGGAGGTAAGATCATGTCGAATAAAATCAGTAATAATAATATAATAATATAAAGCAGAAAAACATAAAGGACTACAGTTTAGACAGACAGACTGTGAGGCACTTTAAGTAAATATTATAATATGGTCTGATAGTCTGAATGCAGGTCACTTTATGAGGTTTATGATAAAGGAGGTTTGATAGAATGACATCATAAAACTTGTTTCCGTCAGCTGATATTCAAATCTGACTGATTCACATCAGCTGCTCAGTGAACATCAGAATGACAAGCAGCAGGACATCGCTAGTGAGGAGCTCAGCTGACTTCCTCTTTGTAATAAAAACTGTGAAGGTAGAATGGTGTCTGTTGTCAACTGCCAGTCATCCAACTATTGACTAAACATGGTATTCAGAGATGTCTTACCATCAACAAACACCAGACAACTGGTTTGACCATGTCAGAGCTCAATGTACAAATCTTCCTTGCTGTGAATAGTTTACTTCCTTTAGTTGACAATGCATTAATATTCACTATTCAGGGTTAGGGTTACCCTACGATTGTTCTTGTAGACATTTTGTTTTTCAGTCATCCTCTGCTGTTTAATTATTCCTTCCACCTATGTCCTCCTTGTTAGTGTATGTCAGAACTGGACTATTATTACTAGAGGACAAATATGCACTGCTGACGCTTTAAAGGAGCAGTCCGACATTTTGGGAGCTATGCCTATTTGCTGTCTTGCATAGAGTTAGATGAAAAGACAGCCAGTTAGCTCAGAGTAAAGACTAGATAAAAGACTAAACACAGGGGAAACTTGCTAGCCTGGCTCTGTCCGAAGGTGAGAGTGATATCCATCTTCACATCTAGCTCACAACAATAAAGTGAATAAGCATGTTTTCCCAAAATTTAGAGTTATTTCTTTAATATTTATAATGTTATCAACTGTTTTGCTGTTGAAACACTAAACAAAACTTTGGCTCTGTGCAGAAAGAGCGTGACTTGGAGTTAGCGGCTCGCATCGGACAGTCGCTGCTGAAGAAAAACAAAGCTCTCAGTGAGAGAAATGAACTGCTGGAGGAGCAAGTAGAGCACATACGAGAGGAGGTACACAGTGAGGGTATCATTTATATGGTCTCTGTGGGTTTGGAACAGTACAACATTTTCACTGTAGCCATCTCTTCCTTTACTGTAAGTATCTTCTATCTACATGTCTACTTTTTCCACATATAGGTATCTCAGCTGCGCCATGACCTGTCCATGAAAGATGAGCTGCTACAGTTCTATACCAGCGCTGCCGAGGAAAGTGAGGGAGAGTCTGCTACGTCCACACCGTATGTCTTTTTTCAGTCTACCCCTCTCCTCACCTTTCATCACCTTTCATCTTCAGTTTTTTGATAGAATATTATTCAGTGTAGTTGTGCAACAGAATTCAAATCTAATGCAAACAAAAATGTAAAAACATTCTCCTGATGAGATGTCTAAAGCATGAGAGCATGTCCCAGTAACTTTAGACAGTTGTTTATTAGAAGATTTTCTTATTGTCTTTCTAGTGAATCTCTTCAGAATTTAAATTTGTAAAGATGCTGCAGGTTTCATTAGTTTGTCTGTATGAAAAAAGTGTGAAAAATGTGACAGCAGAGTAAACGAATATAAATACAGCTCAACCCTCACGTGTGTTTTCAGTGTGCGTCCCAGTGAAACCAATGTGTCAACTCCAACTTTTTTCCCCCTGGACTCCTTACAGAAGAAACTCAAAGATCTGGAGGAAGAAAACAAATCATTGCGATCTGAGGTACACATACACAAGCTCCTGCAAACACACAGAATATTTTTAGGAATGGTTAGCACATTCTGGCGTTGGTTTTTTTTTTTGTACTGTATGTTCTACGCAAATTTGCACGATTGCATCGAAATGTTTGTTTCCATAAATTATAAAGCCTATGTAGTGGCGAGGCAACTGATATTAAAGTTCAAACCAAGAATAACAACAGTCAAAATCTCATTTGTCACATTTTAATTTAGGGAGAAGCTCTTATTGTCACGCTGTGCGTGTTTTACAGGTACTATATAAACACACTCATACTGAGGTCTCACAAGGATCCTGTAGTCCATTTAATTTAGTTTGTTTGCAGCAATACTTTCTGTTTTCATTAGAAAGTATAACAGTCTAAGTATCTCTGGTTATATTTAGGAGAAGTTAATAACTGTGGTGATTACTAATGTTTACAGTGTGTTATATTGATATGTAATGTCTGTTGATTTTTTTCTTTCCAGGCCAGTCATTTGGAGACAGAAACTATATCCTATGAGGAGAAAGAACAGCAACTTGTCAATGACTGTGTTAAAGAACTACGTGAGTATTCGACTGCAGTCATATTATGGTCACTGGTGACACCTGAGTTATATGAATCACTTCTTCACTTTGGGGCTGTAAAGAGGCGGCTTTATTGGCAGATTCTCACAGCACCTGTTCTTGTTCGCAGGAGATGCCAACCTGCAGATTTCCACTCTGGCTGAAGAACTGGCAAGGAAGACTGAAGATGCCTCCAGACAGCAGGAGGAGATCACACACCTCCTCTCCCAAATAGTAGACCTCCAGAAGAAGGCCAAGCTGGTATGAAACCCCTGACATTTGTGTTAATGTGAAGAATATCTGGCATTAGTCATTTTTAAAAATCATTTTCATTAATGCATGTTTTGTGTGTGCAACACAGCAGAGACTGCGTATTGCAGGTTCAGTATTTTTCATACCTGTTTTGTCTGGGGTATGTACAGTATGCTGTGGAGAACGAGGAGCTGACTCAGCACCTGGGAGCAGCCAAAGATGCCCAGCGACAACTCACTGCTGAGGTAAGGCGATATACAATCAGCTGACTGTGGCCTCATTGTATTTTCTGCAGCAGCAGCCTTGACCAAGTAATATTAATGGTCCAGGACACATTGCTAGAGACACATTGCAATAACAAGGTGGTCAGGTAGAATGCCTTGGGGCCAAGCTTTTTTTTTTTTAGGATTTTGAAGATTTGTAGTACTACCATTAAAATTAATATGACCAGGAAGTCTTTTAAAATAATGCTGCACTGCATGAGGTGTCCTCAAAAGGACATTTTAGACAGTTCTGTGATTCAGTATATAAACTAGAAGGCTTTCAAGACAAAGTTGTCAATTCTTGAAGTTGCTGTTACACCAAGACACCACTTCAGTAATAAATATCAGCAAACATTTGGAATCGAGGCATTATAGCCATTACATATATACACAGTTACGGTGTCTGGTCACCTGTGGTACCTAAATAATTGTTCCTACACGCTTATGTTTGGTCTTCATCAACACATTTATTTTTCTTCCTAATTTTACCTGTCTTTTCCCACCTGCTTTTTTCTGTCTCCTCCTCCAGTTGCAGGAGTTACAAGATAAGTATGCAGAATGTATGGAGATGCTTCATGAAGCTCAGGAGGAACTGAAGAACCTGAGAAATAAAACTCTACCACTCAGCACGCCGAGGCGTTTCCACTCTCTGGGCTTGTTCCCGATGGTGAGTTTGGGAGGGAGCAGTGGATGTGGGAGGGACAACAGAGAGGCAGGGAAGAAGGTAGCATTGACGGGGAAAGAGGATAATCGTCATCCTTCAACTTATCGTAACTTAACTATTCATTGTTCTTGTCATTATGAATTTAGATATCTGCAGCAAATGTTACCAAGTGCTGTCACACATTAATGTGTCTGTCTGATTTAGGGCCCTAGTAGATATATTTATATATAAACCTTTTCCCCTCTTCTCCAGGACTCTCTGGCAGCAGAAATAGAGGGCACCATGAGGAAGGAACTTCAGATGGATGATCCAGACGTAGAAGAACAGAGGTACATCTAATTTTAAAGCCTGACTGACCTTAAAAAGAAAACACAGATTAAGACAGGGTTATTAAAGATTTGGTCTAACTTCATAATGTCATATTCATCCATCAATTTGATATTTATGTCATCCTGTCTCTTCAGACTTCATCCAAAGCGAGTGTTCCAGACGGTGAAAAACCTCAACCTAATGCGTCAGCAGCGTTCATCGCTAGCCCCCTCCCCTCTCAATATCCCAGGCTCCAATCAGACGTCATGCTTCACCTCAGGGCGCTCCAGCAGGGTGGGCACGCCTCGCTCTAACTCCATTTATGGTAGCGAGACGGGAAGTGGGATCATCCTGGACAACAGGACTAGCAGTATCCTGGAGAGTCCAGATGATGGGTATGGACAGTTTGACTTTTGCATTTTAGATTTCTGTCATTTAGTTTTTCTATTACCTAGTCAATTTTTTCAGTTGTTTTGGATTTCAGCCTTTTGTATCATTGTCTACCATAACAGAGACCAGCTGAACTTTACAAAATAAAACAAGAGAGATAGACATACCACTTTAAAAACTCTTCGCTGAAACTGAAGTATGTTCCCCACTTTAGGTCAGAGGACTCTAACAAGCGGCCCCCTGGCACCCCAGGGACCCCAGGCAGCAGAGACCTGGAGGCAGCCCTGCGGCGTCTGTCCCTCCGCCGTGACAACTACCTCTCAGAAAAACGTTTTTTCGAGGAGGAGAGGGAGAGAAAGCTGGCTTACCTGGCCAAAGAGGAGGAAAAAGGAGGCGGGGAGAGTAGCAGAGGCCCAGGGACCCCAACTGAGAGCCTGTTGTCGCTCTGCTCTCATCCCTCCTTCGGAAGCGTCTGGTCGGGATACTCCTTCACTGCAAGATCCTACCTGCCGGAGAAGCTGCAGATTGTAAAGCCGCTAGAAGGTGATTATTCCTCTCAGAGTCACAGAGCCTCTAGTCCTCCACATAATGAAAAAGAGAATCTAAATCACAGTGTTCAGAAAGCCTTTCGCAACAAATCGAATCAAACACAGGATGTGGCACAAAATTCAAACTGTATTCCTCTACAGCCTCCCCAAAGTTATATCCAGATTTGTCAAACCAAAACACAAAACCAAAGTCAAGCCCTTCAGAACCAGCAACAGGATCAATACCTGATTCTTCATAACTGTAGCCAGTCCAAAATCTTTCTGAGTGCCTCACAGGATCCTAAGACCCTGCAGAGGAGCTCCAGTTTGTTGGAGCTGAGCAGCCTTCCAAGCTCACAGCCTCACCTCAGAGCCCCCCCAGCATTAGTCACAGGCCTGCTGGGGGTATTGGAACAACAGGAAGGCAGTCTGAATCTGCAGCACTCTTTTTACTTCAGACATACACAGCCACGCTGCTGGTTTGAAATATAGAAGTTTATGGTAGTTAAAGCCTACCACAGCCCTTAACACTTAACACATAGATTTGGGCCGTGTATTTCTTCAAAAGCAAGTAGAGTTATTGTTTTGGGGTTTTTTTTGCATTTTAGAACAGGTGTGGAGGTATATACTATATCATAAAGGGTTATACATTGCATAAAATACCTCAGTGGGAGTTGATGTAGATGTGAGGTTAAAACATTTTATATCACAAATACATTACAGAAGGTTAGCACTTTATGCTGCATTTGCAATATGTGAGTCAGTATGTGATATTTTAAACTCACTATACTCACTGTATATTTAGCTTTTAGGTTTTATTGTGCCTTGTTTTTTTTAAATAGAGGACCTTTATTATCCTATAATTATTTATTTCATACTTTATTTGTTGTTGGGTTTGTACAGTTGAATTATTAATATAGTTGCTATCAGATATTTATTCACACAATGATGCCTTTATAGATACAGAGCACCTGAAAGCAGTTTTCTGTTCCTATATCCTAACATTGTCTGGCCTATTTACAGGCATATTTTCTTAGATTATTTTTACAATTATTTCCACATGGGAGGCCAAAAAAAATGTTGTCACTGAGGTATTTCCTGTTTAGTAGCACCACCTAGTGTTCAAACAGTGGGAGATGGTAACCACCAGTTAATGTGCTTAAAGTAAGGCAAATTATTTATATATGTATGAAGTGTAAACATATCATTTTGATTTTGAGTTAATATATGCATGATCATTCTGGCTGCTGTGAGATGACTATCCTTTAGTCATCTGAAGTCAACAGTCCACAAATGAACTCATAACTAATATTGGGGTTGTGAGATCACCAGGTATACTAAACACATAACAGCCAGTAAACACCAATCCACAGATTTCTGATTCTACATAAGTGACATACTACTGTATGTACTGTCCACCCTCCACCACTCCCTCCTCTTTTGTTCACCTTTTTCCTTTCTTCAGTTTGAGTTTGTCTTTTCTTTGCACTTTACTTATTTTTCTGTTCAGCTTTTCTCTGTTGAAGATTTCTCAAATAAAACCTTACTAATTTTCTCATCTTCTCTTTCTCTCTCATTCTTTTTGTTGAGTTTGTGTACATCTCTGAAAGGACCTATGTGCATGTTATGAGAAGACAACCATTCATTGGACTGAAAGGGCACTGAAAGGACACTTCAGTATAAAGAAAGACAATGCCCACTGGCATGTCATTGTCACCACATGGCTATGTGATATAAAGTCTGTATATACTGCATGAAGAACTATTGTAACAATCTCAGAATATGCCTTTGCCTGTCTATCCTGTCTGTTTGAGTCCATGTGTGACCTATTTTAACACATTTAAACATAGGAAAGACATTTACTGAACAGATACAGTATAATGTCAATATGCCTACAAACAGTTTGGTGTTGGGTGCAGCCTATGATACTGTTACAAAATGTACCGCCTATGCAGTTTGCTGAGACATGATCCCATAAAGCTGATGGCAGTATTAAGTTCAGTGAAGCAGATCTGTGGTTGAGTATAGTAGTGTGGCTGTGGTCTCCCTTACCCTCATATTGTAGAAGTGCTGTTGAGCAAGTACTTTAACATTCTGTCAATACTATATCGACCACTCATTTTGTTACTCACTAACAATGTGTGGAAGTGGCACAGCTACTTATATAATCTTAAGTTGTAATAATTTTTATATTGATTTTATGAACAGTGTTCTAGCTGTGTATCAAATATCCCTTCAGCATTAGAAACATTAAAATCTCTTCATCTGACATTTGAAGATTTATACATACACATTCAACAGTTTCCATAGCTATGACAACACTGCTGAAGTGCACTTAAAATCGCCATGAACTTGAAAGCATGGCATTGGAATTCAGAGAATATTTGTTGACAAACTGGTATAAATGATATGCATTTAAACCAGGTGAAATAAGCAATTTCATCACAGCTCAGATGGCAATATCTTAATTTTTAAATTAATTTATTGATATGTATTTGTGGTAAAGAGCAGCTTAACATGGATTTAGATAACATCTGCTTTTCTTCTCACTTTTTTCCAGGCTCTGCTACACTCCACGCATGGCAGCAGTTGGCTCAACCCCACATGGGCGCTCTGCTGGATCATCGGCCTGGTGTGGTCACAAAGGGCTTCCGCACTTTAGCACACGAGCAGGGACAGGAAGACAGCTGGCAACTGGACCAACCAGAGGAGGATGAAGTCTCATGTGACTCATTTACTGGCTTGTCAGAAGAAAGTACCGTTCCTTTGGATCTGCCACACTCTACCTCTACTCCCTCTGTCTGCTGTAACAAAAATGGTGACATTGATGACAACAGCCAATCAGAAACATTGCATGGAGAAATATGCGGGCCCAAAGAAGCAATTCAAGGAAAAGATGGACTTGTTGGAAACATGCCCCTTTCCTTAACCAGCCTCTCCCCTTCCTCTTCTCCTCTCCCCTCCTCTTCTGAGATGATGAACGGGCACGTGGACCTCAAGGAGCTCCAGGCCTTACAGCCTGCCACATTGGATCACATGCCTGGTGAGGGAGCCTCTTAGCTGGGGTCACAGCACTGCACCTACCCTCCCTCATATGCCTGGAGCATGGGGATAAAGGGGAAGGGGGTCTGAAGAGGAGGGGTGGGAGGTTGAGGATTTGGGGAAGGTATTCACTGGACACCTCACACTCCCGATGTGACGTCCCTTCCTGCACGATTACACTGTGTACACATCCCAACACCCACTCATCCCACCTGCAGTCCGTGTGTGTGCAGCCATCGAACCCCATCAAAACTGAGTACTTGTATTTTGTTTTTTTGGTCCCTCCTTCCTTTTTTGGTATCCTCCTAATCCTCATACTTTCTTTCACTGCCATGCATTGCTTCACTTCAACCAATCACACTTACTCTTCAATCTTTCAACCAAATTCTCCAGTTCTATAAGTTTGGATGTCTTTTGCGTACAACTGGTCTCAATGATGACCTGCAGCGCACATTGTTTTTATGTTATGGCATAATTTATTCAAATTATAAACCACACTCATTAGAATTTATTTAACTTTTTATGAGTCAGATCTCTGAAACACCAGTGTACCACACACATACATGGATGCAGAAATATCATGGCTGAGGTCCAGTTTTTGCTAACATATATGCATGTGTCTATATCAGGTGTTATTAGTGCAGCTGTCCAAGTCACATGAACACATGACGCCCACGGCTGGTTAATATTGGAGTTGACCTAGTGGCTTTGGTGTGAGGTCACCTTCAAGCACACACAGTACTCTTCCATGGTACAAGTATTACTGTACTGTGGTCCTCTAAACTAAGGAATGCCCAAACAGAAAATAAACCTTTTCACTTGGTACAGTATAATTGATTTGGGAAGTCGTGACAGACACATTAGCCCAATCTGTGTGTATTATACGGCTTCGTCTTCTCCAGGGGATATTGATTACATTGTATTTCTTCTTTAGCTAAATTCATATCTAAAATAGAGACTCAACATTTTGGAACAATGGAGAAAAGTAATTTTGTTTTCAGCAACAATAACAATCAACAACATTTTTAAAAAAAAGTCTGTGTCAAATGTCAATAACATGTGGCATACAGCTACATGTATAATTAGCACTGACCAAAACATTTCTCTTCCACCAAATGATGGAGATGAATCATTAATAGTGTCTCTAGTGAAATGTCTCAGGTTTACTTTGTGAATATTCATGACTGAAGTGAATTAGATGAAATAATCTTTCACCTGGAATCATTAGGACATTTCTGTTTCATGGAATCAGCTGATGTTTTGGAGAGTCATTGTAAGCAACAAAATTCTCATGAAAATAGCTGTTGGCGATCTCTATTTAAGGAGCAAATAGATGCTGGTGCTTTTTCTTGGGGCTTGTACTTGGGGATCATGGCTTATTTTCCCCTGCTTTTTTGTGTACAGTGTTTTTGCAGTTTTGTTTGGTACCTTTTGTCTCAATACTAACAGCCTTTCCTTTTGTTCTATTCTCCTTCCCTACCTTCTCCTCACCTGCAGTTAATTTCCCAGGGAAGTGTATGTCCCATACCAGCTCCACATACACCTTCACCACCTGCAGGATTCTCCACCCATCAGATCAGCTGACCTCAGTGTCCCCAAGGTAAACATCTTGTTTGCTTTTTATTCTTTTTTAAAATCTAATTTGTCAGAAAAAATAACGTTTTATTCTTGGTGTGTATGGCTGATGTTTCAAAGTGTAGTGACCTACTATGAACACATGATGGCAGCCAGTCATTTACTTAAAAAATTATTGAAGCCATACAGCAGTAACAGTTTGTGTCAGTGCTTTTTAAAACTTTAACAAAAATTTCCACTGTGTGTGGTTAATCAAATAGCTGCTTCTCAGCCAAGGAGCAACTTCCCCTTTTGTCCCCCTCCAGTTTACTTCGATGCCACAGCAACTGGCTCATATGCATTATGTCCCCACTGTCTGATTGGCCTTGGCAGGTCATGTGATGAGGAAGATGAAGTGGAGTTGTTTCATATGGTTGTCATGGCCGGAGTAGAGCAGACCCATTGAGTGCACCCACTGGTGTGCACGTGGGTGAGGAAATGCATGGGAGTGCATTTTTTTAAAGATTGTGGGTGTGTTTAAAACAGAATAACATAAGGAATTTGCTCTAACACCCCAGATAGGTACTGAATTGTTGACCTACACATACTTTGTGTCTGATTAACAGTCAAATTCATCCTAACTAACAATCCAACGTGTGACTCAATGCTATGACTTCAGTCACTGATAAAATCTACCTTAGTCAGGATTAGTTTGGATGTTCGTTCTTGAGCTTTGAGAACAGCATCTGGTGCAAACAAAGCAAAAAGGTCCACCTCTAGAGTTCAAGCATATTTAATGGTCTTCATTCAGCAAATAAAGCTGGACCAGGTGTCATCTCGTGACTTACATATTAGCATTCTGCCAACCTTTAAACGAGATGAGGGTTACCTGTTCTCAACGTGACCGAAGAAGTTGAAGGTCATGTGATGACACTCGAAGTAGCTGCATTGACTGAATGAAACCAATGAGATCTTTGCTGTACTTTCTTCTCAACCTATAGCTACATCAGAGCATCTAATAAAGAACTTATTGTGTGTTAAATTGTCTAATGAGGTTCTCCAGTAACATATAACTTGTGGTTGTACTGCAGATTTAAATAAGGTCTAAACTAATCTGCACATCAGTTGCCAAAACAGGAGAAAAGTCTTCTTCATAGTTATGTGATGTTTTAGGTCAGTGGGTCCTTTTAATTGCTGATGATTGTCAAAAGTTAAGACTTGATAACTCATGTGCACCTGTGTTTGTCCCTGCTCTCATTTTCTCCCAATACTACCCACCCCCCCCACCCCCAAATCTATCCTCACCCATCTGTCCTCAGCCCAGCTATAGCCTCTTGTTATAGCAGTGCTTATGTCGGCACCTCTACCCCCACGTCCTCTCCTATACCCTTCTCTGCCCCACCTACGCCTTCCTACACCCCCTGCTGCACGCCACGTCGCCTGTCCCTGTCTCTTTCCCTGGCTGAGTCCTCCACCAACCTTAGGGACTCCACCAAGACCACCAGCACCTCTCTAGGCCTGGTGCGCCTCCTGCTGGAGCGCGGGATCTCTGCGTCGGTGTATAACCCCCGAAGCTGGGACCGAGGGTTGGATTTCAGCGGCGCATCAACACCCGTGGTGGGAGCACAGGCACAGGGGTGCACCGACACACCAGGGGAGACTGATGTCAGATGGTTCGGGAAACGCCCAGACACCCTTCTCCTCCAGCCCTCCACCCCACCCAACTCCCCTCGCTCCAAATCTGCCTCGTCTGCCACCACCGGCCCAGTTTTTCAGTTCAGCCCTTCCACTGACGACCCTCCTTACTACGACACCTTCCTCGCCTCTAAACCAGCTCGCACCATTCTGAGGGAAGTGCTGGGGGAGGCAGAGAGGGAGCGAGGGGGCCAGACAGACGATGACAGCCAAACAGAGATGCTGAACCTGCGACTTGTGGACAAACTGAAACGTTTCCGCACCCTTTCCCCTCTTACTGCTTCAGCCTCATCTGGGAATAGTCTTTTGGCCCCCTTTGGCTCTACTGGACTGGGAAACAGTGCTCTGGGTGGAGGGCTTCCAGGACTGAACGCA
Source organism: Lates japonicus (assembly GCA_033238685.1). NCBI lineage: Eukaryota > Metazoa > Chordata > Actinopteri > Centropomidae > Lates > Lates japonicus. The sequence goes on along the minus strand of BRZM01000006.1, from coordinate 9,037,604 downwards.
GGACTGAGGAGGAATCGAAGCTATCCTGCCATGGTGGGGGCCAGTATGGCTATGAAAGACCCAGGAGGCCCCACCAGCACAGAGATACTTATACCACATACGATGCAAACCAAAATACACAACACACAATGCACACACAAGAAATGGGCAAAATACAAACAAATCACACACTGGTCACAAAGCCCATACACATACCACAGACACTACATGCACTGGAAACAGTGACACCACAGACAATAATACAGAGACACACCAGGCCAACAAGCAATGACCAACACAGTGATGATGAAACTGTGACATAAATAGGTAATATTCAGTGTATTAGTCCACATTATAACACACACACATTCTACAGTATTCTGACATGACTACACATGCACACACACACACACAAATCTATTTACAAAACCAAATACCATATGTAACTTATATAGACATCCTTCAGCTATGAAGTGAACAACAGTCACAAGACACAACACACCCACAGACTCAACTAAACAAGAAGTCATCTTTCCTAACTAGTCCAACAATCATCAGTATGATCAACATAAACCCAGTGACATGGTGGTGAATAAACCAGTAGTGGCTGTGAAACTGTTACACTGTGTTATACTCATAATGTCAGGCTAATGATGATGGAGTATGTTGCCTTCCTGTATCCACTGTAACTGTATATTGTGTATGCAATATACTGTGTCATACATAGTATAATATTGTAGGCCCAATCTGGTGAAAGTACTGCAGAGCTTTCCCATAACCTGTTTTTAGTCTCCTCCTTCTCCTCAACCTGAACGAGTCCACTGTTGAAAAAAGGCAGACACATTAATTTTAAATCTACTGTACTGACCCGAGTATAAGAGAGATTTTTTTTTTCTTTAGATTTACTTATGAAGAAATGGGAGTTGTATATTCCACAACTACACAATTATACATCCACTACAGCATATTTGGCTTTTGATTTTTTTTACTTGGTATTTGTAAAATGTTTGTTATCCCAGTGTTCAGTCTTCAACACAAGCTGGCGGGGACAAGGATAGAGACTAACGTCAAAGGCATCCAAAGCTAAATCAAAAAGTCTTCATCTAAATATATTTTTTTTATATTCGGGCCACTGTGGTACTTTTAAACATTTAATTATTTGTGTCTGCATTGTATTGCACTGAAATCAAATGGAAGTTATGTCATAAACAGTGGTATTGGCACTAGAGATTATTTTCTACCAGCAACTCTTTTTTTCCTCTGTATGTATGTAATATGTGGTTTCATAAGAAAAAATCTGGATTGGGGCTTTAACGCGTCCTCTTGCTGTGACTGAATGTTCTTACGTGCCTAAAAACAACTAACATACTGTATCCCATTGGTATGGGTTTGCATTTGTTTTATTTGAATAATATTTTAATTTGCCTTATGCAGTAGAGGGAGTAAATGAGAATAACTGCCCAAATTAATTTATTAGCGTCTGAACCTGCTGAGGGAAGCCCACACATGCTCATTTATGTCTGTGTCTATTTGTGGCTTTGTTTTCATCTCCTAATGAGTTTGGGTGAAACATCCCCTTCATTTAGAATCCACAGGAACATGTAGCACATACACAGCAATACAGATCAGGTCCAGCTATACATGCATCTAGTAAAACACTCTGACTGTTTTGCTAAAATTTTCTCACAGTCATTCCATACTCATCTAGTCAGTGTAGAGCAAATTGGAGGAGGATGTAAATGACATGACATGGGCACAGACATCCTAATACAACACAATGCAGACAGGAGCTGGAGGATCAGAAAGTTAAGTCTGCCACAGGCACTGCAGCACCCCGAGCTTTCACTCAAAACCAAAGTTACACCCAAATAAAAAGTGGGTGGGACCACAGCAACACAGAATTGAGCATGTTTGCTTCCAAAACAGATTTCCTTTATTTCCTTATTACTGGTGTTAACAATCATATGCATACATACTGATACCATATTATTTATTTTGTCAAAATCAAACAAGCATGTGGGTGAAAAAATGTAAAGCAATATTAGGCATTAACAAGACTGAATGTAATTGTAAAGAGAGTGACTTGAAGTATCCAAATGTTGGTTTTAAAGACAAGAGACTGAGCTTTTATTACAGCTTGTTGCTGAAGTGAAATTTTTGGCCCAGCTCCAGTGTCCACCCTCAGGAACACTCATCAGACATTTTGTTTCTGTAAAACTTACTAGGCCATTTGAAAAAGTAGTAACACAACATTTTATCAACCTAAACATGAAATATGAACGTCACACACACTTCACTGGCAAGAGAAACACCTATGTCCAGGTGAAGTGATTTCACTTGTCCTTATTCCTCATACCCTCCTGTACTCAGGCACTTTTGCTGATCATGCAGGTGTCAGTTCAAGTCTGAAGATGGACACTGGGACTGGGCCACTGACTGCTTGTCTGATTGACTGAATGAAGGGACACAATGGCTGGTCCTGATGCTGGCAGTGATCTGATGAAATCCTTAATGATTAAGGGATTAAGCTTGCTATGTTATCTAGTGAGAGATTAAAGATCATTAAATAAATATATTTATTAAACACTTGGATTATTAGAGGCACACATAACAGAATATGCATTGTATATGTTTAAGTTAAGGACTTTGCAGTTTTTATTTATATCTTGAACTGTCATGCTGACATTCTGAGTCATTTTTGATTGGACAGTTTTATGTCATTATGATACATGATGATAAATGATAAACATTTCTGTGGCACTTTGAGTAAAATGGCTTTGTAGAAACCTTTCCATTTAAATAAATGGGTACAGTTGGTTGTCTACAAGCTTACATCATAACAGCTGCACATTTGGGAGAAAAAAAAGACAACAATTTACAGTATTTAGTAACGATACCAAGTGCTAAGACTGACAAGATGAGGAGTTGGTGTGTGTGTCTAAGTGTGTGTGCTTGTTTTTCTGTGTGTCATTTGAATCATCTGAATGTAAGTTATTACAAACAGTAATCCTGTTGTAGGGCCATATATTTGTGTACAGTATGTTGATTTATCTTCATTAGTTGTGTTAACCTCAGAGGGGGAACTATTATTACATTGTAAATGTATGCAACACATATAGCCATGCTAACTTTTTTTAAAATAAATTGTAACAGTAGAGGAAAAAGACAGGGAATTACAGAGGGAAAGATTTTTTTTCTGTTCAGGGACTGGAGTGTTCTATTCTACAGAACAGACTGTGCTGTCAATAAGAAAATAAATACATAAACACTGACTTGTTTTCCTTATTTGGCAAAGAATAATGTGTTTTGAGTCCAAAAGTAAGCGAACCCTGTGGAATTATCATCAATTATATTATTATTATTGAAAATGTGGTCAGATCCTCGTCTAAGTTACTGAATGAATAACAAACACAATCTACCAGAAACACATAAACCATTGTGTTGTTGTCCATACTGAATACGTAATTCAAACATTCACAATGTAGGTTGGAAAAAGTATATAAACCCCTCCACTAATGCCATCCACAAAAGCTAATCGGAGTCAGGAGTCAGCAAACCTAAACCAATCAATGAAACAAGACTACTGGTGTGGGTTACAGATGTGTGGTTACATGTAAGGCCTAAGGAGTCACTGGAGGTTCACGTCTCTGCTCCTGAGTCTAAAATACACAAATCATGGTACATGGTGGCATGGAGTAGAGGAAGCTGCTGCTCTGACACAGCTGACAAAGCACTACATATGGGGTAAAATGAAATATCCTTCCAAAGATGAAGTACAGTGAAGGGAGCATCATGATTTGGTGTTTTGCAGCCTCTGGGCCTGGACAGCTCCCCATCATCAAAGGGAAAGTAAATTTCCAAGTTTGATTAGTTAGTTAGTATCCTGCAGGATAATCTCAGGGAGGCTGTCCATCAGCTGAAGCTTAGTAGAAGGTGGGTGAAGCAGCAGGACAATGACCCAGTCAGAGCCCAGACTTAAACCCAACAGAGATGGTGTGGAATGAGCTCAGAGAGACATTTACCAGACATCCTAAGATCATGGCTGAGCTACAGCAGTTCTTCTGGAAGAATGATCCACAATTCCTCCTGAACTTTGTGCAGGTCTGATCCACAGCTACAAAAAGTGCTTGTTTGAAGTTACTGCCAGAGGAGGCTCAAGGCTTCACTTACTTTTTCCACTTGTGACTAAACATCAGATCGCATTCTATGTCCAATTAATACAGAAAATCTGTTAATTTCATACGTACTCCTGCTGCTGTGTGTTCTTCTTGTCTCAACATCAGCTCTAAAAATTCCAACCAACATGGCCACACTAAAATGTTTGCCAATCTGTTTTTATGGGAAATCCCTGCTACCTCATCTAAATTTCATCAGCTGTTCTAAATCCAAGTATTTACTTTTACTCTTAAACTTGTGGTTAAAGAAAAGCCTCAATTTATAAATAATATAATATACTGATATGTTTATGAGTTCTCGTGAATAGAACACTAGGGTGCAATGAATCGCTTTTCTGTCTCTAGCCATTCAAGTTACATCTATATTCCACAGGGAGGCAGTGTGTCTCAGAGAACAAAACTGACAGCTGGTGCAAACACAAACCACAGCCAACTCTAAGCCCGGAGAAGAAAGCAAACCAACCTTTAAAGATTAAGAAATGCACCCAGTGTTGGTCTAGTAAAACCCATGTGGTCCTCCTGGCCTCAGAGTGAAACCCAGCAGAGCTTTCTCTACAACTTCTCTTACAGTCTGCTTTTAATACAGCTTGACACAACAGCACACTGAGTGCTGTACCACTCTTTTTGTACGGTTATAAAACTAATTTTAACGGCACAAAGGAACAGTTTATTGCAGTATTATTTTGCAGTTTGAGATTGGAAACAGGCTTATAATTTGTTCTTGGTGTGATACTTGGTGTGTCTCACTGTTTTGGCAAACCAGATGGAGGCAGAAAATCTCTCAGTGTACATTAGAATTATGCACTACAGAGTACATCATTTCTTAATAACAAACTTGGCTCAAAAACAAGCAGTTGTGAAATTAGAGAGACAAAGTGAGAGATGACAGAGAGGCAATTCAGATGGAAAGATGGAAAGTAAATCTGCTCTCTATCTGAATGATGGAGAGACATGGAGATGAAAACGAAAAGAGGGGACAGATGGATACACAGCACTGGATGGTTGCAAAATGGTTTTTGATGCTTAGTAAAGGACTAGCAGGTGTGTGTGGTCCCAGAGGGGAAATGAGAACATTCTGCAGAGCTGAGTCAGCCAGGACAGAGGAGTAAAGAGATGGAAGAAGAATAAGATGATGGAGAAAAGGAGGAAACTTCTTCACTTGGCATGTCTCAGTCAGATTAATACTGGTCAGTCACTTATGTCTTGTCCATCAGATGGAACAAGAGGAACACAGCAAAAGCTGTTCTATAGGCAGTTTTGAAGATAACTGTTCCTGGAAGCTGAGTGGGCATCGTGGAGAAAACAACAAAACAAGTCTTGCAAACACGGTTAAGTGTCTCCTTAGAGTAAACAAAAACAAATAAACACCTCAGTTCCTTAATATGTAGAATATTCACCATGAACTGCATGAAACTGGTTCATACAAACTGTCACTCCCTCTCTGAGACATGTGTCCAGATGCAAATAAGTCTGTGCCTTCTTCAAAGCCAAGACTGTTCAAGAGACTCTTGGACATAGCAATGTGACATGTGGTCACGTCCTCAAGAGGTGAAGCATTATGGGTTGCCAGCCAAAGACCTTGAACAATGATCCTTCACTCAGTGAACAAAATGAGGGCTGTCTGAGGCTGAAGATGTACTGCAACTTTTTGACAATGCCTTTATTTTGTGATATCAAATGTTTAGTTCATATGTCAAGCGCCTGTTTGTGCTACTTCTACGGAAAGGACAATGTTGTTATTAGCTTAATTTGATCTTTTGCCAAAGAGATCTGGATGAAGTCCATGAGGCCGTGATGTATGAGATTACTGAATGCAAAGACTTTGGTAGTCCCCCGACTCTCGACACTCTTAATCTTGTGCCATCTGCAGGTCACAGTTTTTGCTCATCCTTTGAAAATATCTGAACATCCATGAGAGGGATGTCTCAACCACTACTGAAAGTCTGAATGAAATATCATGGTAACGCAGGGATGGCAAAGATGGTAAACATTATACCTGCTAACCATCAGCACGTTAGCACTGTCACTATGAGCATGTTAGCATGCTGATGTTAGAATTTTGCTGAAAGCATCAGTGTGCCTGATCACAGTCTCACAGAGCACAGATTAGTGTCACACTAATGTAGCTAACAGCTACACAAAGCAGCATGTAGAAGACTTTTTCCCTGTTGTCTTTGCTGGGTACTGAACACTGTAGTTGTGCAATACTGAACTTTTTTCCCAATAAACACAGCACTTGTTTTGTTGTGCTAAATGTCCATGTCAAGTATATTTCTGTATAAGGTGTGATTAATTTTACTTTGTTTGGATTTATAGGCTTATTGTTTTCTCTGGATGGGCACTTCACACCTGCTATTCTCATGTATGACCCTATGTTAATTAAGCAGTGTGAATAGTGTGTACCCTCGGTTCATTATTCTTGAACCGACTGCCTCTACAGTCACTCAACAAGCTTTCAATTTGTCCATTGCGCGCACTTCTGGAGAATCACAGTGAACTGTATTTTTATTTTTCTGTCTGACGTCAGTCCTCTCTGACGTTGGATCAGAGCTGCGAACCACGATTTTGGCCCTTGGATATTCAAATTGATCAATTCTCTTGACCTCGCTCTTTTTCTTTGTCACCCATCCACACATAAACCACCCAGATGGTTTAAAGTGCTACCATTAGAGGTTTTCTAGTCCAGTGTAAACATATGAAACATATGCTCTCTGGTCAGCAGGAAGTCATAAATCTGTGAGAAGGAACATGTGAGACACACACTGTTTCTTGATGATTCAGTCCAAGTGCATAGTTCATACATACAGGTAACTGTGTTACTAAGACTGAATGTCAATAAAGAAGTATTTAGGTTTAATTAAAAGACAGTAAAGATCTATTTGTATTATATTTAAGTCATTCCTGAATGATACATTGTTGTTTTTCATCTTAATGACACAAGTTTCTATAGATGCAGTCTTTCCAAGTTTGGCAGTTTCAACATTTGACAGATGGCTCAGGCATATATACTCTGCTACAAAACTTAGAAAGTGAGTGCTGAAGTAAAATGCCATCCAATAGTCTCCTTCCTTGCTATTTCTAAAAAAAAGGCAGACATGGTAATCTCTGCACAGTCTGACTGAATGTTTATCAATGACTTTGGGAACTTTCAGCCTGACTCACTAAATGTAGCATCTGACTCTGTCACACCAGAGCAGACGATCAAAAGTCGGAAACTTTACAATTCCACATTTAAAAATCTGTCAATTTTAAACTGTAACATGCATTCACTGTTACAGTACTTCTACTGTTCTTTGCTACAGGGTCCATAATGTTTCTTTTTGGTATAGTTTCCCTGACCACTTCATGCATTTCTTCTATGTTTTGCATATCCAAAGGTAACAGTAGTGGGACCTAATCTTAATTAAACTCAGAGAGAAACACTGCCTCATTCATATTTATATCGGCACAGTATGGACATGAATCTTTAATGTTTTGATTTCTCCATATATGCTGCAGAAATATTCATCCAGTCAAAAGTTTCCCCTCAAGCAACTATGTGAAAATCTTTGACATTATGGTTCATTGTTTTATATTTTATCAATTTGTTTATTTATAAAGTGAGTTAAGTATTTCTTTATACAGCCATGTACAATACTATAGCTGAAAAGCAGAACACAAGAAAAACCAGTAACACAGTAGATGATACATAAAAACTCACATATTAAAGCCTTAATGATGGATCCAGTTGCACTGTGGGAGTTTTGAAACTAGTTTTCAAAGAACACTTGAGCTGACATTGTCTACACTGTAAAAACAATCACGAATAAAATGACCAGATAAAAAAAATTAAACATAAAGTATCTAACTCTAACAAATCTTGGTGACCTTATGCAGCACAAATCAAGTTTGTACACACAGACTCAAAATATCACTTCCTGCAGTCTGTCACTTCCTGCAGATGAGGGCCCTTCAGGCAACTGTCAAGTCATCAGCTGAGTATGTCATTCCTGCTGCCTCATCACCATCCTGTTTATATACAGGCACTTGTGGTACGCTAACTGTCTGGAGCAATTCTGATAGCTCTAATTACCATAAGGATTAGGATTAAATATTTTTTCTCAACATGAAACTACACAGTAAGGATAAAGGACACAGAAGTTATTCACAGGTTATAGGCCATAACAGCATTGGTTTCAGTCTCATTTTAATGCATTTAACAGAGCTAACACTTTGACATTATCACTCCCTCTCAGGGTTTTTCAGTGATGAATTCAGTGATGTACTATACACTATACATCTCGTCCATTGACAGCTGGGATAGGCTCCAGCCCCCCCACGACTCTTCACGGATAAGCGGTGTAGACAATGGATGGATGGATGTAGTATTGTGTGTATAGTTATACACTATACACAATACTACATACAATATTACACAGCTGCACTCTGTCATCAGAGGGACTATTGTCAATTGCATTCCAGTATATTAAAACAGCACTGAACAAACATATGATACTGCCTGTATGGATGTTTTGTAGTTGCAACTGTGTTGCAAAGCTCAGAGAAACACCTAACATGGAAACATCAGCTCTATTAAAAATTACTGCATCATGGCCTCTGGTGCACAACTTCCATCTCCTGTGTCTCGGCATTCACCTTTAAATCTGATTGAGATTAACAATTAGACTGGTTTGGCTACTGTAACTCAGTGAAGTGATTATTGTGTATTAGGTCACTGTGTTTGCAATACGTCATACTGATATCCTGCACAATACCTCCCTGTAGACTTAAAGCCATGGGGCATAATCTGAGTGTTTTGTTGTCTTTGGACAAATCAGTTTAATCTCTTTATGAGTTCAGATGATAATGTGTCAATTGTAAGGAGGAAAACATAAGTCATTATCCAAAATACTGCTGTATCTTTATGTAGTCACTGTAATATTGTGATTGTTTGATACAACATGATGACTATCTTCAATTTTTCCATGGTTGGTTATTTCTGTGGCAACATCCTTCATGTGATTAGCAGGTCCTGAAGGAACAACAAAATGAGAGATAATGTCTTCCACTGCTGTGGTCTATGAATGTGAAAAGTGTGAGGCGGGTCTTATTCCTCTTTTCACCCCCTGCTCCTCTTATTACAGTTTCATTGTGACATTTTTAACTAACAATATTTATATCTGGTTATTAGAATTTGCCAGACAGCAAATTTAATCAAGTCAAATGAAGCAGAATTGAATTTCTTTCAGTCTGCCTGGAAAACAAACACTAGCTGACATCAGACGCCATCAGCCCTCTCAGGGTAAAATCATTTTGTTTTTCATCCTGACAGTTTCTGACACTTCAGGTGAAAAACTGTTATTAATCTGGGTGTCAATTAAGTAACCACATAACATGTAAAAACATAAAAGCTGCCAAACAATGTCCATAGTCAGCATGCTACTTTTGCACAACAGAAACCTTTATTTAAAATCCAAAAAGCTTTAACTTAACAGATTACAGAACCCAACAATGCTACATACTCTATGTCTGAAAGAGGTTTAACAAGACAACAACTTAGCTGTCCTGGAAGTAACAGAAAGTCATCTGTTTCATCTAGCACCAAGTGTGTGTGTGCTTTAGAGCTTAAACAATGAATGGATAAGTTGACTGATACAAACTTAACAACTACTTTCATAATCTGTCAATCATTACAGTCATTTTTCAAGCAAAATGGCCAAAAAATGACTTGGTTTCAGTTTTACAATTGTATCAGACTGAGAAATTAATCAGCAGATCAGTTGATAATCAAAATAATCATTAGTTTCAATTCTAGTATGCTTACACTCTTTGATTGGGTTTATTCCAAACAGAGGACTCCTCATTGCTCCACCAAGCATTCATAACTGAAGTAATTGACTAGAAGTGAACACAGTATTCAAGTGCTGGAGAAACTGCAGCTGGGGACATACAGCAAACAAAGCTCAAATTATAAAAGTGTCAGATAAGATAACAGTTTGTTCCATCACCTGAAACCCAACTATGCAATATGTCAACATGATCAATCAAAAAAAACAGCAAAAGCATAAAATAACACATTGGACCAGGGCATGGATAATTTAAGCAGTGCAGTCCAAAAAAATGCCCCACAGATGGAAAGAGACAACAGCCAGAGATCACCATATATAGAAAGCCTATGTAACAAATGCCTAAAATGACTGCTCACCACTGAATATGTTAAATAATTGCATGACTCAGTCATAAGAGGTCTGATGTGATGTTAAGTGTAAGTCACTGTGCTGAGTTAGGAGTCAGTGCTCAGGTTAAATCCTCTACTACACTTGATTAATTGTTTCCTGTTGTTTCGCTTCCCTTAATTCATGATTATTCATGGTTTGTTTGACATTTGTCAATCATGTACATACTCTTATGCATACTCTGTATTTCTCAATGTTGTTTCTCACAAATGATTAACTAGTACACATCAGAGGTAGAGAGGAGAGAGTGGAGGAGAGAGGGCAGGGAGACAGATGAAGATTGTGATGATATATAGTGAAGATGTTAAGTTGGATTCAAATCCAGAAGTTTACTTTGCGTCACTGCGATGTAACCAATTTATATTCAAAGCTGTGTTGAGGTTTTTATTTAGGAATGTGACAGTGGTGACATTTCCAGTGCAAGGTTATATTTAGCAGAATATGACCGTCTCACCTGCGTCATCAGAAGGATGTAGAACAAGATGACATGACATGGAGACAGAGATGTCGCTCTTATTTATTTATGTGTGCTGTGTTTCTGTGTGTGTGAGGGGGAATCTGTTTGTCAGAGTCAAGTATTTAGATATTTATTACATACAGTACTATATAAACATGGAATAATATATGATCAAGCTCAAGGACAAATTTCAGGAACTGCTTTGCCAGTGCTGCCAGTAACATTGTTCCATTCATTCCAAGCATTCTCTCAAGCATCGTTCATTCTCAAATAAAAAGCCATATGTACTGTTGTTGCTCTTAGAGTGAAGGAAATACACACAAAAACAAGTTTAAACCAATGTGTCAATTATATATTATTAAATTTTCATAACCCATGTAAAACATTTAGAGAAGATGATGAGTGAACCTGACAGAACAGCTATGAGAAAGGTGTCATTACTCAAAATGGTTTGACCAGCATTATAAAAAATTTACATTAACAAGTGTGTTTGTGAGCAGTGAAGCATGCAGCAACACACATTTGTAGTGGTTGTGAAGTAGCATGTCTATTTTGCCATGGCAGATTTGTTAACTACAACTATAGGTTGTATTTGTGCGTGTGTAACCCCATAGGATACATAGATAGGGACTGACATAAAAAATGTCAGTATTCATTTGTTAATTAAAGTTTAAGACTTAAAGAGTCTCACTAAGATATTTAATTTCCAGTATATAACCCCTGCTCCTTCCAAATTTGTCTCTGTCTCCGACCCCTATGCCCCACAATAACCTCACCTAGTCGCTGTGCTGTTATGACGGCAGGGCTGCCAGGTCGTCTTGTTGTCATTATGATAGCAGGTACACAAGGCTGATATGACAACAGGAGACTAAACACTAGAATCAACTATAGATGCTGCACATCAGTGTACACCACTGAAGAAGATATTATGAGACAGTGTAGTCTACACTGTCACTACACTGAGGTCAAGGGTCTTATCTAATACCAGCATGTTATGTCTACCTCCCCAGATGAAGTCAAGGTGACTAATGGTCTTGATATAGTTTAATAACTTATAGGTCCTTGTCTCATCTGATACAGACAAACCTCCCATCTTCTTAATGGCCACTGCTGCTAGTTTCTAAGCTTCAAGAGGCTGTGATTATCCCACAGTGCATAATTTTTCACAGTAATGTAAATTGGTGTTGCCCATTTAGCTGCTGAGACCACTCACGCCACCAGATGCATATGTAAATGGGCTGAAGAACCGCAAAAGCTTCATATTGTATTCATCATCATCACCATGTCAAAAACCAGTATATTGTTTTCCACGCAAGTCCACACAAGAAATGAAACCAAATATCAATGATGTGAACTGCAACATCTGTCTTTAAATGGAGGTGGTGGCCAATGACACCAACTATCAGCCACCTATAACGCAGCCTTGAGATCCTTACCCAGGCAATTTAACCCCCAGTCACACCTTGAGCCATGTGACCCTAGAGACTCACATCATGTCAAGGTGGGGCAATGACCCACCAACAAGTCACCCCTGGGCTCATGTGACCCCGACAACAGGGTGGGTCACCGACTCTCAGGACCACCCCCAAGAGGTTAGATACCTGGGAGTTAGTTTAGAACTGAGGAAGCCTTTCAGATGAGAGGTGAAACGTAACATAACAAAACCTAAAAGAAGTCCAGTTTCTTCCAACTCTAGCACTTAAGATTTGAGCTGCAGCTAACCTAAATAATACACAAACAATACTCTTACTACCGTTTAAATGAGCTATGTCACTGAAAGTACTGCATGATGTGTAAGGTGAAAGCAGTTTAAAAGGTGCAAAAATAAGAAGATGCAGGGTGGATGGTCAGCTGGAAAAAGTGAATGAATGTGTTGATGGATCAGCTTTTGTAGCCTATCCCTGTCTGATCAATCAGGACAAGCCACCACGCAGATTTAGTGGGTGGGACATCAAAACCACCACTGTTATCACTATGAATCAGGCCTGACTCCTCAAGTATATGTAATAAATAAATGAATAAATAAAAATAACATTTAACTGCATTTATTACAAGGTAAAGGGTAAAAATATCAATATGGACCCATACTGACACACACATTTTTCATTATCAAAAAATAACTGAGGTCAGTCTAATATATTTGTTCATTTACAATGTTTACAAATGCTCAACAAAATAATAAAACCTGCATATTATGTTCAATTTATTACAGTATTAATTACACACTTTTGTGTCATTATTCTGCATGGAAAATTCATTTTTACCATATTTAGTAAGTCAACATAATCAAACTGTTGATCACTGGTGATCTTGTATGCTGGATGCAAAGTTAGATTTTCTGTTAATAACATCATGGCACCAGAATAACATTCAATAAATCCTAACTTGACCAATTAATAATGATAATGTGATATTTTTATTGAATATTAAACTACCAACACATGCTGATTTTGATATCCACCATCTATATTTTATATATTTATAACAGGCTTGTTGGCTTTCTTATCTGCCCTCCTCTCTGGCTGTTTGTAGATCAGAGGGATCCTGCTGATTTGTGTACTTTATACACATTAGAGCCACATCTTCCACTGTATGTGTGTGTTTTATGGCTCCTATCTCCTGTGGTTATATCCTAATGTCTTTATGACTGCTTGTAATGGTCAACAACAGAGCAAAGGGAAGGGAAGGAAGATGAAAGATGGAGGGGAGAAGAGAGGGGGAAAAAGCAAAGAGAGAGAAAGAAATATTATATATTTATATATATCTCCAGAAGATACAGAGCCCCATTAGCATTCATACTGACTAAGGTTTCAGTCTGTGAAAAAAAAAAAAAAAAAAACAATGAGCTGAAAGATACCAAATGCTCCACAGAGCTGAGAGGAACTACCGTCAGGTAGAGCTGTCATGTCTTATGCTAAACCAGTATCTAACAAGGGAAAAAGATAAAATATTTTAACTTTAATAACCTATTCCAATTTAACATTTACAGTCTATAAGCATATCAGACCATTTGAAGTAGTTTGCCTTGTGGCCCTGAGCAGCTGGACCCCGGCTCAACTCCCGATCCAGTCGGACCTTTGCAGCATGTTATTCCCCTATTCCCTCTCCCCGTTTCCTGTCTCTCTATACTGTCCTACCTAACAAAGGCTAAAAAGCCCAAAAACAATCATTAAAAAAAAAACAAACAAGAGAGCATAACTGTGCCAACTGGATTATCAGTGTGCCTAGGTATATTAGGTTCTACACTGTAAATACTAAAATAACCAACAAAGATGCTGACTTATTAAAATACAGCTGTTCTACTCTACAATAACAACATTGATTACTGGCTACAAGTGACCCCTTTCACATGTAGTTAATTGATCCATTCTTAATTTAAAAATATTCATTCAAGTTCTTTTACTGAGCAAATGAAAAGAAGTTGAAATATACAAAAGCACACGCACTTGTGAAATTGATGTATATGTGCTGTATGCTAAAAACGCAATAAAATACAACCTGTCATTCCTTTTCAAAGAGAGCATCCTGGCTTCTTTCCTCCATCTTGAACAGCTCTATACACACGCTGTTACCATCTTTTAACACAAGGTTGAGATGTCGCTCTGAATCTGTGTGTGTGTGTGTGCGTGTGTTTCCCAGACAATAGCTTCAAGGCCTTATACAGTGATTCTAATTGTTGAGAGCTGGAGCTGTTATTGAACTATTTGCATGATGAGTTTTGGCACCATGATTTCCATTTCAGGATGCTTGACTCTAACCTGAAGTGGCATTCTAATAAGAAATGTCCCCTGTGCAACTTCTTGAGCAACGTCAAGCTGATATCCCACCATCAGTTTAAACCACAGACAGAGATATCACCCTCTATGAAAAAGACTGTAAAAGTAAGGACTGTGTTTCAAAATTCCATCAAACCACTGATGAAAACAGTGTAACTGTAAAGTTTGGACATGATTGCTGCTTAATGACATAAATATCAACCATTAAAGATAATATTTAAAAACCTAATATGATATGAACATAGGCAATGAATTTTAAAAAAATTTTTCTCTACTATCTGTTTTTATTCTTTGTTGTGTAGTGTCCCAAAATGCCACAAAAATAATAGAAAAACATGGACATACTCATTTATGTGTGTGTGTGTGTGTGTGTGTGTGTCCTACACTCAGTGCGAGAGTGTCTCATACCGAAAAGCATGACATCATATGCTACGCAAGTTCATAAGGACCGTGCTGACGCCAACACTCTCACCCCTGGGCCTTACACATTTACATACAGACAACAACGCTGCAACGCACACATACCAAAGCTCTTACATTCATACTAATATAAATTCCCATTCATAGAAACGTATTAAGAAACTAAGTAACATCGCATACAAACACAGGCATGCTGCGGTTAGTTTTATCATTCAGTGTGGCCACTTGACTTTGAGTTCATGTTGGTATGCACGAGCACACAGCTTTGCTAATCAGGACTGGTCACATCACGAGTGGACTCTCTTCCTCTCCATCTGTCATTGTAAAACCACAGCACACATCACTCTCCCTTCTATGTCTTTGTCACTTTGTTGGTTTTATGGTTAGTGTTAGTGTCTTTCTATCAACACAAACTACACACTAACAATGCTTATGTCTGACTCCATTGCCATTTCACTAAATACTCAAGTTTCAATACAAACATTTAAAGAGCTAATATTCTCATACTCCTACTATACAGACAAGGTGTAAACGTGAGAAGCTTCATGATTTTCATTCGAGGAGAGGGTTCTCAGTGTAATGCTCAGGGGGGGCTGCACTTTCATGGCTGCTGCTGTTAAATCACAAGTGGCCTCCACTTTAACCGCACTAATGCATCCGACGAATAAAGAGGGTTTGAGTGGTTGGCTAAATCATGATATGATAATTCAAAAATGAATCTTTAAAAAGATACAGCACTGCAGTGTCAGATTTAGGAGTGAAACTTTCCTCACGTATTAGCATTAGCAAAGATGACAAACAGTCTGCTCTGGCACACAGCATCCCATTAAACAGGAATACATCAGGGATGGAGTGAGAGGTATTCAAAAGTATTCTGTCAAAAGTATGATATTTCAGAAAGACTTCAGAAACTTTTCTTCAGTTCCCATCAACTTTTGTAAAAGGACTCAAAGGACTCATTATTAATTTAGCATCTGCAGTTTCTATTTACCGTCTGAAATGACTGAGCAAACATGAAGTCGACCTCTGCAGTCCAAATAGTCCTGTGGTAAAGTTTATGTTGCTTTTTCCTGCACTATGAAATGTTCAAAAAAAATCACATGCATCAGACAACTAAGTTTCCAAACAAAGATACAAGCATATTGCACGTCTGTGCAATATATAAAATTCAAGAGAGGCAGGAAACTAGAAGTCTAAAGTCAGAGGGTTTCCAGCAAACATATACATATATCTATATTTTCTACTGCTACCTCCACTGTCTAATGTGCATCTAGTTTGGGTCACTGCTCACAATTATTTTTATTAAACAACTAATTGCCAACTCTACAAAATGTCAGAAAATGTGGGTGTTTGAATATGTTTAGGTTTAGTTTTGTTGTTTGGACAAAACAAACAATCTGAAGATCTCAATTTACAATCACATAAAATTGAGAAAAGCAGCAAACCTTCACATTTAAGAGTCTAGAGCAAAGCAAATGTTTGTTTGTTTGCTTGATAAATTACCAAAACAATTCATTGATTATCAAAATAGTTGGCAACTAAATTTCTGTTGATCAAATAATGGATCAATCAACTGATCATTTCAGCACTACAACGCAGTCAAAATATAAAACCCTGAAAGATGTGTAAGCCAAATGTACAATGTCTAATGTTTTAGTGGGAGATAGTAAAGTTAAAAAACAATTTAATACTGCTGTGTCTACATATGGCATTATACATTATATAATGGGATTATAATTCGACATTTACAAAGCAATTACAAACACATTAATACATGTGATCTTGAGTAAATTTGTGCTGTTTGCTATAGAGGGGACAGACGTCTTAAAGATGCACAACATTTTTATGACTGTCAGCAGGTAGAGACAGTTGTGTATTGATTTCTATGAGTCTGTGCAATTAATTATTCATCTGTGTCATATTGACTGTCAAAGAGCCCCATGTGGATGTGATTAAAATGTTTTTTATACCTGAGGCAGTCAAAATAGAGCTAGGTTACATAAGCTGCCAAAAATGTTGATGTTTGTTTTTTGAGCATATATTTGGGTGGGCCAATACTTTTCTCTTCCTCACCATTTAGCAAGAATTTAACAGTGGATATCATTTGTGTCATATATACACAAGATTTTATTACACCACTCTGAGGTTTGTCTTTCAGAGATTTACATTTTAAAAAAGGGGTCCGGAAAAAAAACTGTCAACCCATTTTCAGTTTATATCTTTGTTGGATTTACAGCATGTTACTTAAGTGGACACATACAGTCTCGTATTGATTTTTTTTGTGTGTGTGGTTATCATTAATGAAAAGTTCAACAGTGTTAAATGTGATTTATGATCCCACCTGTGCCACTAATGACTCTTACCTGTTCAACATTCTTACAGGAAACCATTATGGTAATAATCACAGGAAGCAGCAGATAGTGTAAGCTGGTGTGTGTGCTGGACAGCAGTGTGTGTTCCCATTGATGATGGGTCTGGTCTTGTCAGCAGGGCAGTACTGGGATTATAGATGGAGCTCATTATTCACATGAGCATCTAAAGGTCAAAGACACAAATTTTTTCCTGTTTTGTGAATAATAGTGATTAATTGGTTGGTATCTAAATGCATGTGTGTGTGTGTGTGTGTGTGTGTGTGTGTGTGTGTGTGTGTGTACTCTTTATTCTGCACAGTTAGAGGCACGGTTGATAAAGAGGCTCCTGGACATATTTACTGACCAACAGAAGAGATATTGATTATTATTTGGTGATTCCTAGTCCAGGCCTCTGTTGTCCTAAAATTCAACTCAAGTCAAAGTGATCCAGAGCTGCAGATGAGACCAGATTCTGCTCTGTTTGATCACATGTTGGATTAGATTGTGGGCTGGAAGTTGGCTGGTGGCTAACTTTTTTCTGAGTCTTTCCTGATTGTTATCACACCATTTTTGTTTCATACAAATTCATACATTTTCATGACGTTGCACAGGTGGTCTTGACTCCAATTCATAAAAAAGATTCCTTCTCAGACATGCAAATGTAAATTAACCAAATGCTTATCCTGTGGATTTCACAGTAAAAGTTCAGTTTCGTCTGATTCATTATGGTGATCCTACACATTGATTTTCTACTTCATTATGTAAAGCCTTCGTTTGTTCAGTCTCATTGTAAGATTTGAAAGAATAGATCCTGCACAGTTAAGGCTACTTTCACTGGCATGGATTATGGTACGTCATAAATCCCCACAGAATCACAAACTGTACTGCTAATCAGCCTCTGTGTGTGTGTGTGTGTGTGTGTGTGTGTGTGTTAACCTGCCTGCAGAGACCAGGAATTAAAACATTATGAAGTCAATTTGTTTTGGCGTCCTAGTGATGAATGGACAAAGGCAGTGGTTCTCATTAGTTCACCTCTCTCAGGTCGTAGGTGCTTGTAAGTGAAATAAGCTCCTACTGTGTTGGGCTGGAATTAAAATCCAAACTGAATTAAATGTATCACTAACCACATCAAACATTTACTTTTAAAATCCTATGCAATTAATCTATTTTTAACTTAAGCTCATAATGCTGTGTTATTTGTTCTCTCAGTGAGGCATTAAGACCTCACTTAGGGTAAACTCATTAAAACTTGTCTTAGGTATCATGTGAAGGATATTAGATATTAGTTAGGCTACTCTTGTTTTAAACCAGTAAGCTGATTTAAATGAACATGTCCACTGAGGGAAACCACTTTTTGGCTGCTTTTACACAGAATCAGACAAATCTGACATCAAGCACTTTGTTTCTCAGTTATGATCATTTCATGACGGTCTAACTACTAAACTGTCTGAATTTAAAGGAGAGCAGTTACATAATGGATGGACAGATCCACTGAGTTGACCGATGGATGGGGATAGGAATAAAAGATGGAAACATGCACAAATGGCTGGACGGATGATGATGACTGCACTAAAGATTAGTTCCACACAGCTGGATTAGTAGAGTAAATCTACAGCTTAACAAGGAACATTGGCTGAAATCTTTACTCAAGGGTAATGACTTTTCAGTTTGAAATTTACAACAGCTGAGTGGAAGATAATAATAAATCAAAAACGTATCTAAAAGTTCAGAGTCCACAAACATTCAGAAAAGGAAACAACATATATTATGGTATAATGCTGGACAGAAGATAGGTTTCATTACTGTCCTAATTCAGATTACTTCCTATACTTAATTCAAAGTATCTATTTCCTGTGAAAAGTCACACTTAACATTAACATTAACATGACATTAGCAACATTAACTGGAAGTGGTTTCCTGTCAGGCACCAACGGTGTTGTGACGAATTACACCTTAATGGGTAGGACCTCTTTGGGCCAGTTAGTTGGTAATGGTGAATCATTACATGTCATGGAAGATGGCAGATAGTAAGAGCAGAACAGATTCAATTACCTGTAATTTCTGGCTTGACAACAATTAATGGATTTCCTTAAGAAAAGAACAGAAACTGCAAAACTGAATAACACTTCAGGAGCAACGATTAATGTGCCTGATTTGATGGCCTCCATCAGTGAAAACAACAGACTCATTTACTGGTTAGGGTGAGTTCAGTTAAAATAAAGCTTCCTCAGCTGGGTTAGGGTCAGAACTCACCCTTGTTTTCCTGTACATTGGTTTCCAGCTTTCACTCCGAGCTTCTCTTTAGAAGTTAAGTCTCCTCTACAGGAACATATTGCTGGGACACGCTGCCAGTGTTGCATGTGAATGCATTCTGAACAAAGGTAAACTGAATTTATAATGACCACTTGATTATAATGGCCATTATCCAAGGCAAACTCAATGTATGGTGTGGACACACACACACCGTAAGTGAGCTGCAGCAGGTCAGTGAGGTATCAGTCACACACAGGTAAGGTAGACAATGTGGAGTTGAATGTACAGGAGCTGGAAGGTCAACTTTCATTTTAGGTCAGATTATTTTATCTTACCAATTTGTATAGAATGCATATGTCCTTGGTAGGGAGTCTGTAGTTCACATTACAGTGTGGACTGCACAGAATCAACAATAGCAGACTGTGCACTTAAACATAACATCTTCAACACCATCAAATTTCATATTAATTGGGTTCATCTTAAAGGCCTAAAGTCAGTGAAGTGACTGGTGTACAACCTCCTTTTTGTGGCACAGCATTAATAATCCTATGATGCCAGCATGTCCTTTCACTGTGTTTGAAGTCATGCTGACGGATTGGCTCTAGAAAAAGCTGTCTGTCAGTTGGTCAGTCCACCACTTTGGTCCAGACTGACATATCTCAACCACTATTGGATGGATGGCCATGACATTTTGTACAGACATTCATGGCTCACAGACAATGAATCCTAATGATATGAGATAGATGATAGATAGAAATTCACAATATGACATGACATTCATGCTCCCCTGAGGATGAGTCTCACACAGCTGCTAATATGGCTGCAGACTCATCATCTGTGTTATCCCACGTTCTCCCTTTTTTTCTTTGTTGAGGTGTACTGTCTCTGTAAATAATTTTGTAATGAGCTTGTTAATAGTGCCCTGCCCTAAAAACATGACTTTTGTTGGCATAAAAAAACAAAACATCAAATGCTTGCGGCATCTTGTGTTGTTGTATTTCTACCCTAGACTTATTGATTTGCTGCACAGCATATACTCTATGCCTTCAGGCGACTAATAAACTCTACTACTGTATTTTATTTTTTTCCACATTTTACCATTCTTATCGTATTCTAGCTGCCAATAACTGTGACTGTACCTAATCTGCTCTCTTCCTCTGTTTCTCTTCCAGCATGCCTCTGCTGCCTGCTGTTTCTCTTCTAAACCAGTTATCAGCTAATTGGTCACGGATTATGAATGAAACAACAGTCTGACCTAAAATGCCTCTCCGTTCCACAAGGATTATTCTGTGACACACTGTTTTAACGCTCAGAAAGATTGTTAGTGAAACTCAAAGGCAAAATCAAAGACAAACAAGGTCAACAGACAGCACTCCAGTCCAACACTGGGTGTGTAGGTCAGATGAGTGTTTCTGTGTTCCTAATGAAAGACAAGTGACTCTGCAGTGTGACTCGGATCCAATTAAACCTCTCTCCTCTCACTCTGCTTTTCTTCCTTGAGCCTCCCCAGTTGTCCATTTTACCAATCACAACTTGTGCTTCAAGTCCTCTGGATTATAACCAGCAGTCCTACCCACTCTTTGACCCTCCTTCACAAATGTGTGTGGAGAATAAGACTTTGAACAATATAAGACCATTTCAGTCCATTAGAGATGTGTTTAAGTCACACTTTGGTTAACAGTGAGAATAAGAGTTGTATGAAATTACCAGCTGAATATTTGATGGCCGCGTGTCTGAAGATCAAAACTGCTCAGTCGTGACAGAAATATGTAAATCTGTTTTGTTCCAGTGACCAAAAGCCAGATGCTATCAATTTGAGTCCAGAACAGTTCATGTTTTCAACCCTCTGCTCTCCCTTGTTTCAGGAGTGTAAAAAGTCATTGGCTGACAGCTCACTCCCAAGTATTATTCAGATATGTGATATGATTAGCATTGTTTTCATTTTTGTGAAAAGAAACAACCGTGACTTAAATGTAAGTAAACTTGAAACCCAATTCTAGCTTAACAGTTGAATAAATATAGTAATGCTGTTATAGCACAGATGCTGTGAGCAAATGTAGTGGGTAAATGCTGAATGAACAACCATTAAGTAAACAGACTGATCATGAGATAGTGACATAATTGAAGAATATTCGTGCTGCTGATCCAGCTGCTCTCTATCAAATTACATTGAGAACAGAGTAACAATAGGTTGTTGATCCAATGACTCAACAATCATTCAATTTATGCAACGGTGGTCTGCATTATGATGACCGATCACTAAACCCACACTGATGACAACACTGTTTGATTTGTGTGTGTGTGAATGTGTGTGTCTGTATAAAATAAATGTATGAGTAAGTGCACTGTTTACAGTACTTATGTGCATGGGCATATCTCATCTTTGTGGTCATCGAGAGAGACAGGGAGAGTGTCTGTTCACTATTGTAAATGTAAGGCCTCTCAAATAAATAGCTAATAGTATCCATCAACATCGTCAGTGTTATATAAGACTGTTGGGAGAGGATCGTGAATACAGCATAGTGTGCTGTATCCTATGAGTTCAATACAGAGCTACTGTGAGAGTATCAAACATGTTATTCATAACTTCTATGCTTCTCCTGTGTAACTCTGAGCAGACCTCACATTATACTGATTATTAAGGCACAAATTAACTCACAGAATCAGTGGCTGGAGACATAAGTAGGACATGTACATATAAGAGGGAATGAAGAAGGCATGTTTTTTTTTACTACCAGATCATATCTATAATAATTATGTTTAATTCCACTTGTGTCTTGTTCATCTTGTTAGTCATATTTTTTGTTGAGGGAGCTCATTACATTGGGAAGTAAAATGTTCTCTTTCAATTGAAAGTCTAATGATGCCAAATGCTTCAAGGAGTCAGTTTTGTCCATTGCCATGGTAACCAAAATCCAAATCAATCAAATAGTTCATTTCTTAAGTTATTACATATCCATTACCACAAAAATCCCAAATAGCCAATGAAATAAATAGTAATCCAACATCATTCACCAGGCATCAACATTAATTATTATTAGGACATTACAAGGACATTTAATCATAGTGATAGTTTTGTGCATCACGTTACTAGCACTGACACTGGGACAGCAACACGTAACCACACAACAGGGTTACAAGTTATAACTACGCTTGCAACTGCTAAAATTTCTTTTTTTCCTATTATTGCTGCATGATGTTGGTGCAACCTGCATGCTAACACAGTGTAACGTTAAAGTCTAATAGGTGTCCTTGTCCCTCTCTCTCTCTCTCTCCCAAGAGTATATTGGGCTGTCCTGAATGCCCCAGTGTTTCTTACAACATGTTCAAATGATGTGCATTCAGTGGGGTTGTAAACCTCTCATGAGAAAAGCCTCATAAAAGCCACTCACACATATATTGTTGTTGAAATTAAAGCTGTGTTGATGTGAATGTCCTGACTGAACTATGACCAGTGGTGGACGGACATGATTCCTCTCAAAATTGTGTTCCTCAACAAAACTCTCATGTCTCAGGTCTGTGGTTGGAGGCACCTTTCAGAAACAGGGCATCAACCTGCATGTCTAACAAAGGGCAACAAAAACATCATACCAATGTCTCACCACGCACAGTAATATTACATATATCTCTTTGTCTCTCCCCCTCTCAGTTAGTCTCTAAAGGTGTCATGCTTTCATTTCCCCTTTTCAGTCCATCTTTTGAATGGTGTGGCTGTGTCACCTCTTTATTGGTGCCATGCAGCCTGGGGGAACACACACACACACACACACACACACAGATCCAGGTACAGATCCAGAAGCACCCACACACATTGACACCTCACACACCCTGTGGGATGTGAACAATACAGCCAGTCCCTGCTGGCTAATCACAGAATGGAGCATTTTCTCCTGAGTCGCTCTTTCCTGAACCTTTGGTGGGTGTTGGGACTCATATTGATTTCTAACCCATAGAGAGCTACAAGGACAGCTAGAAAGCTGTGAGCAACAGACAGTGTGTGTGAGTCAGTGATCTGTCCTGGCTGTTATTTTATTACCTATGTGATGATGGATCACATACTGACCAGCCTACAGAGACCAATCTATCCTGTAGTGTTGCTATCAGATTCCCTGAAGCAATAATTATATCATATAAAGTTTGGTTTAGTTTAGTTTATTTATTTGCACAAGTAATAAAAAGACCAGATGCTTAACAGGAATTAAAAAAAGAGAGATTTGCTTGTGAGATTAGAAACCCCGAAAGTGCTTTTAATGAGATCTTACCAAAGAAGAGAAATGGAAATAAAAACAATAACACATAACATAAATTTTAAAAAAATGCACAAAAAAAAGAAAAAAGAAACACGAAATGTCATTACATAACAAGCATGCTCTACAATAGCTTCAAAAGATATAAAATTCAAGTGGTCTGGCTGTGTCACCAAAAAAGCTCTCAGCCTGAATTTGTAGTTTGTGAGGAAGGAAGCTCAAGTTGCAAAATGATGGTATTAATTCCAGAGCTGCGCTAAGTCTTCAGATAATTAGAATTTAATTTAGAATTATATATTTACAATAAACTGCTAATATCATGAAGTTAGATTAATTAACATTTAAAGAAGGTGTTTTCAAGAAACAAACAGGATTATGTTTTATTGTTAAGCAACCTCTAGTGGCTGTGGTAGTTATGACGGGAGCAAAGGAGGAAGTAAGGTGATGCCGTACATAAAGCGAAAAGTGGAGCAACAGCATTAGGAGGAAGTTGAGGTGGATGGTTCAGCAAAACATAGCACTTTCACACATGACACTGCTGCGAAACCATCGACTTTCTTTGATCCACAGCCTTAACCACATGTTTACTATGGTCACAATGATGACAAAGGTCCAGTCCACCTGTCACTGGTACGCTCCTATGAATCGTATTATTGTTACCATGAAGAGGAAGGTCCTGCCATTGTAAGCTCCTATGGGTCATATCTGAAGGTAGGAGGACTTGCTGACTCTCTCTCGGTTCTTAAATCCACTGTGGATGCACCAAGTTTAATGCCCAACATGGCTACAATGTAATTATATTTGTACATACTCTGTACAGATGATCAGTGTACAGAAGCAACAACATAAAACACTCATCATCATCATCATCATAGGGCTTTCACTATTTCAAGAAATCAAGTTCAAATGAATTTGAACCGTCCAATAATCCTGAATTCTGTGATCAGCACAGCTTTATTTGTCCATGTAGCTTAGTTTACCGAGTCCAATCCATTCAAATAGTCGGTTGATCAATTCAAGAACTACTGAAGGGAGGTAGGTGAACTAAGTGCAGGGACATCTACAAGTTTATCTCTTTTTTAACCATAAGATCTCAGTAACTATTTAAAATTCAAAGGCATAGTTAAAAAGTACTTTTAAACCATACAGATGGGAAAAATGTATGCCCTACACAGTCACAATGAGCTACTTTCAATAAACATTATTTAATGCTACTTAACATCATTGAGAACTTTTAATAAGCACCTCTCTAATCACCTCACCATCACCAATAACTTTTTGGTAAAATCTGGGGGAACAATTTATGTTTAGACAGCCACTGAAAATGTTGTTTTTTTGTTGTTGTTTTTTTACTGCTCATGCAAACTTGACACTTACAGTAATTTGTCCCAAATATTTGCTTTATTCTGGGCAGGTCTTTTCAATACACTGCTGACGTATCAACATCATATCAATGCCTTTTTTCTCCCAGTACATGCTTCAGTCTACCTTTGACCCTGAGAAATATTAAGGTACAGACAATGGACCGATGTGATGGAGGATCAGATGACTGTTTGGCCAAAGAAAATGTCAGTTCATGTCATTTATGTCATGTGATCCCTGTTTGTGTGCAGCCTCTCACCACACTGTTTCCAGCACATAGTCTTCATTCAACCAGCAAAACTCCTCTATTTCCTGCCAGTGACAGACTGCCTCAGGCTGGCAATATAAGTGTCAAAACGAGAGGAGAGGAGAGGAGAGGTAAGAAAGGTATAGAAATGGGAAACCACCACAAAATAAGCCCATTTACACTGTGCCAATTCAGAATTGAAAGAAACATTGATAATAGGTTGGGGCTTCTAAGTAATTTAAACTCGGCTCCAGATAAAAGCAGAGCAGGAAAGGTGACACTGACATTGATCTCTACACAAGCATTGATTGCCATTACATTAAGGCAATTTTGGGAAGTCCTTCTCAAAGAGGGCTACTCTTTAAGAAGGACTTCCCAAAAGTAGAAGTGTGATCACCCCTGATCAAAATTCAAATGCTGCAGTAAGGATAATGTGCAGTCAGGAAGGGTCATCTTGGCCACCCCAAACTACTCTAAGAACTACTCTAAGAAAACACAAAGCCCACAGTATGCTCCTCCTCCCTTCCACCTGCTTTACTGAGTAAAGATTAGAGGACCAGATCTCACAGCTCCTAACATTCCCTCATCATGTTTTATGATGTTTTCAATGGGAAAATGTAACTAAGACTAAGACTATTGCAGTCACTGGTATTCCACTGAATACTGACACAGAAGCATTGCTTTTCTTTTTATGCAATATCATGTCTGGTCTCATTCAGGAAAATAATGTCATGACTTATTTCTAAATATGATTAGAAAAAAATATATTAGTAATTGATTTTATTATATCTCAGCCAAGACAATATGAGCAACAACTTCCTGTTAAGAGCAAGCACTGTGCCTAAACAACCAGTACAGCAATAGTCTACCATCATTCAGTTACAGTATTAAAGAACATAACAAAAGAAATCATGATGCTATCTGAACAGCTCCTCTGCCAGAGGGTGAATCTTCACCTGCAGACAGCAAAGAAGTGAAACCAAGAAATGACCATGACCAATGAGTGTAAAGATGGATAACATGACAGCTCCCCAACAGTGAAGCCAAAACATTTTGATCACCCCCTGTTGGCTGCACCCAGTATAGATCATAACCCCGCCTCCTCCAGGTTAGGGGATGGGACATGAGCCAAACTAAAAACATCAAAGTAGGAGTCAAATACAATTTTCCCAAAGATGGTTTCTGTCATCTTAGATAGTTTAGTTCATGACAGCTGCGACTGAGTCCTACTTTGGTCAGACACATGTATGGTATGCGATACCATGGCTCCGTCACCCGATCACTATACTGCACAGACTCTAGCTCCAAATGACGTCATCATTGCAAGATTGTGGTGTATGATGTTTTTTTTTGTTTTGTTTTGAGTTGTGTGTGTGTTTGTGTGTGTGTGTGTGTGAGTTTGTGGTAACTCAGCATAAGTAAGAAACTGCAAAAATGCTGATGACTGCAAACCATGTAAGCTGACATAGCTGACAGGACATGTAAGTTGTTGCCCTGTCTTTCATTTTATACACATGACTTTTCAATATTGGATGTACAAAGAGTTTAGTTGAAATATAATGTTGCATCCTCTGTTATGCTTTTGAGCACACAGTCGTCACAAAATCAGTCTACCCGAGGATAGCATTTTGCAGTTCCTGCCTGCTCATTATTCAGCACAGTTAAGGATATTTCCACAGACTTCCAGGAACATTTAATAACATTTCAGAGTGAATATTTCTCTTATTAACAGAACACTTCTCCACTGTTTAACCAACTGCCTCAGAACTTTCTATCAGTGTTGTTACGCACAAACACACTGACACAGATAAAGACATGCATGTGATAATATGAATATTACACAGAGAGAGAGAGAGAGAGAGAGAGAGTTTTATGGCCCAGAGAGAAGCATTAGCATTGATGAAAGGATGTATTAGAAAAAGCAGTTGAATGTAGTCTTGTGTTATTTCCCCTGAGAAACTCATTCTTAAGATGCATCAACAAGACCTTGCAGTTGTGCACACCAGGCCTGAACTCACAGACTGTTTATTTTAATTTAAATAGCTCACAGCTTTTCTACTAAATTATCAAAATAAAAAAAAATGTAAACATATATAATTAAGCCTTTTTCCAAATTTTGATAATCCTGCATTTGGCAAATCTGGTTTAATGTTTAGTTAGAAAGCCTCACAGTAAACTCTAGAAATTCAGATAGAGAGGCAAAGTTCAGGGATAGGATTTCCTCTGAGAAACACAAGTTCAACAAGCAATATCATACAGCTACACCTGTAGACAATAAGTCTTTCTTTGCAGCTTCTTCCTGCCATTTACCTTCAGACTAAAATTTCATAGAGCAGGTATTTACTGTAACTTTCATACCACTTTTGCTTCAGGTTACTGAGCTGCCTCAGAAAGACAGAAACAGGGTGAAAGGTTCTTGACTGGAAAACGTGCAATCTGGTTTAATTCAAAATGTTACATGTTAACACACTTAGACACTCTATTATATTGAACAAATTAATCACATGCCCCATGATGTCATTAACATATAAGTGAAATTAATAAAACATGGCTCCAAACCATAAATTAATTCCTTCATTCACTCTTTGGGTACATTAATTTCCAGGACACTTTAGGTAGACAAAATGAGGAACGCATAATTACAGTAATATACAATTTCCAAGCTTTAACATTAGGTTCATATATTTCTTGGACCATAGAGTCTCAGTTCCTCTTAGCTAAAAGGACCACTGCAGCCTCACAGACTTGTATGACTTTGAGAAAAAGGGGCAAAAGAAATTCTAATGAGGAAAATGCAGAGGGCTTTTGCTCTGATCTTATTTTTTAATAAAGAGGGAATGCTGATGAAAAATGGGGTTATTTAAAGGTCTTGGTCACGGTTTTCAAAAGTGATAAACATGTTTTTTTAAGATGATCTGACAAATGTTTTGATCATTCGTTATTCTGTCCTTGCCTACTTTCCACGTCTATCTTCATCTCTGCCCCCGGCCTTCCCTTCATGTCTGACAATACAGAACGAGCCGGGTGATTAGAGCAGAAAAGAGGGTCCATCTACTGAGGAGGTTTCTGACTCATACAACGCAACTATGCAATTAACTCAAGTACCATGACTCGCTACTGGGAAGGAATAAAGATGAATACATTCCTTGAAGACTGCATGTCTATACATATGCATATTTTCTTCAATGACAACAGTGTTGTCATTATGAGCCACAGGCATACGTGTAACGTCTTGTTTTTATACTTACAGGCCGACAAAGACTCATCGCGAATTCCAGTGGAGGTTTACCTTCATGCTGTATGTCAACAGAAGTGCTTCTCAACTTGGCATGAAGATCAATCTAACTTGTTGACAAAGTCTCTAATAAATGGAAAGCAATTTCATTTTTGAGCAGCATATCTCAGAATTACTGTTTCATTGTTCACTAATTTCATATTCAAGAACATGATTAGTTTACATAATGACTGATTAATTTAATGAGAACTTCATTTGGTTTATTCTCAGAGTATATTTTCCTGTTAACTGTACAATAGTTGACTCAGGGTGTGTAAAATAGAATGCTCTTTCTTCATATTAAAACATAATGAAAGAGGATTTTTACAGTGTATGTTAATGTATACATAAGAATAAGAATAAAAAGTCAAGGGGACAAATAGCCATGTTTTTGATTTTGAGTATTGTGTAATAGTAGATATATATGTAGAGAAAATGTGAATGACTATCTACTGTATATGGTGACACAAGCCATTAGAGCTCCCCATGCAAGATGGAAGTCATGTTTACATCACTTAAGCCAACAAACAGTATTATCCTCTACTCAAAGTTTGCACTGAGCAATCAGGAAATCTACCACAAAAACAAGCAGCAACCTCTGGGGAAATATGTTGCTAAACAATTTTCAGCCTAATACTCAAACACAAGTAGCCTCTTCATAATTCATCACTGCATAAATCAGTTTGAAAGCATAATGAACACCTCAAACAACAGCCCAGTCACAGCAAGAACAGGATTTGCAACTCATACCAATACAAAACTGCACATTTAGGCTGGGTAGAGGTCAGGGCCCACAGCAGCGTGGAGAGCCTCACATAAACACACAGGTAACAAGTGAAAGGAGCCTGAACATCAACCAGCAACATTAAAGACAAACAGCTGTTACTTAGCTTTTTGAGGGGAAGCAGTGGTCTTCCTCCAGCTGAGGGTAAGAGTTGGCCCAGCATCACAGCAGGAACAGAAAGACTCCGACTCCCGACCTGAGGAGCGTTTGAAGCGCAGCAGGTGATCTGACCAACAGTCCCTCAACACCTGCAGCAGCATTAGCTGGACCACGGTGCTAACTCGGTTATTTACTCCACAAAAGCATCCTGTACAAACACAAGCCGCCTGTTGACAAGAAGCCGCTTATACACTGCAGGGCCAAAAGTAGCTCCAAAAGCTTGGATGACTTACAGAACGATTTTGAGGTGAAAAATAAGCAACACAGCTAACAAAGCACAGGTTTAAATAGACCGCCCCGTTTCACAGGGTGCGTTTGTTATATATATTTTGTTTGCACCGGTAGTATAGCGTCACGTGTAGCGGTGCACTCCCTCTGCCTTGGACTTGCCCACAGTCTTTGACCCATTAGCAGCTGTTTTACCAAACATTTAAAAACATTGTATAGAAATAATTAAGCTGATTAATTCAGAGTGTTGGTGGAGGTAGATTTTGGCCCTGTGACCCCCCACGTGGTCTGGATGTTAGTAAAGTGTCATATACAGAAGATTAGTAAAACAGAGAATCAGACCTGCAACATAATGATTGTACACAGAAAGTACTTATATATTTATTTATTTATGACTTTACATTCATCTTTTTCCCCAGACAGCAGACAGAACCTGCCTGATGAGGCTTACAGCTAGACTTCTGTAATGAAATCCTGTGGGAGGAGAGTGGATTAGTTGGCTTCCAGTCATTTGTTCAGATGTATTTTTGCCCAAAAGTACACTTGATATCTCAGATACCAGGGATTAGATTTTGACACATAGTGAATTAGGTAAGCAGTAGATGTTCTCCACAAAAGATGCAGATGTGTCCTGGGAAAAAATGGCTTACTTTACTTAATTGTGCACAGCAGGGAGGAGCAGGTGTCCTTCAACTGACATTATTCATGAAGTAAAGACAGTTAATACTGCAGTGCTCCCCAATGGCAAATCAGCTGATTTGAAAATGGTGAACATGTGTGCACGTGTCTGTTAAAAACTGTTAAACAGGTGCCAGTGACAGCGTTTGGGTGAATGCCCCGTTAAAAGTTAAACAGCTGCTAATGGCAGTGTTAGGAAACAGGCTAATGTTAGCCTCATTAACATACTGGAGTAGAGCTAAAAACACACCACGGATAGACCCAGATCAGTCAATGCAATTTTGAAAATGATAGGTGACAGTATCTGTGAGAGAACTTTATCCATTCCCAGATGAATACTACAAGACATAGTCTGCAAGGAGGGAAATATTAAGAACTGCAAAAACAGTAAACACAACAAATAAGCAAGGAATGAAAACACATTCAAAAGCAACATATATTACATTCATTAGAATACTTAGTCCATAGACAGTACCACAAATGATTTGTGCATTGTGCAAACAGCTGTTAGCTGTTAGCAACTTATATATGTGCAGAGGTAACAACTCTAGTAGTGTGACTCTACAGGCCTCATTGAGTCATATTAAAATTAGAATATATATAGTATATGTAGTTTACATGATGTAAACATAGTTACACTGATATGGATATGATATATAAACAGAAAATATATGAAACATACAGCAGTGTTTCATTTCCTGTAGTTATATCTCACCACTATTGTTTATTACTGCTTGGTGATGCAGCTCTGTGATCAGCTTTCATACTCTGAAAACTTCAAGGGCATCTATAAACAATGACGAAATAGAGCCACATAATATAACTTTATTCATTTAAGGCTGAGTGCCAGCAAAGATCCCCTGGGAAGTTAAAGTTTCAGGATTTGAACTACACAAAGCTGAAAAGTGAAAATATTTTTCAAAAACGCCTGGGAGGCTTCCTGTGACCTCGCCGGCAGCTGAACAACTGAAGAATTTTAAATGATTTGGACAAGACCTGCAAGCAAATCAGTATTTAAATAGATGTAACAGGAATAATAATTTAATCCTGGACAGTGAAGGCAGCACAGTTGTATGTCTCCACTCTGCATACCTGCTGCTCAATGAAAGCTCATTCTGACAGAGATCAGGACTAATACAGCTGATACAAGATCTTTTTTTCTCAAACAGCATTATAATATGAACATTGGAATAAAGACGCTGTCGAGGTAATGTCTAATGACTTGAACAAAGAGATCAATCAGTAATTGTTTCTTTAGCCTCAGCAGTCAGTTAAAAGCTAAAGTCAGTCCTTTACAGCTTTAATGAACCTTTTGAAAATCGACCGAATCGCCACTTCATATTATCTCGACAGTACATGTGAGGCTCGTACCTTTCAATGTTTGAATGTCATTCAGCCTTTCTCCACAAAGCACACTCATGCTGTTACTTTTTCTCTCTGACACCACCTGGATTCTCTGAGTTCCAGAGATTTTTAGCAACCGAATGACTTTCTTTTAGTTAACTTTAACCTTACAGCTGGTGATACATTCCAACAGGCCCATCAAGGAGCTCTTTAACTGCTCAAAAAACTTTTCTATAATGTTATATCACACTTACATATTTACTTTGAATGAAAACCCTATGCTTTTTTAAAATATACACTGACATGTACCTTCATGAGTCGATAAAATTCTCCTATATTTCTTTAGTTACTCTGTAGAAGCCATTTAAAAAACCAACTGGATTTGCTAAAATTCATAATCACTAAGAAAAAAACAAATCAATGATTGACTGCTTTATTGAACGCTAGATGGTTTTCACAGGACAGTGCTCTTACACATTAATCACTGATGAGTGTACGGACTGTGATGGAAGATATTAAAAATTTGTTACCAAAAAAAGAAAGAATCAGAGATGTGATTATAAAGACTAAGAACAATCACAGCAGCTTCTATTTGACTGACTGTCTTGGTGATCAAACTGACAAAACTTTAGTCTTTCAGACTGAAAAAAGAAAATTTCCTCTATAAACTATTTCATCAGTGTAGCATGAATCAGACACAATAAAGCTTTACAAAAAGTCAAAAATTTCAGTCTGACCCACTTTGGACTCATTCTGTCATAACTCCATCAGTGATCATTTGTGATATGAAGGGAACAAAGCACCAGAGAGAAATGTATTTTCTTTATGAAACTGCAGTGGCCTGTCATACCTAAACAATGTCCCTAGTTTTGATCAGCCAAAGTCATTTCACCCTTGCTGAAATTGGAAGGGCACTGAACTGCATGTTGCTTCTGGTCTATTAGAAAGAAAGATTGAAACACAGTGATGGAGTGGAAATATTTTTCGGGCCTTTAGCTGCAGTGTGAGACATATTTTACTCTGTATTCATAATCTACATGCTGTTTTCACATCTACATATTGACTACACAGTACAGGTTTCTTTCTCTTTGACTTTTTCCATTGTACTTCAATTTGTCTCCAAGTCTCCAATGGATTCCAGTCAATGTTAAAGAGCTTTTCAGAATTTCAAAATCACAGATTCAAATTATCCAAAATGGTGTGTGGGGGCTTGTTTTACTGGGCCCAGAAACCAGGAGCCCTCTATACTTGATACGTGAGGTACAACAGCATTGTGGGGGATAAAAATGCTGACAAGGGAATACATCCAGTGACAGAACCCCACAAAGATACAAGGATGTGTGTGTGTGTGTGTGTGTGTATGTGTGTTTTCCTCTCTCTGCTTTTGACACAGGTGTGCAAGAGGGTTACACAGTTAAAACTGCCCCCCTTTTCCCAACCCTTACTCACTTTCTCATATAGTTTGGTGTGTGTGCATGTTTGCGTGTGTGTCTGCTCGTTTGTGCGTTTGCACTGTGTATGCATGTTTGCGTTCTCAGTTGCGTCAGTGGCATCAGTTTCTGCGCCAGCAGCAGGCTCCTCCCCTCCGTCCAGACCCCTCCTCCTTCCTGTGTGTCAGTATAAAACATGGTGTGCTCTCTCTCACACACTCACTCACAGCCTCTACACTGGAGGAGCGAAGCTCAACATCTTCAGATTCATCCTCTCCTGGTCCACGCCAACAACTGCAGGTAAGAAAAAGAAAAAAATTGGTTCTGCAATTGTGTCCTTCAAGTATCTCTGTTGCAGCAGACTGAATTACAAATCTATTACAAAACACTTTTTGATGATGATGGTTATGTTTTTTTTTTTTTTGTTTTTGGAAGGGATTTACTTTTTATTTTCATTTTAAAATTTCATTTTCATTTATTTATTGTTGTTCTGCTTTTTTTTAACATCACACATTCAAAACTTGTCAGTTCCATCTGTAAAGTTGAGAGGAAGTGATTTAAATTTGAAAAATTTTGTTTTTCACTATTAATTTAAAATATTTGAATTAATACATTTTTTTTCATTCATATTCTCACTTTTTTTTCTTTACATCAGCAACTGTAGCTCAGTAAGTTGTAGCTTTAAGAGAAGATATAAAATGACAAGCATTGAAGCATGTTAATGAAAATAAAGGGTAAATGATAAAAATAGGTTCATTTACACCTTAAAATAAGATGATCAAGTTTCAAGGACAAATAGATTTTACTGTACAGTGTGAAAATCATCAGATTATGACACTTGAATTTGGTTTTTGGTCTTAGCTTCCAACTGGAGACAAAATTATGTGTGTATATTATATTTCATGTACAAAGTAGTGTTTTCTGCATATATCATATTTTGTGGTGTTTGCTGCTGCAAATTTAATAAGAAGGACTGTGCTCATAAATGAAAGTAAGAAAGAAATTGAATGAGAGAGCTGCATATGCATGTCTGTCCAATAACTGAACATGGAGGTGTTTTTTCTTCTCCCTTTCATTTTTTTTTTTCCTGAGGAGAGGAGAGGAGGAGAGGGCTTTCACACACATTACAGTAACACATCATTACCAGCCCATTGAATAATGAATGAGAGACAATGACCAGCTGCTAACAGGAATTATATTAGCATCAACAGAATGACTATTTACTCCACCACTGTGTCAATTTAAACACAAATTATTCAAATAGCCTGTTTTATTGAATTACAGTGATAAATTCACACAGAAATAAGTTCAAGATATCACTTGGTTTAAAACTGAATGAAGGTGTTTCATTTCAAGATGCTCTACAATACCTTGGTCATGTCATGATATATATAATCATCATGTCCAGTGAACAATAAGTAGAGGAAACTCTGGACTGACTATTATCCAGGCTTCTGTTGGATGAACACAACTTTGACACATGTGTCTGGCACTTTTGATTTCAAGTCTTCACAAGGAAGCTATTCCGTGTAAAACTAGATGTTGTGGCTCTCACACCATCCCGTGTATGTGCTTTCCTGTGTGTGTGCAGCAAAAGGACCATTCCTTTGCTCTGTAAAGAAACAGAGAGCCAAACAAGCAAAAAGGGAAAAATAGGAAGCAACTGAGTAATGATCCTGAATAACGGTAAACAAATTTATCCACTAAAATAGAGAGAATAAGAGAGGTCTGCAGTGAGCACTGCTGTAATAGAAACACTGGGACAGACAGAAAAATTGGGGTTTTGAATTATAAGAGATTGAAAGCCTCAGAGCGACTAGTGTTGTTCATTTTATCTAATTAGATGTTTTCCTCTGGATGAATGTTCTGACGCAGAACATAATTCAACACAACTAATATGCTGCTGCAGATTCCAAGTGTAATACAGTGTTAACAAATCAGTCTGATGGAATGTGATATCATGCCATCTTTTTTTCATTATTGCCTTTTGCACATTACATATTTTCATCACCCTCATGTAGAACTGCTCTTTAATGGAAAATGTTCAACTAGTGTTGATTATCTATTACAGATAGGTATGAATTTTAAATTATAAGCAAATCAGGGCTGCAAAGAAAACACAACTTAGACTAAAATTATGTTTTTTTTAAAAATCTTTTTTGTGTTGGTAAGTGAATGGAAAATAGGGAGAAATTAATGTAACTCATTGTTAATATTAACTCCCACGTGAACCCTTGTTTAAAAAACAGCACATGGAGCAATATGACAATTTGGAGATAATTGGTGTGTTTCCTCTGGGAATCTGCTAATGCTGACAAGTGTACATTCATCACAACTACGCCACATACCACTCCTGTGTGTGTGTGTGTGTGTGTGTTAAACCTAATTGTTCTGCCACTGTGTGACAGAGCGAAGGAGTGTGTAAGAAAGACAAAATCATGTTTGCCTCAGGTTCCAGCTGAACCATCAAAGGTTAATCTGCTGCAGTGTGTGTGAAATGATTTATTTCTGAAGCATATATTTAATAAACTGAAGGGGGGCAATAAAAGAGAACAGAGGGCAGAGGAGAGACAGCAGAGAGCAAGTGACCCAACAGAAAAATGACCCCATTAGGTGAAGTGGATTTATTTTTAACTTTGTTGTGTTGTCTCCTCTCCTCTTCTCTCCCCCTCCAGTCATGAACATAGGTATCTGTGTGTGTGTTCTCCTGGCTGCTCTGTCCAGCGGTTCCCTGAGTCTGCCCACACAGTCCATGGTAAGGCACACACACACAGATTTTTGTATGAAAAAATATATTTATATACAATGAAACAACATTTTTTTTTTCAAGTTTTGATAAAGTCAAGTATCAGTTTTGAATCACTGGGAAACACAGTAGTTCATATAAATCGCTCTTTTCATGTTCCCCAGTCACAGAGAGCTGAGGGTGAGGCTCTCATGTCAGACAGCCTACCTCCCCCCTCACCCAACCACACACGCCAAGCCCGCTCAGCTCCAGCGCCCCCCTCAGGGCAGCTCGCCAACTACAACCCACAGGAGAACGCAGACGCTCGAAACAGCCTGAGCCAGCTATTGGCCAGACTCATCTCCAGGAAAGGTGAGCAGTTGGACATACAGCCTGACAACTGTCAGGGTGGAGGGAAGAGATGGATAGAAAGAGCAACTGAAGCGAAAGTCTTTCCCTTTGGTCATCTCATCTAATTACACACAGAGCATTCCTCTCATGTTAGTTTGCTCCTGGTCGTGTTATTTCTCTCTTTCTGACGTCCATCCTTCTGTAATCTGTCGTCACTCATGCTGTGCCTGAGTCCCACCATCTGGCATTTCCCACCTCCCTCTAGCTTCCTCTCTCCTCTCTCTGTCTTTCCATACCTCCTCCTTGTTCCCTCCCTCTATCTTTTCCACTTCTGCTTCCTCCTTTTTCCTCCCTCCTCGCTGCTTCCTCCATCCTTCCCCGCTCCGTTCATCTCCCTGTTTCCTGACCTCACTCTCTGCTCCCTCTGTCACTGTGTGTCTCTGTTTCTTTTTCAAGTCAACACTGTGTGACTGGGAGACCTGCTGAGCTCACTGGTCTTTACAGAACACACAAAGACGGGAATAGAAACAGAGCAAGTCAGCATGAGTTACTTCACCTAATTCAGAGGTTATACATCATTATCACACAGTATGGGTAGAAAATGTGCACTGCAATCATGTTTTGGCCAAGCAGACTGACATCTTCCCCGTCCTCATCACATCGGTTTGTCATTCTCTTCCTGTCGCTGTATCTTCCAGGCTCTCCCTACCAGACCAGATCCTCCCTCACTAGCAGAGCCAGTGGTCTAGCCCCAGGCCACAGGATAAAGGACAGAGATTATCTTGGCTGGATGGACTTTGGAAGACGCAGCGCAGAGGAGTATGAATACTCCTCCTAAAGGCATGGCTTGCTTTCGCCGAGTTACAAACCCCAACACCGCCAATAAAAGCTCACAAAAAATAATGAGCCCTTTTCACACTGCACTAACTAGAACCCAGGGCTGACTTGACTGGATCCTAGTATGAGTTTAGCAACATACTGTAAGCATGATGATTCTGACTCAACCCCAAGCCTATTTATTTCTA
This sequence comes from Lates japonicus, assembly GCA_033238685.1. Lineage (NCBI taxonomy): Eukaryota > Metazoa > Chordata > Actinopteri > Centropomidae > Lates > Lates japonicus. The sequence goes on along the minus strand of BRZM01000006.1, from coordinate 9,000,124 downwards.
CTGAAGATACTAAATCCTTAAGAACACATCCAAACAGACAAAAATATACTTTTATTTCTAAATAAGGCTCAGAAACTCCTAAAAGAGTTTTTAAGCAATGTTACTCATTTGTTGGGGGCTATTTTCAGCAGTGGATTAATACAGATTTGGTGATCTAGTGAGCATTTATAACAGCAACACAGTACATGTGGGTTAAACTCAAATATAACAGCAATGAATAAGCATTTCACTGGGTCCAACAGCGTGGCTCATTTTTGTGTTTCTAAGAGTTTTCTCTGTGAACAGAGGAATTCACTGTATCATGATTTGGCTACACAGAAAATACTTGTTGTTAAAACCTTATCATTGTTGGCTTCGGTTTTTTATGGGATTTGTGGACAATAAGAAAAAATATTACTAGACCAGCAGGGTCAAAAAAAGCTTTTATTGGTGTTAACAGCTCAGACATTTGCTCAGCAGACATTTACTCTTAAGTCAAGAGCAAACTGAGCAACTTCATGTATTTTGAATAGAAATCATTTGAATTGCTTTCAACATTTGGAAGGTAAAAGGAATACATTTGCAAAAACCTGCTCCTCAGTCTGAGAGAAACTAGTGTCTTTGGACTCAAATTTATGCCACTCAAAGTTGGGTTAAAACATCTCCTTTTATTGACAATTCAGAATGTATCTGAGGCCTTATATTAGACTTTAATGACCCACTACGGTGTCTTTAGCAAACTGAACCAAAAGTAGGATTTAAGACTGTATCTTTGATTGGTACCTTAATGTGCTAACTGCCAGCCAAGAGCTTCAATTCACTTCAACTTTACACAAGTGCACAGTTAAAACAAAACAAAACAGAATAAAATAATTATTTTTAAATATCATACCATCTGCAACAAAAGAACAGAGTGATACAATATAAAAACTCTGGCAGGTGTTAATATAACAGTCTCTGTATGGATTGCTGGACTGGAAGAACAGGACGAACTTTTCACCTCCAACCCTGCGTGCTGAAGGTAACCCTGGGCTAAAACTGTGCAGTGTGAAAAGCATAAGATATATTTTGGAAAGCACACGGTGTTCTCTGTATGAGATGCTTGGGAGTCTCCCTGTCATTGCTTAATGGACTTTGGTGGAATAACATTAAAAATCAGGATTACAAGTACTGTAGATATCTATAGATAGTGTTTTCTGTTCTTTTGTTTTGAAAGATCATTATGTATGTATGTATGCACTCTTAAAGGTTAAGTCTCTGTAATAAATACTATGTTTCTACCAACTTTCAGATTCAGTACAATTCAAAATAAAGCTCCACTCTCTGACGTCAGCAAGAAATGCAAATCCATTTGTTTGGGATAATGAATTTATTATGTCCGGAGAGCACATTTGTTTGGCTCATCCCGAGCATTTCATGTAGCCATTAGAAGCTGAGAATTACTGGCTACCCTGCTATGTCCTTCCACATCGGCATTTGGTGTAAATCACCAGAGGATCCTAGATTCCACAGGAGCCAGGACATTATCATTCATTTCTGTTGTTAACATAGATCAGGCTTTCCCAGGATTAGCACTTGGGAGTAATGAGCCAGTTTTAACAGGACATAAATTTAACTAGACCTAATCCTGTTATAGAAGTATCTCTGAAACACATCTTAAAAGTTCTATAACTTAAAGAGATTAACGTCAGCCATCTGTGTTAGTCCTCATTAGTGAGAGTCTGTGCACACAGCTCATTCCAATGGCCGCCAGTTGTTAACTGAACAGAAGCTGCTGTAAAGAACAACTTGGTATCTGTCCTCCTGGGAAATTAAACTAAACTTTGATACACAGAAAATGAAGGAATAATTGTGGAATTTTATTATGATAACACACAGTTTTATTCCTACAGTTGAATTAAATCAAAAGCTAACACCTAAATGATGAACACCAAGGGGAATTGAAGGGCTCTCTGCCACACAGCTGAACCTAAACCTGAATGCACCCAGTTGCAGAGGAAATGTAATAAAATCAAGCTTTTAGTTTGGAAATACAAAGTGTTGTCTCTAGAAAATAGATGATTGTGTATCAGATGTGAATTTGTTTGTAAAATGGATATGAAACGATATAAATGTACGTGTATATGACTTTGGATGAAAACGAGAGGATTAAGTCTCAGATTAAGTCAGACCTTGATGTATCAATTGGGCTGGGAATGAGAAAAATAATACATCGATTTATGAGTAGACTTCACACACACTTCCTGCTGCACTGTCTGCTCATGCATACTGCACACGCATGTTTCATGTTTCTTTTCGCCTCATAAGCATACACAACCTGATGTCCATCCTGCCCGTCAAGCTCATTAAGAGAGAGTAAGTGTGAATAGGTTTACATGTTCTCTCAGAGACAGACAAACACAAATACATGTAAACAAAGAACAAAAGAGTGCATAATTGATTTTTTTTAGTATTTGTGTTATATACCAGCATTACTTTCTACATGAAAACAATTCAGTCACAAGGTGGTAGATTTATGTACATGCAGAGATGTATTATATATACATAGATGTCTAGAGGGCTCTCTCTCTAATTCTCTCTTACACAATCAAATAGACAAAATCGAATAAACAGCCCAAAGAATAGTGTCTGTTAAAATGCTATAATCCTTCTGTCTGACACACACAACAGTCTTGTTTACTGTCTGTCTGTAACTGAAGATCTCACACAACATTGCCAGTGGTTCATATATTTATACTGCCGCTGTTATGTAGCACTATCAAACAGAGAATAGTTGCAAATTCCCACAATGTCACTTTGTTTGACTCACTGCTCTGGTTTCAGATGAGTCAGTCCAGACACAAACAGAGAGTCAGGACATAGAGACCATTGGCTCCAATATAAATGCATATGTAACACCCAGCTGATGAGATGAGTAAATTCCCAAATACCAGGACGATAATACTTTGGTACGCTGCAACATTTTACGCTGGGTAGAGAAAATGATGTAAGAGCAGACCGACAAATTGTGAAATATAACACAGCACAGAGAGAAATATTATACACGGGGACACTGTGTCATGAAATGAAATGACATATATCTTTCCTGGTTGAGACTAATGAAGAAAATTGGTTTTCTGGTGGTGTCTTTTGTTTGGCCTCCGACAATGTCAAGACATTAACATTAACATTAATTAACATTAATTTTGTAGCATCTTTATTGCATGATCACTTTACTTGGCTCTTTACTGCCCCCATGTGGACACAGAGAAAAGTAAACACCCACAAGACGAACTTTGCACAAATGTGCATACCCACGTTTCTTAATCTGTAACCTGAGGATGAATGTGTGCAGCAGAGGTAAGAGATAAGGAAAAAAATGAATTCAGAGATACACAGAGCAGAAGTGGGATTTAGAAGAGGTTAACTGGTGTCTCTAATTAGAACCAATTAGAAACCTAGTGAGCTTGAGGTTAACATTTAGGGTGTTAAGAGAAAAGATCTGCTACATTAAGAGTGAGAGTACATGGCATATGAATAATTTAGTGAAATTGCCTGATTGCCCTGTATAAACAACAACAAAAAGTTACAAAACTCAACAGTTCTGTTTTAATGGATCTGTTTATTTCCCCATTTTAAATATATTGATTGCCATCATCCACTCTCTCCTCTGGTCCAGTATCATATGAAAAGTGACGGGCACACATTCACACATTCAAACATGAATCGAATTGAAATAGCCATACCTTCATGTGTCATACAGAGGATATACATTAATAACATTCAACATGTTAAAAATCAGGAAGATGACATGAAAAATCACATCAGTTGTATAAAGTTTATAACAGCGTTTAAACTGAGAACACTGCAATTCCCACTCAACCTAAACCAAGCCATAGTGTTAGAAAGTGCTAGAAGCCACGAGTCCCTGTTTGTAGAACATCTAAGCCAACAAATACAGATGCAGGAGCAGCCTTTTTGACTGATTATATTTAAGGGGTAAATGTGAGTTTTACCGGCTTTTATTTACCCAAAAAGAACATACTGCATTAGATAAAACATCTGAAATAACCCAAGATCTACTGCTGAAAGCAGCTTTTTCTGTTATTCAAGAGCAAAAAAAAACAACAAAAAAAAAACACTTAGTTGATGTTTGCCTCTCAGTTCTTAAATCAGGGACTACATGGCGGAGCTTAAAAGTGCAACAGAAATATTGAAGACATCTGCATAATCATACTTTAAGACAAACATATTACAAATACAAAAATGTATTGCTTTCACCTGATTCGCTAGTGGACTTCTTTTTTTGTTGTCACCAAATGAATTCCAATTGGGACACACAATGGACTGGTTTGCATCCCCCCCTTTGGCCATTGCGTGAATTAATTTGGAGACATAAAAGTTACAACCTTACATAATACAACACTCACACATATTTACATGACATTAAGAGGCCTGCAAACCCACAACATGTACCTTGGAATAGGACAAAGTCAACCATTCGACGGAATAATGACAGACACTGAACAACATTAAGTGCATTCAAAATGGGAGAGAGAAAATAATTTACAACGTCTCTATAGTGCTATTATATGATATCAACGGACATTTGGCACAAACTGTTTTCAGCATGGCTACACAAGGTCTGATCTACCTAACAACACTGGTAAGTAATAGTCTGATTGGCTGGAATAGATTTTTCAGTATCAAAATGATTAAGTCTGTTTTATCATTTGGCTCCTACATTAATCATCGTTACCCACCACAGAAGGTTGGCAATGTTCTTGTGATAATTAATGTTTGTATGGAGCGTGGCTAGATCTATCTATATCATCAGCTGCGTGCAGGTTAAATAGATCTGTGCTAAATCTGTCCGAAGTGTCCTAAAGAGACGATCATGTTGTGGCCATTCAGTTGTAGTGGTGGCAGTGATTTACAAACAGCTCCATTACGGTTTAGAAATGGAGGTGGGTTATGTTTTCTTTAATCTGGTCTGAACCAGCCAGTTAGCATGTTAGCTAAAGCTACCACAGCAGGAGTAGCAGTAAGTATCAATCCCGCTGTTCAGAGACTGGTTGTTAAAGTAGCCACTAACTATTTATTGGCTGGTTATTGCTGGCGAATTTGATCAATTTGACATTGATGTGACAGAGTCAGCTAGATGACCTGGACTACTGGACGCAGCGTAACCGTCATAACCATCCTGTTTTCTTTTAATTACAGCCTCCACCTACAACTACAAACAACAGAACATATGTAAGTCCTGCTGTTGTTGTGCCTTTAGCATTTTAGCATTTTTTATTATAGACTTCACATCATTTTTTAAAGTCATGACTTATGGTACCACACTTCTTGTCTGATCTAAAATATTTAACTGGATCTTCATGGAGGGCAGGAGTAAAGCTCCGAGTGAACTGAAGGACACTGGGTTGATCAGATGGAGGGTCTTTGGGACACTAAAATCTATCTCTCAAACAGAGAGCCACAAACTAAAACAAACATCTACTAACACTATCACAAATTTCTGGTATGACTACACACCCACACACATACACACTTCAGCTACCACACAGAGTCATGTGAAAGATTTCTGTCATGTACTTTAAATGTGCATTATTGTTCATCATTTGCATGTAATATTTGAAGAAACTATATCTATTCTAAAAAATGTATTACTCAAGTTCAAATGTGTTTATAGCCTCTGCATTTAAACTTCTTGAAGCATGGTATATGTCAATAATGGAACACTGTATATCTCTGGTACTGTCGCACTGAACACTAAATGCTACAGACAATGTCAATCTGTAAAGAGCAACAGTCTTTGGTCACTAAAATATAGTTAAGAATTAACACTTTCCTTCAAGTACCATAATAAAGTGTCAAGAGAAGCTAATCAAAGCTGCTAACGGAAATATATTTGCGTGTATCTGTATGAGTGCATATTATCAACGTTCATTTGTGGGATTTCATTACATTGGTAAATGTGATAGTTTGGCTTCTGGCTCCACACTTGTACCCGTTTTGGTCCCTGTTCTGATTTTAATGAATGTTGCAGTTATGCTATTTGGATAATTTCATAATGACTGCACATTTAAATCGTGGGATCTGCATGTATTTGTAAACACGGGTCCAAGTCCTAAAAATATACTTTATTTTGTCATGTATTTTCTATAGTGATGACAAATGGAAACACTAATATTTGTATGTAGGTCTCTGTGTGTGTGTATGTCAGTGGAAGTGTCCCATGGCCTCTGCAGCCTTCACTCTCACCACTGGATCTGGATCTTGGAGCAGCATCACTAAACCTGTGCATGACACATCCAAAGCATTAAAATCACAATTAAACCAAATGAACAAAAACAACCAGTTGTCATTTTTGAAGGAAATGAAGATCATTAGGAAAATCACCTTTAGTGATGGTTCCCATGTTGAGGTGGGAGAGATGCTCCTCCTGAAGATTCCCCAGCAGAAACCCTGATGACACACACACACCTTGCTGTATAACCAGGTCACATCAAATACATTGTTTCTGAAGAGCAGTTGCAAAATAATTTTTCACATTTAAAGACTTTCTACTAGTAAGTGGTGTTGCAGTCATACCTATAAACATGGCAGCTCCTGCTCTGACCTCAGGCCAGTTGCTCTTAAAGAACTGGATGACTGATATGTGGTAGAAGTTCAGCATGCCTGGAAAGTCCTGGATCTACAAACCACACAGCACAAACCATACACTGAGCATCAAACAAGTGCAAGAATCTCCCCTTAAGTAGTTGAGAGTATCAACATCTGATGTGATTTAGCTGAGAATTGGTACAGTTAATGCTAAAATGCACTTTATATTATGCAGTGTATACACATTTCAGCTGTGTTTGTCAGTTGTCTGTCTCACGTGCGTCTGACAGAACACATGCACTATTTTAATCAATTCAGTTGTCTACACAGGATGCACAGCAACTCACTTTTTACTCAAGCTATATGCCTGTAAACATATTGCAAAGCATATTTTTACGCATGTAATTACAGTGATGGTGCACTGGTCCCCACTTTCAGCCATGCAGGGATACTTGTGTTTATGACTGTGTGTGTCTCACCAGGTACTTCGTGAGGTCATTGATGAATTCTCCGTAGTGCAGGCTCTTGTCATCGTGGAGGTGGTTCTGAAACATAGTTGTGATCTGCTCTGATCCCACCACAGGAGCACACACACGCATCGCATACTTACACGCCTGGACACACACAAAAACAAAATTCAAATTTGTAAGAAACAATGTAGCAATAAATCTTCACACAAAGAAAAATGAGCCTTGAAATATTGTGTTTATGAGCATGAGTGCAAATTTCCTACTTTGACCACATGTGGGTTTGGGTCAACCAGGTGTAACAGCAGGCTGACGAGAACGTTGTGGATCTGGTCTTTGAACACTGGCTCTCCTGAGCCAAACTTGGACAGGTTCCCCATCAGGTGGATGGAAGCACAGCGGATCTCATCATTCTCCTGGATGAGTACAAAAGATGCTGTCAGTGTTATATGTGTCTATGTGTGGGAGATACAGAGATATAGCTTCACCTCCTCATGAGGTTAAAACACCTACAGGACACTGATTTCAAATAAGCTGTATTATATGGTATACTGTATTTCATCAAATAGCATTTTGAGAGTAAAAAACTAAAAAACTTACACTTTCCAAGAATGGTTTTATCTTCATGAAGATATAAACCACCAGTAAGTGGACATTCTTCTTGTCCAGGTAGAGGAGAACTTTAGACAGACCAGACATGGCCTCAAGAGTAATCAGCTTACCTACACAGAAAGACCAGAGGCCAGAAATTGAAAAAGAGGACCATTACAGCAAATCCAGGATGAGTGGCTGAGCATGTGGTATAATAAACATGATGAATGAGGTGAATTAAAGTGAAACCCTGAACCAGCAGACTGTAAACTTCAGGATTCACTGCAATAAATCTGGTGAACCAGACTACAGATTATTTTAAGTTTACTTTTTCCAGCATAGGAAATAACATTTCTGTTAACTTACCTGGATCGTCTTTCTCTTCCATGCCTGAACTCATGGCTGCCAGTAGCTCCTTGGCATATTTATTCACCTGGTGGGGGAGGGAAACAGCAAAGTTGCGAGTGACCTAACAGTTACAGTTGTGCGATAACGTAGCACAGTGTGTGAGCTCCTGTTGTACCTTTTCAGGTGATCCCACGGCTATATTGCCGAGCCCTCGCACAGCCAACATGCGAACAGTGCAGCAGGGATCTGAAATCCTTTCCATCATGTTGTTCATTAACACGTCTATCAACATCAACTCCGTCACCACATGATGGTTTAACAGCTGGACTCAGGAAATGACAGAGAAAGAGAAAATGCGTCATGTTATTCATGTTCTCCACCTGGACAATATTTCTGATAATGTAGTGGCATTTAGGACTGTTTTCATGCGTAATATAACCTGATACAAAAAGTCATTAGTAATTTAGACATCATTGTAACAGGTGGAGGCATTTATTGTTCACTGGACTCCGATCAATGAGACAACAGTCCTCCACCTGACACAGAGCAACTATGAAATGAATATCACCTCAGAGAAGAAAGCAGTGACGGTGATTCTCTGGCATTCGTAGATATTGTTTAGAGAAGGACAGAGACACTCCACAATGGCTGGCAACCTGGGACCAGCATGTTTAGCCATCGCCCTAAAGACAAAACATATTCAAATTTATACACATTTTACAGAAAATACTGTGAGATACGAGAAAGAGAATACAGAGGAGGAATTTCATCTTCTTACTTGAAACATATGGACAGCTTTAATTTGTTGTTTATTGTTAAATTCCTACCATATTCTTTTACCAAAGGGATTCAAAAAATGTTTTTTTTAAAAACAATTTTACTTCAAAGTACAGTGTTTGTCAGGTGGTTATATCTGATGTGGGTGTCAACATACATCCAGCTAGCTTAATGTGAGTCTGTCTCTACCTTGCTAGTAGTGTAACTCCAGTAATGTGTGTATTTGGTTCCCTCATTGCATCCCAGGCGTTATCCTCATCCAGTCTTTTCATCACCTCATCTAACTGAGCTCGTGCTAACAAGATTCTCAGAGCATCAGCTGCTACCCTGGAATCCAAAAAAAGAAAAAAAAGAAAAAAAAAAAAAACAGATTAGAACACCAAAACCCAAGATTACACCTTTGCAAATCTTATGTATGCAAGAACCTAATCTGCATTTTACTAGTTATAAAAAAGCAAAGATGCCCACCCCGCCACATGGACAGCTGCAGTGTGTTTAGTGTTGTTGTCCCTCGGTGCTGAGACTCCAACACTTGCTCCTAGTCTGACAGTGAGACAGGAGAAGAGCTGAGGGAACAGACTGACTGCTGGCTCCTGACTCTGGCCATTCAATAGCAGCTCTTTGAGACCACATGTCATCTAGAAACAAAGCACACACAGACACACATGCACATGTTAACACGATTTCTGTTTGGTATGGAGCTGCTGCTGCCCAGTGCAGGAACCAGCTGAAGAGTTTTGTGCATAATCTCAAAGGTGGCTGTAGCTAATTTCTGTTTTTGTGAAGCTTCAGAAAATGGCTAATGATTGATGGTAAAACTACAGAGTTCCACCAAATGACAATGAACTGAACACAGTAGACCAGACCTCAACCTTTATGTGCGCCTGTTACTTTTGATCAATCTATCAATGTAGACAGTGAGATGTCTGTGAGTGTTTGTGACTTACAGCCAGTGGCTGATTTGTGGCCACCTTTGTCGTCCCTCCTCTTATCATGGACTCCTTCTTATCAACGTACGGTGCCATGACGACAAGCTTCTCCATCACCATCTCTATGATCTGATTGGCTACGATGGGATCTGCTCCCAAGGCCATCCACATCTCACTGGTCCAGCTGGACAGACACAATTTTTAATAGATACAAAATATCCACCATTAAAAATTCTACAACTAACGGAATTTCCTTGATGAAAATAATGAAGCCAATGAGATGTTTTTATATTTTGTGTTTATATATACCTGTCATATGGCAGTGGCTGGTTAACTAGTGTATTAATGACAGTCTGTAGATGCTGAGAAGCCAGGATTAGTACTGTCTGTCCAACTGCCACTCTCACCTAAACACAAAGACAACAATGAATTCATTTTTTCAGTGAGACATGACTTGCTAACTATTATTGTAAAATTGGCTCCCAAAAAGTCTGTGTAACTTAGTTATTTAAAAAATATACTAATAACAAAAAATACTTCATAGCATGTTCACAGACCATCAGAAGTGATTATTAGCAAATCCATGGCAAGATAAATACTGATGATAAACAAAGTAAGACACATTGCTGTTCCGACCTGCTCCTCTGTGATGCTCTGCAGACGCACATGGAGCACCTCCAGCATCTCTGGTACCTAACATACACACCATACAACACAGAAAAAGACAGAAACAAACGGGTTCGGTATGTGGTGATCCAATACAGATGTGCACAGCCTATATGCTTCTGTACTTCTAAATCAAAGGTACAGACATGTCACACAGTGCTGTGTGAGATTTATGAATGTAAGTATGTGTGTTACCAGCTCTTGCATTCCTCCTCCTCTGTTCTTCAGCAGGGTATTTAGGATGACAGATGAAGCTCTGCAACAGTTTGTCTGACTGTCGACCAACCCTTCAAACAACATGAACACCAACGTCGTCAGCTGCTGCTGAGGCAGACGTTTACTCATCACCTGACACACACAGGAAAAAAGACACAGTTGTACTGTACAGGTTCTTACTTTGAACCTAATGTAGTGACACAAACATAATTATTATCCTGGACAGAGTTAAGCAAAGAAACAAGATGATTTAAAGTAAAATTAAAGTTCAGATTGAGAGGTACACGGTGTACCTTGGTGAGGTCAGAGCAGGTCTTGTAGAGAATTGAGTGGTCAGGGTTTTCTAGTCGGTCTTTTAGGGGCAACAGACCATCCACACCTTCATCCTTATAATCTAGTGAGAAACCTATGCAAAGAGAATCAGGGGAGATCCAAGTCAAAACAGCAAGCTTTACAAAACTAATCATTATATCTCTCGTCTATTTAGTTAAGGGCTGGACTGTAAAGGTTTGGTGATAGTAACAAATTGATTAGAATTTCAAAAATTATAATTTTGATGCATAATGACCCATCATAAATTATAATTCAAGATCAGACACGTCAGCTCCCACTGCTTGTCCCTTTTCAAAATTCAGTTTAATAACAACAGATATCAGACTGGGCTACTCACCTGCATATGACATAACACTCAAACCAACCTTGATGTCAACACTTTCATCAATGAAATTACTTTTTCTCAGTTAATGTTTGATTTGGTCTAAATCAAGAAATAACTGATACAATCAAGTACCTTCATATCGTAGCTGTATATAAAGCAGTGTGTATATACAGTCAACAGCAGCAGCACGTACAGCAGGATGAGGGTCAGAACAGCGCGGAGACAGTCGACCCAGCAGAGCTCCTAGGTTGTGGAAGGATACCATGTTCTGGACAAAGCAAAAAAAAGAAAGGAAAGACACAAAGTGCCAGTCTCAACATCAAGTGAAGCCAAAGAATGTTGGCACTGAAGAAGAAACTTAGCAGCTGTGACGCTGTGGGTTGTGCAGGCAAGAGGCACCATGAATTGACAAAGTATGAAGAGATGGTAAATGGTTTGATGTAAGTCATGACTGATGAATGAGTGAATACAGAGGACACATTAGAGTTTTGGTTGTTATGTGCATGCATGTATTACTTTGAATCTGTATGTGTCTTTGTGTGTGTGTGTGTGTCTGTACCTTTACAGTCAGGTTATCCAGGTAGTAAGCCAGTATGTGAGCAGTAGCTGTGACAGCTCTCTCTCTCTCGTGGTCCTGTCCGGAGCTCAACCATGATTCAATGTGCTGCACAAGACAATGATACACAACCTATCTCAGACACCATAGAGATACTGTACAATACAGTTGGAAAAGTTTACTGAGGCCAATGATTATTTTTTGAGAAACATATCAGGGAGACTGAAGAGAGGAGGCAGAGAAGAGAAAGTGGTAAAAATCTGTTGATGCTGGCAGAGATATGTTATTTTTTACTCTCATGCAACAAAACAATATATTTCAGAAGAAGATTGTGGTTTATCATATTGCAAAATAAATATGATCTCATAGTGGGAAACAACAGGATAATGAAATAACACAAATGTTGGTGGCATTAAGCTGAACACGAGAGGAGCCAGTTTGTCTGAAACACCAGGCCTCACCTTGAAAACACTCTGCAGGCCATCAGGTGTGGGATCTTTGGCCAATACACTCTTCAGCAGCTCCTGCAGTGCAGCCAATGTGTCTTTGTACAATGCCTGTACAGATTTACAAGGACATGTTACTGCTAAACTCCAGAAATATCAGAAATTTACTTGTTGCAAAAATTCTGATGATCTGCTGATGAGGGTTGAATAGGAGTGAAAATTAATGGTTCCACAAGACAATGTCAAACATATTTGTGAAGTAGCACCTATACTGTGCTGTATGTGTGTCCATTTCTCTGTTTCTTTCACCTTTCTCTGCTTGGGGTCCAGTATCTCCTCCTCTTTAGTTTTCTCTGGAGTGTGTGTCTCAGGTGGCAGAGAAAACACACTGTTAACACACACCTTTAGCAGGTCAAAGCTCTCATTCTCACTAAGTGCAGGATCCAGAGGCCTGAAGAACCACAGGTCAAAGATAAAAAACTAGAATCTCAAGTGCAAGAGTTTAGGGATACAACAGGCTCTTTAGTAGTTATATGTAATTTATTTTTTTCTACTGTGCAGACTCAAGCTGCAATTCTGTGGTTGGGAATTAAGTTTTATCAAAGGAAATCACTGCAGTTTATTAAAGGGAGATGTTGATGTCAATATCAAACTAGCAGAATTGCCAGTATCATCAACCCCAGCCTAGATTCATAAAAATAACTTTTTTGTAAATATTGAGAATTGTCTGTTGCAATTACTCAGTGAATCTATAAATCTAAGCCTCTGGACTACAAAGAGTTGTTTTATTGAAGTAAAGGATACATTAGGTTGGCACAAGTGGTCATTACGAGATGGCGCACTGGAGTCCTCAGTGAATCAGCTGGCTCTGCCTTGATAAAATCCTGAACAGGGTAGACATAACAGCAGAAAGAGAGATCAGAAAATAATATTACAACTCTACCAATTGTTTTGAAACAACCGAAAGATGTCCCTTAATATGTCTTCATACTGACCAGCATAACATTAATGAGCTCCTGCTTGCGAGAAAAGATGTAGCCTTGTTTCTTCACACACTCGCTGATAGCTATGCCTATCAGGCCAACACTCTGGATCAAACTCAGTTTCATAGTCAGGTCCTAGATTAGAGCAACACACACATACAAATGCAGGTGGACAAAATACACAGACAAAAGACATACAAGAGAAAAAATGGTAGGACACAGATAAAAAGATTTAGGTCAAGAGAAAAAGTATGCTACATATGAAGAAAATTTGTTAATTGCCATTTTCACATTATCAGGAATGCAAACAACAAGGCGCACTGCAGCCCCCATTACCAGATGCAGCTCTATGATAAACTAAGCAAAAGCAAAAACAATCCAGAATCATTCCAGCAATATAAAAATCAATCAATCCACTTAGTCCATTACTCAATCAAATCAACCCAATAGTGATAATGCAGATTGATCCTCCATGCCTATGGATGGAGAGAAGTTTGAAATCAGAGTTGAGTCATTAGAGGAGATCAGTTCAACAGCAAACCACCAGCAGGCTCTGGTCTAACAAGTGACAGAAGAGACTGAGGCCTAGAGACCTGAAAAGCTGTTAGGATTTAGCAAGAAATCACAAAAGCTCTTTCATACTGAGGGTGAGTCATTGGTAGGCATTTAAAGAACAATCCACCAGAAAGATAGAGTGACTAGAATCCAGTGTGTAAATCACACACATCAGATAAAGATTATCAAGGAAAAAAGTTACAAGTGAGATGGATCATTCAAAAGACTAGATAGCAAATTATTTGTGTTGTATTTGTTTCAGTAAAGGCCAGAGGAAAAGAACAAGGCTTTTGTGGAATCTGATCTGTTTTCAAAACTCATAGTACTTTAAATGCAAGGTTAATGCAAACTAGTAACCATGTTACTGCTTTTACATCAGTGAGTTACAGTGAGTGTTGGATTCTCAAAAGATTTTTAGTGGTGTATCACTTTTAAGCTACATGTCACTGAGGCAGAGCAATTTCACACATTCAAATGAACACAATCAAAGTCAACTTGCAACATTTGGTGGTGGTTTTCTGTGTTTTCTACTACATTCCCATCTGATCAAATTTTAATTTTGAACTGAGTCGGTCTATTTGGTATCAAGTGCATTCTTAAAGTCACCAATGTTCTCCACCAACATCATTCATGGTGTAAAATCTTGTGCTCTACCTTTGTGAAATATAGCTGATACAGCCAAGTAAAAGCTTAAAGGAAAAGTAGTTGCATTATTGTATCAAAGTGTTTTTTCTTTGACTTGAAGACTTTAAGATCTTCAGTAAAGATTTTAGTGACAATATCACCACAAGTGTACAGAGTAAGGATGAAGAGCAAGATGAAAGGGAGAAAAGAGAAAAAGTTAACTAGCAAGGATCAAAGAAACCAAAGAAAAACTGAGATAAATAGCCTCTGTATGCCTGTGACGATACCTTTGTCTCTACTTTTATCCCCAGAACCTGTATGAAATAGAGGCGATAAAGTCATGAGCTCACAGACAAATACATCTATTACCTGCAACTTTAAGTTCTTATATCTAAGTTGCTGCTGACTCAACCAGAAATGTTTCTTGTGATTGTTACACTCTGTCATCGCAATCTGTGAATTTTAAAAATTAGATTACTATTGCATTAATCCATTTACTGTCCATTATCACACAATACAGAAAGTAACTTAAAATGTGAAAACTAAAACTGTATTGCTATTACTATTGTTGAATTGGAAATAAGTAAATTATTTCATACCCAGTACCATGTTTATATGTTTTTATGTTTATATGTTCAGAATTGAATTATTTTCTTGTTTAGTTTATGTGAAAGGAATCCTTACAGCTACAAATACCTTGTCTGAAACAAAGCCAGTAACAGGCTGATGATGCATTGTTAATCCATTGATGAACACTGTCACAGCCACATAAGTAAAGACTGAATGACTAGTAGCTGAATTTAGCCCTATTTTAAACTCATAAGTAACAGAGTTCAAAGAGATCGGGTCCATTTCAATGCCGAGTTGGGAAAATACACTTGAGGCAACAATCTGAAAACATCTTGTAGTTCAGTGGTTGCAATGTGCATGCCACTAGCGATCAGATGACTTAAATGCTGGCTAAAATGAAGGTCCATCTGTAACATTTTATGATACTGAATGGATGCTTGATTCATACCAACTAACTGAGCACTTTGACTCTACACTGTACAATGCAATTCATTTAGTTGGACTTAGTTGGAGCACAGTAAACTAATGTGCACTGGAAATAGTGCAAGTAGTCCTCCTCTTCATATTTTCATAACATCAAAAGAAAGGACCATTTTTGGAAATCATAATATCAGAGGTGGATTTGTCCAGCTAAAAATAAACCAACAGATCTTTGCCAAGTTTCTTCTTGAACTGTCTTATCACTTTGAGGATACAATGACTGTGTCTCTCATCTACAATATCACAAATTATGAAGTTCCGTAGCTTAACTACAGGCTGCAACCTTTGTTTCTCATAATCATCATCATCATCATTGTATGCAAATTCTCTGCCCCTAAGAACGACGTCTCTTTTGTAATCCCTGCTATGTAGCCCCCGTATTTACATTACCTTGGTATTGAAGTGTTTACTGATGCAGCGAAGGATGTCTTGATCAATGCGGTGTAGTATCGTTTCTGGAGGTGCATTCAGAGCCACTTGACCATAACACAGGATTAATGTGCTTTTCACCTTCTCCACCTCAACATCATTACGGTCCTAAGAGAAAGGAAGGGAAGGAGAGACAAAAACAGACAACTGAAGCTCTTTTAGCAACACCAGTAACACAACTAGATCTAAAGAAACCAAGTGATGCCTATAACAAAACTGTAATTTGGGATATACTGTAGATGTTATTTGTACTTTGAGCAGGTTGAAAATGCTTGGTGACTTCTTGAAGGCGTCTGATTTTCCAAACTCATCCAGCTTAGCCAGAGTTCCCTCCAGGTGACTGTTAGCACACAGACCGATGCCCATTGCAACTCCCTGATAGACAGAGAAGACAGAAACAAAAGGCTAAATTTTAACCCTGTCTAGATATCAAACACCCCGTAACAATCTGTGATTTATGTTTTCTGGTTATCACAGTACCACAGCAGTACCTCTCTTTCGACAGCGTCATTGTGTCGTGCTGTAAGGAGGATTTCCTGCAGCTGTTTTTTAACCACCTCCTTATTGAAACACTGTTGGAGAGTCACTCCTATACACCGGTACAGGAAACTCTACAATGGACAGTAAAAATACAATTTGAAATGTTGTCAGAAAAAAGAATTTTATATGCACTGGTAGTTTATCTATGTTCCTTATTTATGTTTTGCAGCCTAATGAGGGACTGTGTCCTCTTTTTGTGTTGTAAGATCTTCTAGGTTGTCATAAAATGAAAAAATACATTCAAACATATCATTTTAGTTTTAACCATTTTTTAAGATTTCTACCTCCCATTGTAAAAGTTAACAGCTCTGTACATTTCAGGAGGGACAAACTTGTGGCAGTTGGGTCAAGAGGAAGCATTGCTCTGTTTAAGGAAGTCATGAATCCCATACGATGAGAACCAATGGTGAACAATGTCGATTTTTGAGTTTAACTATCTCTTGCTGTGGGGGCTTAGCAACTCAACAAAGCACTAACTTAATATCACTGAACAAACGTTTGTAGTTACACCAAAACATTAGCTTGCAACCAGCTCGCTTTTAATTTGTAGGTGAAATGAAGCTGTTGAAAAGCACTTACCTTCTCCTCTAAGGCGTTGTTATATGTGGAGAGATATCTCGTTGCCTCGGCTGCCAACTGACACACCCACTTGTCATTAGCAATGGTAGCCAGGGTTTTAGACAAGAGCTGGACAAAGTTTCAGATAAAGTTGGATTTAAATATTTCCACATCAAAACAGACAAACAAAGCAGACAGCATAATTTCTCTTCCTGAAAAGAGGCCCTCATAATAAATACTCTACATCTATATAAACATCTTATTGTGATGATCATCAATTAGTCTACTGCCACTGATTATGGACAATTAATGCAAGAAAATAGCAATTATCAGTTGTATTTGGGGGCAAAAATAAAATGTGTCTATTGTCACAACATTTAGGTTTCATTTAGATGCAAAACACTGATATATTATGACGTGAATAAGATAATAAGCACACCTTCAGCAGCTTCTCATCCCAGTACTTCTTATCCAGGCTCTGTTCTGTTGACTCTGGAAACAACAGTACACAGTCAGACTACTCTTCTACAGAGGTATATGAGGAATGAAAAGGTAGAAGGATACTGTGCTGGGTAAATGCTGTTAAGAATGACAAACAGAAGTATCAGCTCTGAATACACTAAATTTATAGAAAACATTATGTCCATATCTCCATACCCTCTAGTATAGACAGCAGAGGAGGTATCTCTTTCTCCCAGAGAATCTCTGTCTTGGGGTGAATGTTGGTACTGAGGACTTCAAGGAGGGAGAGGGACGGAGCTCCATGGCCTCTGCTATTGAATGGGAATGCTGCATTCACCTGGAACCACCGACACAAACCAGGGCACAAGATACAACATAGATAAACAGATTAGGCATGGTATAGCTACTTGCTTGTCTCACTTAAAATAAGCTTATTTTATTTCTAACCATAATTTTACTTCTAGTTATTGAATAGCAGTCACAACTGAAACACTTGAATGGGATTATCTTATTATCCCTTCTCTAATCAGAGATTGTAACTGAAATATTAAAAGGAAAATTAGACTTGACAACTGATAAGGATTATTGGGCATGATAAGTGATTAGTATAAACTGTGGGTTGCAGTTAATTAATTACAATTAATAACAATCTGTTACTCTAACCTATGACTAGGTTAGATGTTTAGTGAGCCATTATTCTAAACTCTGGGACAAAGTAGATGTATCTTATCCAACATTTTAGCCTCTGTGTTTTCCTTTGGCTCCATAAGAGGTCATCATACTACTGTAACATGTTACACATTTGGCTTTGCTTACCAGCAGTCTGATCATTAATGTTTGAGGAGAGGGCAGATTGACTAGAAAAGAAAGATAAGACACATTTAGTTTGGAATTGATCAGAACAGCAAACAGAAACAGACTTATTTTATGTGTTAAAATTCATTTGTAATTCTGCATTTTATATAATTCACAACAAATGTAAACCTAATATGTTGAACATGTGATGTTTAACTTTTACATAGATGCACCTTGTCAGTAAATATTCCACATACCTTCCTGTGTCAAGTCTATGTTAAAGCTTGGCTCCTGGTTATTTTTCTTCTTGTTGCCCAGCACTATCAGACTCTTACACAAAGGAGTGGTGGCATTGCTGTACTGGGCAGGGGTCAGATAGTACAGCAGCTTGGGCCATAGTACCTACAAACAAACATTTAAGTGACACAAATTTAACAAGAACTACTTTATTGTATATATAGACGCAAGCTTCATACAACTGCAGTAAAACTAACATCTGCAACAACATCAGGAGTTAAATGATTTTGAGAACATACAGTACTGTGCAGAAGTTTTAGGCACTCTAGATGTTTTTACTCTTATCCTTCATCAGTACCATACATTTTTTCTGTTTACTGCACTTCACATAAGGTTAATTGATTAACAAAAATTAATCATGGGATTATTTTTGACAGCATCCTCACTTTACCATTAGTGCCTAAAACTGCCTTAAACATTTGCACAGTACTGTATATGAATTAATTATTAGACAGATGGGTAGACAGGGAGGTAGTGTACGTACATCAGCTAGTCGTCCAACAGTGGTGGTCAGGAGATGAAGGGTGCTGTCACACATCGTCCTCAGTGCCTCATTTGTCACCTCTTCTGGATCTGTGGGCCTCTCACCGCGCTGGAGACACAGACAAGTGCACAACACAAAATGTTGGATAACATATAATGCATACAATCACATAAGCCACCCAAACAAGAGTATACATAAATGAATGAAACAGTTATCATTAACAACTTCCACACAAATGAAATTTCCATCTTAGTCAAACTTTAGAATTTAGCACGCAGAAGTCACCTGGTATGTGTCAGGTAAGGCACAGTGCTGAACTATGAATCGAACCAGTAACTCCCCTCCCTCTAACTCCAGGTAACCATGATGAGCCATCGCACTGATCACCTGCACCACACGCTTCTTCACCTGGGAAACAGAGTCAGAGTGTGATGCCATAACAATGTCATGATTATGTGAGCAACAGTCCTCTGCAGGAAAGCCAGACAGTTAGGCTGAAAAGGAAAGCTTTTTATCTAACCCTAATTTAGTGCAATAGTCACATAGAGGCTAAAAGAAAAATCCTGATATTCCCGTGTGTTACCTTGTTGCTGTGGTCAGCCATTGGTTGTCTAATGCTGGCCAGAATCAACAGCTTCTTAGTCTCCATTGTAGAAGCTGCAATACACACACATTAACACTTTGAGACACAACCACAAATAAGCAAATAACAAAAGATATATATATATATATATAAATAATAGAGAATTGTGTAGTCTGCATTATTATGCCCAAATATGAACTAATACTTTGATATAATCCACAGCTAAGTGAATGACTTATTATCTTTAGCTGTTCTTCTAATGCTAAATAAACCACAGAGTTAGAGATAAGTTGATGTGGGGAGTGTGTATGTCTTGCTTCTCTCACTGGTGGAGTTGATGAGGTGACGAAGGACAGCCAGGGAGCCCATCCTGCTCCGCTCATTGCTGTTCTCCAACTTCTGAAGTACAAACATAACCAGCCGGTCAGGGAAGGAGTTTGCTAAAAGAAGAGAAGTAGAGGCAGAAAATAAGAAATTGTAACAAGGATAAAACACTGGAAAGATAAACAAGATGAGGGAAGGAGAGAGAAGTTGACCGACTGTCGCTCTTAATATGATTATCTTGTGGGGCACACTGAGTCTGGCAACCTAATGGATGATCTCATTACTGTTCTTGTGACTCCATAGAACTAAAACAGATAGAAGGTCTGAATGCTGTTGGACAACATTCAGCTGTTACCATACACTTAACTTTGTCACCACAGACCTACTACTATGTAAGACATAAGTAGTTTAACATAGTGTCGAGCAGTAAATGATCAGTAGACAGACACAAACACAAGCACCAACTGAAAAGCTTTAGTACCGAGCAAACTGAAGCAGCGCAGGACCTCGTTGTGGTTCTTGACAGTCGGAGGGTTATTGTAATCAGTGGGGGCGGACACCTGGGGGAGACAAAGAAAATGTTACACTGTTCTCTCAAACGTTGTATGTCAACTTGTGTTTGTTGTGTTTTAGTTCAAAGGAAAATCATAACATTTATTTACTCAAATTCACCTAAATCATATTACTGTAACACATGATTTCTGTCCGACTACTACAGTTGGCAGTGACTGCCATTTGTTTGTCCACGAGTAGCCGATCACTCATGGTCTTTTTATAGAACCATGTAACACATGAGAAGTTTCAACCCATCTCCTGTAGGGGCTACATATGTCAACTAAAAACAAAAACTGACAATTTTTTAAGGATCACATTTTCCAAAGTCACCTTTTTAAATTCTGCAAACAACTTCAGCTACACACATGTACAGTTTAGTGTTTGCAAATGAGGTTATAAGATGTTGTGTGCAATTACAATAGGTATAATAACTGTAACTGTTGTAAAAAAAAAAAATTTAAACAAAAACTGGTGCTGTAACTCTCATTTATACTCTCAGTCCACACCAGGCCATCCAGATGATACATCACTGCCAGAGTCATTGTGGTAAAATATTGCAACAGTCAAGGCATCATGCCAAGAGTCAGCTGACTCAATAGTCTGTCATGCCATGTCATTTGACACATCTTATAGAAAGAAGCATAAAGTGAAGTTAAGATCAAAAGGAATAATACAACCTCTCCATTGTTTATCTACAGATTTCTGGTTTCAATATGGTGAACTGTTTTGTAACTTGACAGGACGAGTGAGGCACAAGGACTATATTACAGTTACAACTTAGTCTTGTGATAGGAAGTGCTACACAGACTGTTGGGAACCAGTAACTATCAGTAGTCAGACCAGACAGATAAGGGTACAGCTAATATTATGTAGTGGTGTTAAGAAGTCCTTCATGCTTGCTGTTTGCTAATAGTCTTTTATTTGGCATGCCCAGTGCTTTTTTGCAATAACATAAAAAACACCTACCTTTTCCTAAGCATTTCTTATTTGAAAACAACTCAAAAACTCTAAAATGTTGTGGAGTGTTCCTGACCAACATGTGTATGACTGAACTTGCAGAATGTATTTTCTTTAGTAATGTATACCTGTTGATGCAGTGCAAAGAGTAGACTGTCGAGTTGTGTCTCCAGCACCCTGCTGCCCATATTGACAGAGGCATCAAGCACTTGGCACAAACTCTGGGTAAAGACAAAGGGAAAAAAATATTCACCCTTTGAAAATGCCAAATTAATTGTGTGATGTTGCACTTATGTGATTAGAAACTATTTTTAAACCACAAAGCAATGTTAGTACATCATACCTGTATTAATGCAATGATTATACTGTAAATGAGTTAACAGCTACAGGTTATAATAGCTGTAGATATAGTTTACAAGTTCCATATTACAAAGGAAACATGCCGAAACGGGTATATCTGGGTTTGTTAATAATCATGGTGTGTAATCTTGCTTCATAGGACTGATGCAACAGCATTTAATAGTTTATTGTGTGATGTCAAAACTCAAACACAGATGTACTACAGTGAAAAGCCAAGAGGCAGTTTGAAGTTGGACAGTGTTAAAACATGTGATTCATGTTACAGAATCCAAAATCAACAATGTACCTCTGTCATGCTGGATTCCATACATACCTTGCTAATGACATAGTGCTCATTGTTCTTCTTGTACAGGGACAGGATGGCAGGAATGAGTTTGGGAATTTGCTCCTCCAGTTTATCACTGGCCATCAAGTGGCACATAGAGCCTACTGCCTCTGCCACTGTCAGCCTCAACTAGAATACAGTTTAGGTAGAGAAGAAATAAAGTGTAACACAAGTAATTTAAAAAGAAAGATTTAAATGTATCAGAAACCAAATTTAAAAGTTAAAGTAACTTCAGTCATTACTTGAAAAACTGCCACGTTATCTGGTGGCTATAACATCATAGATCTATATTCTACTTTTCAGGAGGCAGAATGGACTATACAACAAAAAGAATAAAAACAAAAAGAAAAAAACATACAGTAAATGTATGAATACTTCACTAAAGTCTTCACTAAAGTCTGTGTTTGCAGATTCAGTGCCCTTTTGCACCATGTTGTGAATTAACCATAGTTAACTCTAATAGGTTCCTTGCCTCCTATAATGCAGCACGAAGGCATAGCGGTTAAATTGTTAACAAAGCTAAGTATAGATTCACTACATACATGAACAGTAAATTATGTGGTTACTACACTTTTAAGAAAATAGAAAAGATACTTTAACAGGCTCTAACAGACTGAAACCATGCTGCCAGTGCTTAACATGCCTTGCTAAAAGTGGGGAGAGAAAATGACACCAGTGTTCTCACAGTGCATTTTCATTATAATTCAGTAAGATGAGATTCACAGTTTTTTTTATTTTTATATATCATCTCTTGGCGTTATTCTTCAGTGCAGTGTTTTCCAAGTTAGCCTTTTAGATTGCCATCATCATCTTTGTACCCAAAAGTCAAAACATCAGGCTTTAGGAGGTTTATCACAGTTTCCCTACTCACTCAGCTTCCCTCAAATCTGCATGAACACATGACTGAATGCCAAATGATCAGTCGCTTTAGGGCCGTATAGTCCACTGTATATCAAACATCTTACTCAACATTGACCTCTGTGACCTTACCTTAGACTCCCTATTTTGTAACCAGTTACTAAAGAGGATGTCAAAAGCAGCATAGATTTCACTGGAGAATGTGTCTTTCCTGACTGTGGGATCTGGAGCTTTGTCCAGGTTGGCCAGGTACTCCAAGATACTGTCGCTGAAATGACAAAGGGCTGAGGGGGGAGAAACAAAACAGAGGGAGATGGAAAATTATGAGTAGAAAACAATTTGATGATGACAAAACTTTAAAAAAGACTAAGGGGGGAGAGTTTAACATTTTTGGCGGTGAATACCTGCAGGTAGTGTTTTCATTGTTTTTCTGTTTTCAAGAGAGGACTTATTATACTCAAACAATTAAGACAATTTAAAGGAGGAGGCTCTTACCAGAAGAGAAGACCCACTTCATGTTGTCCTGTTTGGCCATGCTCAGCATGGGCAACATGGTACCCAGAATAGCATTCAGGAAGGGTACCATGCCATAAACTAGAGAACAAGAGGAAGAGCACAACATTATTGGCATGTTATTGTAAGTGTGTGTAAGTAACAGAGAATATACAAAAGTAAAAAAAAAAAAAAATGGCATGGTGGAAGATTACAGTAGTCCCCAGTTAAATCTATATTGGCAGACTTGAAATTTAAAATCAGTGCATTAGCAAACAACATGTTCACATGATCACATTATGTTTCAAAATAAAAATTATTTCAATGTATCTCTGTACTGGTCAATAATTTACTGCTACTAAAAATGGCTTTAGTTTGTACTTCCTTCAAAACAGCTGTTTCATAGGGTAAAACACAGAATGACAAATGTGCCGTTAGGGATGTTTTTGGCCCCTGATCTGTAACTGAGTCATTTAATACTATTTAGTATCTGCTCATATTGAGTCCTGATTCTATATTTTGACACACAATACAGATGCAAATGCACATTTAGTATATAGTATACCTAAGTTATTTATAAGGCAAGCCCAATGTGAATGTGTTTGACAGCTTGTTAGCTCTTAATTTATCTTCAGAGTGTCAGTCTTAACAGTTGTGGCAGGAAGGTTTGGACAACATCTCTTCATCCACAACATGAAACAAAGAATCAAGTTTAAATTTAGGCGAAATTATATCAGCCACACTTCATAGTGATGGTACACTGCAAAATAAGGCTGAAACAAAGCAAAATATTTTTTTTAACTCAAGGTGTCTGCTTGTTTTGTTTGCTAACCCACTTCAAGTGCTGTGGTTTAAGAATAGAGTGTTTTACATGAGTGTGAAGGGGCTACTTTGACACTTTGCATTTCCAGAGCACAAATAATTCAATAAACAAAGGACTGTCACTCTCCTCACTCAGCAAATGCAGTTTTTGGACAGGTTTAACAGGTTTGTGTCTTTCTCAACAACCTCAACCACGATGCCCGCTTTGTGAGCCAAAGTTCTGATTTCCTGTGTGTGTGTGTGTGTGTGTGTGTGTGTGTGTCTTTCTTATGTCCTTAACCTGGCAAATGTGTGGCTTCTTTGTGCAAATATTTTCTTACCATTGGAATTAGAGAGGTTGGCTAGTGTTTGGACCACAAAGAAGTGAGGTAAGACCCCTGGCTGAAACTTTGTAAGAATCTCCTCCATGATATCATTGATGTGCTTGTTACCCACAGCAACTAAGATATTACTGGCTGCCTGCTGCCAGTCAGGGATGACCTCCTGAGAAGACAGTAAGAATATCATTTATCATCTGTCCTCTGAAAGAAACAAAAAATAAATAATTAACAGGACATGTTTTACCTTCGATCGTGTCATCTCATCTGAGGCCAGAGAGATGATGCTTTTGATCCTGGTAGAGCTGATATCGTCTATCCTGCAGCCAGCAATCAGCTCAATTGTCTGAAGAATCACAACTCTGTGGCTCACTACCAGCTAGAGGAGGAGGAGAAAAAAAGTGCATTAAGTGCATGGACTATTTTCACCTCCATCGAAAGCATAAAATCCTCTGTAGGTAAAAATGCATTTGGGTTTGACACTGACATATACAACATAAAATATGACTGAGTGCATTAAACACCATCTCAATACAAAAGGAAATCCTATGTCACTATGTCCCTGATGTTTTCCTCAGTGTAATGATGCCATCATCTGATAATCACATGGCCAAGTGCTGTGACAGCATGATTAGATGTTGCAGCATCATGTACAGATACAAGCTGACTCAGAGGTCTATGGTGAAATTTGCTACAAGTACAAAAACAAAGAACAGACAAAGAACAGAATTTAAGGGAAACATTCTTACTAAACATTAAGATACATTTGTGATCGTCTTGTAGCAATTGTAGGTAGACTGATTTTATTCTGTTCTATGGACTCATGCAGGTAAAATGTTTGCAGGGTAAATGCTGCTGAGCATTTTGTATTGCAACACTAATATAGTACATTTTCAGGGAAGTAAATTGCAAAAAAGTATACAGCTTAACAATCAGATGTGAATGTCTGTTTTGGAAAATCAAGAGAATTTAATGCCTGACAGGTCAAATGAACTTCATCACCAGAGCTAGAACATTAACATTTATGACTACTTGTTTACATCTTTTCCATGTGTGAAACCTCTAGAAAGAATGCCTTGACTTACACAGTATTACTGTCTGTAACAGGCCAGCAAACCACATGCTAGGGGCTCTGAAAGGCCTTTTAAGTGTGACTGGGTTTAAAAGATTAACAGCAGACTGTTGTTAACTGGGGTTACTGGAGTCAAGCCACAGACATTTCCATCATGTAAGTTCCACTTTTTAATGTTTGCTGAAATCCTGCTTAAGGTAGAACGGTCTATAAAGGCAACGTTTTCCCCTTTGTAGATATCAAAAGCATGGAGGATTTCCCCTGCAGCTTCCACTCTGAATATATACATATATATATGATCACACAGTGCAGTCACAGCAATTACTCGTTGTGTGTAACTGTGAGGTGTTTTGCTCTTGTTCTGAAGCATGATAAATGACTGTACAAGCATGCATGTATGGTCATGCTTATCTGGGTTTTTGTCAAGGACTACAAGAGCTATTTGCTCTCTACTTGGTAATGTGAGGTAGAAATACTGATAGCAGCAGCAGTTCCTGGTTACCCTGATATTTTTTAATAGATAGCTCTGACTTGTGGCTGACACTCTGGCTGTGTGTTTGTCAAATGCAGGTGTATTTTGGGGTGATACCTTTGGGTGTTTCAGGAGGTAGTCCTGACACATGGCTAACACACGGTCTGGCTGCTGTTTTCCAAGGGTTAACATAGACTTTCTGACCTGCTCCTGGACCTCTGAGTCTTTATCATTGGCTGCATCTAGCAGAGCCAGGGTCACCTCTAGAGGGAAAACACAACAGAACAGAGACGTATTTTATGAGGAAGATTATAAAGCAGAAAGTAGAAAGAGATCGAGTTAATGCAAATGGCTACACAAAGTTGGTGATTGCTGTGCATTTAAATTATTAGCTACCTAAAGAAATACAAGGAAATATGCATAATTTTGCCTTCAGAACTGTGTCAAACAGCATACAAAACACTATGGCTGAACTGAGTCAGACATAAAAACAAATTAGCACAAGAGAAGAGCTCACGTTCCACATCTGTCTCATCCATAGTGGACAGCAAGAGGGCTGGCTTCCTGGAGCCTGTGGCTGAGGATCAAGCTTCCCTCCTGGGGGACAGATGGGCAGGGGGTGCCTGGAGCTAAAGAGCAATGTATGATATGTGTATACACAGTGAACTTGAATGTTTTTTCAGATTTGAGTCAGCATTCATACATACAGTAGTAGGCAAATTGGTAAATATTCTTTGCAGCTAAAATAAAGCAAGCTACAATATTTTTCTCGCTTTAACTGTTAATCTTCCGATGCCAGGTGCAAATGGTGTCTCACAGGAGATGAGGATAAGCTTGATAAAAAGGTCTCATTTTGCTCCTCTCATTCACATGAATGACACCAAGACTGGCAGCAGAGAGCCAGGTGATGGGTTACATTACAGCTGACACTGACCTCTGTGATAGTCTCACTAAGGCAAACACTGAAACCTGAAGACCTTTTAGTCTACAACTAAAAGCTATCGCTGTCTATTTATATAAACTGAATTTTCTTTAAAAATCTGTCACTCCAGTTCTCTACGTTTAAGCTACCTGTTCAAGCCACTCATTTAGCAACATAGCCACCAACTAATCACGAAGAGACGAAGCAGCTAACTCTACTGTAATGTTTAATGTTAGCGAAGCTGTAACGAGATGACATAAAAGACAAGCACACCCTGCGATGTTAGCAAAGTAAACCGCTTAGTGTCACGTCTTTTATAGCTGTTGTTATCATAAAAAAATTACCTTTAAACCTGCTCGGGTGGTGATGCTATTGTTACATTAGCATGCTAACCTAGCAGCTGCTGCTACGGAAGAGCCGCTAGCGTCCTTTCATCACACACTGAAGGAAAACCACAGATTTGCTAATGAAGCTAACTTACCAACTCCCAGTGAGTGTCTGCTTAACGATAAGCTCTCGTGGAAACGTGGCTTCTTATCTCAATTTAGACAACAGACTTCCCTGTCAGCAGCACAGTTAGGGTTGGTGCTGTGCCTGACTGCAGGTGTAAACACGCCTGGTCATGTGCTTGTGGTCAGCAGGAACGTATCAGGCAGGGGGCGTACCCAGAAACTAACACAGCACCGAGGCACATAGAGCTGCTCCTACCACCGCCACTGTCACTGTAAGATAACATGCCTGCTGGAGACTGGTTGATGAGGACTGTCATGCCTGACCCAACTGTTTCACTAAATGAATATTTCTTGTGTTTTTGTGTGTCTCTGTGTTGAACGAAGTATTCAGATCCTGTACTTTAATCAAAGTAAAAGTATCAGATCCATTACAGGCAAGTGTTGCATTCAAAATCAGAATCAGAATCAGACTTTATTGCCAAGTAAGTTTGCACATACAAGGAATTTGTCTTGGTATATCGGTGCTAAAGAACAGTAATAGTAAACAAAGACAGATATAGAGAAGTAGAAGTAAGGCAGTAGAAAGAGCAAAAAGCAAAAACTATATTTACAAGGAACATAAATATATACACAAGGAACAGGTGCATTAGCCAGCATAAGTAAGTACACAGGTAGTCTAAGATGTAATATTGTTATTATTTTATAGGAGTATTGGAATGATTTTCTGATAAAACATTATTAAGAGGTTTTGCTGTGACATTCTTGTGAGCTCTTTAATTCGTTAGGGACTATTGGACTATTGTAAGTTTTACATGCAGCTAGTCCCACAGCTAGTTCCAGATACAATTTATGAATTGGGCTTACAACTGATCTATAAAACATCAATAAACCATTTAATAAACATTAATAAAGCCATTAATTACTTATAAATTCTTTAGAAATGGTGTCTCACCAGAAAGTGGTACCAGACTGTTAATACGAATGCATAAGTATGGAGGTAGCATTTTAATGCTGTAGCTTGTTGAGGTGGAGCAAATTTTAATAACTTTATTTAATGTTTGATAGGTTAATAATTAGTTTCATAATCTGATTATATAAAGATTAGCTAAGTAATAGAGACTATTGCAGTACAATATTTCCCTCCTGTATGTATTGAAGTAGAAGTATAAAAAAGCTTAAATGCAGATATTCAAGTAAAGTGCATGTAAAACTTGTAGCTGCTTAATGTAGACTTCAAGGTGCAGTTCAGTCTTTTTCAAAGAGATCTTTGTACTGCATTTTAAATGTGTCACGCAGCACCTTCAGAGTCTTGATTTCCACATTCTTTATCAGTCAGTCTGTAATGACAGGCTGACTCAGCTGTGACTCAGCCAATCCTACAAAATACACCTTACTCTTGGTGGTTCTGTCAGTGGATTAGTGAGACATGGCCATTAACATGCGATATGATTTGACAACACAGGAACCCCAGTCCCCAGACTCTTAAACATTTTTGTATGATATCTGGTTCCAGTGACAGCATGGCAGAGCAGAGACTTCCTCCTCGACCAGGAGCTGAACAGCCAAAAAAGCAGGGTCTCCTCCTGTTTCCTCAGTTCTTTTTTGAGGCTGGCCATCTCTGCCTGGCAGGGCACTGCTTACCTCTTTGTCAGCTTTGAGCTCGATGGCAAGCTCAAGGTTGGTTATTCTCTGTTGCTCTAGTCTTGTTTTCAGGTCCTGCTCAGCCTGATGAGCAGCTCTTTTACTCACATATAATGAACTGTTGTCTATTCATGCTAATATGAAATTGTTAAAGCAGAAACAGGGCATCAGTTTTCTTAGTTTATTAATGTAACCATTTCTAAGAGTTCTCCAAGGCCTCTTCAGGTTCTCTCAGGCCAAAATAGTGGCAGCATCTGATATTTTTGTGTTAATAATCCTGTGCATGTTTCCAGCTATTTCAAAAACTCTCTGCTCATTTCTCTCTTAGGAGACATGGAAAGTTAAAATTGATCTAATTTATTTTGTTGCAGATTAAAGATATTCTGGATTCAAAAAAACGCATCAGTTCTTACAATGCAGATAAACTGATCAAGAAATATGCATTTTATTGTGTCTAAGATATATTTTTAATTAGTAATCCTTAAAGGATTAGTTCACCCTAAATTAAAATAATAATAATAATAATAATAAAACATATTTTCTTGCTTACGTGCAGACAATTTTGGTTTGATTTTCCGAGGTTGCCTCCACCCTGATATTATTGTGGTGATTAGAATTTAGTCGGAGGTGATCACAGCTCTGAAAATTAAACTGCTAAAAATATTAATCAGCAAACTCTCTTTCCAAATATTCTGCACTACAAAGTAGTTGCACTAAGCTTTCTCTCCTGTTCATATGCCCAATAGAGGAGCACAACATCTGCTGTGAAAAAAAAAAAGACATTTGATATTTATTCAAGCTTGAAGAAAAATGTATCAGCCACCTTTCAAACCTTTAGGTGGTGAGGCTCTGAGAGTTTGTCACTTGCATTCACCAAAGTCATCGTATCACAGTGCTGCACCTGGAACCAGTCAAAGTTCATGGCTTGAATTCCTGTTTTTGCTTATTGTTGTCTTGGCCTGATGTAGCCAAACAGAATACACAGATTGTGGATTCAGTGCTGTTCAGCAGTTCACACAGAACTGTTTATAGGACTTGTTTTATCTTTTTTTTTTTTTTTTTTTAAAGAATACATATATAAACAGGAAGAAACCAACTGAAACTAGTGTTTTCTGTGTTTATACAGACTGGGAAACTTGATTTGGGACAAAAAGGAGTTAGGCATCAGTCATTTCCTGAGGACATCCACTGCTTATACTTCAGAGGACTAAAAAAAGATCACTGTGCCAGGAATGATAGCTCAGTTTCTCAATATTTCAGTTATGTGGTGTATATCAAAACATATCATTACAACACTGCTAAAACAGTGATTTTTACATTACTTGTACTATACAGGCTGTTCTCAGGATAAGAGCTGACTGGTTCAATATGTTCACCCATCTGCTGGTGCCGGTCCTGTAATCACAATTCCACTGTTTTTCTCATGTTTGAATACTTTAGTTTGCTGTTGTTCCAATGTTTATCTGATAAAGGTTCCAATTTTATATTAAATCCACTACATACATAGAAACCTAACCTGTAACTCTATAACATAACATTGACAAGGAGAGGGTCTGTGATGCAAGAAGGGACAAGTAAAAAGGGAAAAGGCAAAAATACAATATCTGACATTTATAATGGCAAAAAAAGAAGAAAAGGGACCATGAAGTTGTAGTTTTGCATTCCTTTAAACAAAATTTGAGCATGACGTTCAGTGATCTGTGAAACCACATCTGCACTCCTACAAAAGGGCAGTTAGAGTAGGTGTTATCATCAAACCTGCATTCAGCTTAAATGTAAGATTAATTTAACAGGGTAAAAAGTTTGGCCTTCAGAACAATTTGTTGACATCAGCAAAACAGCAAAACATTAGATTTGAAGAGAGAGAGAGAGAAAACATTTCTGCTGTTTTAGTCACCCGAAGGATAAATCCAATCTTTTCAGCCTGTCCAAACATAAAAACACCACCTGTTTCAGCTCCCCTCAGTCCCGGTTTCCTTGTGTCAGTACAGTTTTGGTGCTGAGTTGAATCGGTTGCTTGGACCCTTGTATACCTGCTTGTAACCCTAGTGGATAAATTAAATAATTTTTAATAATCTTGTCTTTCCATGGCTCTTTGAATAGATACTATAAGTAATCCTCATTTTGAGAATTTGTACAGCCATTTAAGACCAAAACATTTTTTCATTCAGTCTTAATGATATTACTGTATGTGATGGAGATGCTGCTAAAATAAAATTTACTCGGTGAAAACAAAAGACATGAAGCTGTTTTACAGTCCATGTTTTATCAAACACAAAGGTATAACAACAAGTGTATGTACAACTATATACAGTGTTCAATACAATATTACAAGAACATCAAAACACTTCATTGATATGGTCAGGTATTTTGTAAACATGGATACCTGTTACATGTTACATAAAAGAATCTTCTAGTCAAAAAAGCTGCGTCAGAGTTCAATATTTGATTTAAAACATTCTCACTTAATTTCACATATTTGATTACTGCAAATAATAAAATGACTATAAATATAAAATAATTTACAACATTACTCCACTTTTTAGATATATATGTAGATATTATTACAGGTACTTTAAAAAAGGTTGTTCAGTACAGTAAAGCTGGCTACAAATATGGCTTTAAATCCAAAGCCTCTCATCATGAATATCTCTCATGTATGGCTTAAAAAAATAAATATCACTGGGTAATAATTACATTAAGGTTAGTTAGGTGTAGTTTGAGTTGAAGTGCCCTTTAAATGGTTCATAGTGCTGGTCAGTATCAGGATACAGTGTTGTTATTTAAAAAAAAACCCAAAATGTTAAGCCTTACATAAATATCAGAAGAGCAGCAAAATACAATGTGTATTTAAAAATTAACAACAATAAAGAGAATTGAAATGAAACCACTTAACACAAACAAATCTTTGGATGTTACAAAAGCTGTGTTACACAAAACAGTCATGGCATGGTTAAAAAAGAATACAAATAAAACAAGACCCTGTGTCTGTGTACAACATTCAAAATGCAGTAGGTAAACATTTGTTGCGTCATTAAAAATATTTAGCAATTTAAAAATTAAATAGTATTATTTAATTTTACCCTGTAAATTTCACCCTGATGCCAAAATTACCCTGTAAAGGAGAATTTAGCTTAAACTTCTCTAAATCAGAGCAGACAGAGCTACAGAAATACTTTAAAATACCATCATCTCCTGCTTGTGGTCTCTGTCAGCTGGAGGCTGGAAAGATTTCAGCCTGAGGGGAGGACAGTGCTGTCAGGAGAGGCACAACACAGATGTCTCAATCCAAAAGCACAGAGGTTTGGAAAAAGTCGGTACTACCACACTTTGACAAAATCAGTCATCTTCCTACAGTCTGTCGGTACGTTTGACTGTTCCCATGGCAGCTGTATCCAATGTAGAGATCAGAGTAGAGAGTTTTCTGAGCCAGTAGCTGTGACCAGATGATTGTTTGACTGTTTCCATTGTTGTCTATACAGTACCTTTTCACAAGTTATACTCTCATGCTTCTTGTTTCACCAGTTTCTGGCCTCATGCATTGACAGTGGGTAGCTCTCTATCTGGTTGTATTTTCCTGTGGGAAAGAAATAATTTATTAGTGAGACATTGAGAGAAAACTATAGAACCTGGACATTAAAAAAAACTCAATTCAAGGTGAAGTTTTAAAAATGACCCTCCTCTATAGATTTGATCTCTGTGTATTGTCTAAATGAACATAAATGCAATAAGATAGATTTTCATATGTTCCTCAGCATAAACACTGATGTTGCCTCATGTCGGTTTACTGTGTACTGTATGGGAGTGAATGAACGTACTCGTGTTTGGTGAGGGGGGCTTTATCGCAGGTGACCTCGGTGAGATGCCCCCCCTCCTTGCTGAGCGTGTTAACCCCCGATTGTTGAATACTGCCTCTTGGAGTAGAAATACCCTTCAGCTTCAATTCTCTGTAAGACCCACACAAAGGTTTGAATTGCAATGATGATAATTTGCTGACATGTTTTATGAAAATAGATTCACATTCTCTCAAAAGACATATAGCTTCTCTTCACAATCACACCAACTTACCCATTAGTTGTCCCTGCTCCTTCTTCAAGCATTTTGAGGCCTGGAACTTGCTGTCCAAAGAGTTTCACAGCGATGGTCATGAGAAGACCGCAGCGATTTCTGTAGCAGCAGGTGGCATCTACCACCAGGAACACCACCAGGAAGATCATCATGACGATGCCAACCACACTGCCTTTGGTCATGCGGCTGCTCACTTTGAGGTGAGATGACAATGTCTAGATTACCGTACTGAACATATCATCTTTACTGTGGCAAGCAACACGTTTTTATTGGTGGCTTCAATCTCAATTAATCAATCTCAGAACTATATGTATCAGAACTAAAAGGGCTGAGCAACATTTTCTGGCTAACATGCTAAATTGTGTGGCAGAGGAAGTAGGAGGCCACATACCAGGCTGTTCTGCGATGGTGAAGTTGAATGTGGCAGGGATAGAGGAGCCATTAGCATTGACTGCTGTGACTTCCAGTTGATAGTCTGACCCAAAAGACAGGTCTTTAAGGGAGATGGAGGCAGCATCGGATGACAGCTGCATCTCTATCCACTCAGCCCCTTCTGTATCCTGGTTAAAGAGAGCAGAGAAGAGGGGGGATGAAAGTCAGGAAACAAAAGGACCAAAGAAGAGAAAGAGACTGAGAGAGTCTCTCACCTGTCTGTATCGTACGTTGAAGTGCAACAAAGGAGTTCCACCATCATCAGTCTGTTTAAGAGGGACAGAGAAGGAGTTGCCCTCTATTTTTATCTCATCAGATGACAAAACTGGACTGTCAGGTTCACCTACAGGCAGGAAGCAGAGAGAGAATTGATGACCTACTGGTGACCACTACATTTAGCAGTTGTGAATAACAATTAACACCTATTATTGGTTATAATTATTTATCTAGGCTACATTTGACTGAGCATGTCAGGTTATTATTTCACAGTTTAGGAGATCACTTCACCTCCTGAAGATGAATGATTGTAGGTTAGATGGTGCCACCAACAGCATGAGTGAACATCAGGCAGCAGATGATGATGGACGCATGAAAGAAAAATGAGTGATAGCAGATGAGGAAAAATCTTACTTGTGAGATATATACACTGCATACACTAGCATGCATGGCCTAGACTGTACATCAATAAATGCACATCATTTATACATTTGTGCAATGTGCAAATATGCACATGCACAGAACACACTGCATGCATCGTAGATACTGCAAGAAAGGTGGAATTGGTGTGTGTTGTCAGTGTTTGTTGCTAATGTGCTGGAAGAATGTGTAGCACTTACGTATTCCCTGGGTGCGAACTCTGTTTATGTCAGAGAACTGTCCCAGTCCTACTGCGTTCACGGCAGCCAAACGCACTGTGTACAACGTGTACGGCTTGAGAGCGGTGATGGCTAGGGGACCTAGAAAAACAAATACACACAGGCACACAGAAAAAGACACATCAGCTTATGTACAAAATCAAATGTTATTACTTGTGTATTTAGGTATATCTATAAAGGGAGTATAGGGTTTAAGGTATAGGCAGTATAAGGTATAGTGATTCACCAAAATCATGACACACAACTGCAAAGCCTTTATGAGGAGCAGATGTTCTACCTGAAGCTGGTACTGTGACTTCCTTCCACTGTTCGGTTTCACTTTGCTTCCACTGCAGAACAAAACTTGTGATTGGTGCTCCTCCACTGATGGGTAAGGTTTTGAGGGAGAAGACGACTGAGGTCGGTGCAGGTGAGACTGACATGTAGTGAGGTGGACCGGGTTGGGCTGTGGATCAGAAGGCAGAGAGGAGGATTGAGGAAAGGGAAACGAATGTTAGAAAATGGCATGGCAACATACACCATATGTATGTCAGAGAGAGATTTGTAAGTACAGGTGTCTGTGTTAAACGTGGCTACAGCTCCTCTTCCTTCACCTAACTCACTTTTTTTTCTGAAATACAAAGCAGGACATGAACTCTTACTCTGTATTACGACATCTCTGGATGCATTTCCAGAGGTGCTGACAGCCATGCAGGAATAAAGTCCGCCATCAGAGGGCACTATCTCATCTATCACCAGCTCCCCATCCACCACTCGAACACGGCCAGAAGTAGAGTCCTGGTAGGAGAAAGGAAAATCACACATTAGAAAAATGGCACATACACCTCCCAAAACCATCATCATCACTGTGTATCACGTTATAACTTTTGCTGTACATGCAAACATTCAGACTTGCTGGGGTCAACACAGATATAAGGAGTTGTTTGTTAAGCCACGGCAGTGTCGGTTTTTCTGCATGAGGGTGAATTTGTGCAGTCGTGTGTATATATCCATACACTCTTACCAGTGTCTGTCCGTTGTGCTTGTTGAGCCAGTATAGCTCAGGCTGAGGATGGCCAGAGACGTTACAGGACACAGATACATGTTCACCCATTGATACACTCTGCTTCTCTGCTGACACAAACACCTCTGGGGCCTCTGAAATTAAACATTTCAATTATCATGACAGTTAACCACCTAACCAAAATTCAACGGTATGTTCAGCAACACGCTAACAAAGGTCTCTATAATACAACAGCACAAAGTAACAAGTCAGAGTGTTACAGAACTGAACGAACCAAAGACATGAAGCATGATGGTAGCAGTGTCATCAGATATCTTGTTGGTGGCAGTGCAGATGTACTCCCCATAGTCGGCTCTGGTAACGGACTGTATAGTCAACTCGCTGCGGTCTGAGTTGAACCGATGACGTGAAGGGTCAAATGTCACCGGCCTGGGAGTGGGAAACGAAGAGTAAAATACACACTGAGTGATGTTATATGCACATTCAGGATATGAGACTGAGAAATGTTGTCCAGATATTTACAGGCACAACTTTATGAAGCAGGCAAAAGTTGGAACGGGAGACGAGTGATGCCACAGAACATTAACAAAGCTGATAAGGAAATTTCTTTGGCACAGGTTTGCACACACATACTCTCTGCTCCATGCACTGGCACACAGATAAGATGTAATGCTACATTAGCAATACAGAGAGTCTGAGGCACCAGTCCAAACACCAATACAAAATGACCCTTTTTTTTCCTGATGGTAGATTGTCTTTGAAACAATTATATGTAATTGAATATTTATGAAAACCATCTCAGCAAAATTAACTGCATTGCAAAAAAAAAAAGCTAACTCAAAAGTAAAATAATTTAAAAAGTGTTTAGACATATGCCATGATTTCAAAGAAGCAGCAAGAGGTTGAGTTCAGCCACAATGTTTATATTATACTTGTACATGATCAACATACTGTATAAAATCAGGTCTTACATGATCCAGGTGATATTGGGTTTTGGATGACCATCCACCAAACAAAGCAAGGAGACGTTGGTTTCTGATCCGGCCATCACTTTTTTCATCTCCTCTCTCAGACCCACTAGAGGAGGAACTGCAGGTGGGGATTGTAAATTATGTTTGACTCAAAACAAAATGTTCTACTCCAAATGTATAAAGGCATTATTATAACTTAAAATAAAACATTTGTCAAGCCCTGAAGTACTGCTGACCATTACACTCGAGTGTCATCAAGTGTTATTTGATACACAGATTTTGCAAGAACCAGAAAGGATCTTTGTGTCATAACTGATGTTTCACCCCCCTAAACTCTTTTTTTTATTATTGTTTATTTAGAGGTCACCAGTGAACCAACAGAAGTAAACCGTCAGTAATCTCAACATCTTTAAAAATAGACAATTCATCAGTGCCCCCTTTATCTGAAAAAACTACTCACCATTGACAACAACAGAGACGGCAAGCTCCTGATTGATGGGCCTTCCTTTGATCTGGGCCCGACAGACATATGTCCCAGCATCCTCTCTATTCACTTTTCCAATATGGAGTGTGTTATCAGGCATCTGATGCACACGTTCTCCCTCTGATGTGAGAGATAGCAGCACAGAAATGCAGGCACAGACAGCAAAAGATAGAGTTGAAAAACACAAAGAGTGATGGATAGAGTTAAAGGCAGAGACAAACACAGAAAAAGACAAAGTTATATTTCTTGATGAAGCCCATTATTCAGTGATATTGCTGCAGCTGGATAAAGCAATAGCACTGATCTGTCTGCTGCATCACATGGATAGCACAGTATTAGCCAAAGAAACTCTTATCTCTGTACACATCCAAACCATTCACTGTGCTTGTAAAGCAATAATGTTAGTTTCATGGGACAAAAATATAAATGCATACATCTGTAGGATGATAAAATAACAATTTATCATCGGTGAAAAGCCAGGACTCACTCAAATGCAAAATTATGTTGCTATAAAAGTGACCTGTAGTCTATTCTTATCTCGAGTTTGCATTTAATTTATCACAGGGAATACTGAAGTGCTTAAATGTTCACTTTGATACCAAATATCTGTATTAATGAATTTATGAAATGCATACTAAATATCAACATATGTCATGTTTCTGACCATCTTGCTAAGGCAAGTCCACCATTCTCTGTCCTTTTAGCTTTGCTTTGGTCTCTACACCACACTGGAAATATATTTGGCTCTTTAGCAGCTAAATACTCCACTATGTTCAAGTTTGTTGCTAACTTTGTTGCTTAGTACTGGGTGGGTAGTACTTCTTCATTGGTTTGTCATTACAAGACAAATTTTTTATTGATAATTTGACTAATCATTGATATAAAAATATTAATTAGAAAAGCTTAAAAGAACATCTTGCATAGAATATCTAGCTTTTTCATTACTAGGATTATACAGTCTGGTTACATAGGGGATTCTTTTCTCTTTTACTGTATGCAAATTAAGTATTTGGTGTACCAATGCAGTTGCATATTAAACTGATGCTTTACATATACATTTATGTAAATAATGTCTTTATCTCCACCCCTAATGTCTCTTTAAGTTCTGCTGGACAGAAGATTACAATGCATCAATAGCAGCTAGAAACTTTTTGATCTAAAGAGAGCAGCATTCATTTATTATCTGTCATTTATATAGAACTTTTCAGCCAGTCAGCTCAGCAGTCAGCCATTCAATCAGGCATCTAGCAGTGCTAAGTGGAGCAGAGGGGTATGCTGCTGAACATCACATGCCCTTCAAGTGATATTATCTTAAAGTCACACTTATTTTAGGGTGCTAATCGAAACAGTGCAAAAGCAGAGCAAGTTCACAAATTGCAGAAAGTCTTTGTAACCAGAGAATAGCCTTCACACTGCAGGGGAGGCCATTTAGGCCCTGCGTGGTGCTCCTACCATGAGAGGGGATTTGTTGCTTGTCTCTAAACCAGCGGACAT
This sequence comes from Lates japonicus, assembly GCA_033238685.1. Lineage (NCBI taxonomy): Eukaryota > Metazoa > Chordata > Actinopteri > Centropomidae > Lates > Lates japonicus. The sequence goes on along the minus strand of BRZM01000006.1, from coordinate 8,961,644 downwards.
CCACCGCTGGCTGGCCTTTCACCATGCATGGCACCATCCCTTTTGTGCCCTCCAGAAACTCATGGTAGGTTTTGGTGCTTGGAAATGTTGGACCCTCTGACAAAGGAGAAGAAGATTAGGATGTGGTTCATTAGATGAGTGCTTAAATTACAATTAAAAAAAAAAAAAGATTCCTATGGCAGATCTATTTCACTATACAGGTTCAACAATATGATTGACCATTTTAGTGTATGAGTGTGCAGCAAGCTGTTACATACCATAAACATACACCTGTAAGTGAGTCTCATCTGTGTGTCCGCTGTCGAAGACACATGCACAGGTGTACCTGCCCGCATCTTCCATCGTAGCTTTCTTAATGTGCAGTTTAGAAGAGGTCTCATCTATATTTGACACCTTTTCTTCATCATCAATGTCTTCCCCATCCTTCATCCATGTTATATCTCCCTCTCCTCCAGCTAGGACAGGAGAGAAGGAAGGAGGGAATATGAAAGGAAGTGAAAATGTTTTATAGCATTAAGAAAAGGTTAAAACTAAAATGTTTCATTCACACGGACAAGTTTCATTCGTCATCAAATTAAATAGAAGTGACTCACCTTTACACAACAGTAAGAACTCCTCTCCCACTTGCACATCTTGCTTACTGTAAATGATGTCTATCTTTGCATCTAGAGGAAGAGAGGAGTGTTGTTTTGTATCTGTTTCTGCTTTTTTACAAAAAGTGCTTAAAGAACCAATCCCAAAAAAGACACAGTAGATTGGTTTTATCATCTTTGTGGCTTTGTTATCACATTTTAAAGCCTGCAAAAATGTAGACCATCTGGAGCTTTTACTTTGAAAACACTATACTGTAATTTATCAGCCTTTCCACCTGCAGGAAGGTATCAACTGTTTAAAGGACTGTTTCTTTTCTGACTTTTTAACTAGGCAGAAAACTTGTGTTTTCATTGTTTATACAGTCATGGATACTTTAGATTTGGGACAAAAACAATCAGATATTGCTTATTTCCTGAGTTATTTCCTGCTTACACTTCAAGAAGCTTTCATTTTGCTAACAGTCTGAATATTTCAGTCATGTAGTGTGTATCAAAACATAGCATTACAACTCTGTCTTTGCTGCTAAATCTCAATAATGTCAACAAATCTTACCTGTGCCATACACCAGCAGCAGCAGCAGCGGCAGCAAGGCCAGTTTCAGGACAGCTGATTGGTTCGTCATGTTCACCTGGCTGCAGGTCACCAGTCCCGAAAGACGTCAAACCAAAATTCTGCAGTTTGTCTGTTGAGTATGAATATTTCGATTTTCCAGTCAGAACACAACTGGACAGAAAGCTCAAATGCTCTAATAAAATTAGCTAAATTAAATAAAAATCTACTGCACTGTAAAAAAAATCAAAAATATCTTCAACTCAGTATCACACTCGCATGCAGACACCTGTTGCCAAACCACCTATGACAGGGAGAGGGTCTGTGTCAGAGATTATATAGGGGCACAACAGCTGAGATGAGGAGGTGGGGGCACTATCTCTCTTCCCTCCTTTTACCCCAACAGAGTTACTGTTATTACTGTACTGAGTAATGGGAGGTGATGATGTGAATGACGTCTGTCCCCCTCATCCTTTGTCTCTATTCTGTACTCCAATCCACAGACACACACACACACTCACTCTCTCTCTCTCTCTCCCTCTCCTTTCTTCTCAGCCTGTTCCCTCTCCACCCTCCAGGCTACCGGATGAAAGTGAGGGAGGCAGTACCCCAGAGGGAGAAAAGATATCATCCATCATTCCATCATTTTTCCTCTCTCTCATTTAAAAAGGGTCACATTCTTCCAAAGGTCACACACAGAGCTGCACATACACTGCCAAATTCACCATTAATCCCAGGCAACATACATCTTGTAGGATGCTGACATTAACAAATCTCACTGAGAACCTTTTTACTACACAGAAAACATCTTCTTAACTTTGAAAAACAATCCATGCTCATCACTGCAAAAGAAAGAATAGTTCAAACACAAGTCAAAGTCAAATCAAAATAAATTAAAGACTTAAATTAAATTAAAACTTAAATTAAAGTTAGTGATATGTTGAAATGTACTCAAGGGTTTTGAAGGGTACATAAAATTTAATAACTGACAACAAAAATTTTGACTAATGAAAGCATGAGGAGTACAATTATTACTTACAACAGTAACAACATCACAGTTCCATTTACATACCACAGTAAGCCATGCTACTGAGTCAGCATGCACAATGTGTTGACATGTCACAGTAGTAAAAGCAGAAATGTAAATAATGAAATTAATGATGGCTGAATAGCATTTAGTGGGCGGGACGGTGGTGCAGTGGTTAGCACTGTCGCCTCACAGCAAGAAGGTTTCGACTTGGGGGCTTTTCTGTGTGGAGTTTGCATGTTCTCCCGGTGCCTGCATTGGTTCTCTCCAGGTACTCAAGCTTCCTCCCACAGTCCAAAGAAATGCATTAGGTTGATTGGTGACTCTAAATCATCCTATGGGATATTCTTACTATGTTATCAAACATAACTACTAATATCTGGACAAAAAAATCACATGTGAAGTTCATCAGAAAATTTTGTTCAGTACCCAAAGTTTGATGCTTCATGTCCAAATATGCCCTGGGATTAATGGGTCGACATAATGACCTTTCTTGACTGAAACACCCAAACACACACACAGTTTACGTCACTGCACTTTCATCTACGTGGTGTTAGTGTCTGCTGCCAGTCAAGTTTTGCTCCTCTGGGTCCTATAACTTCCATTGGCCAACAGCCAGCCTGCCCTTCCCACCTCCCCCTTGATAGCCTATCAGTGTATCCACACCATCGTCCAGCCAGCCAATCAAAGGGTAGAGAGTCCAAAGGGGCCAACTATCAGGTTGATTATCAGGAGGTGCTATTATGGCTCATTAGAACGGAGTGTGCTCATAATGAGAGCAATGTTAACAAGGGCCATTAACAAGGGTGGGCACACACTGACAGCTGTTTATAGCACATTTGTGTGAGCTGTGTTTTTCTCTTGTTCACTCTCCTAATTGATTCATTGATGCTACTGTCTGCTGTGGGCAACTGCGGGGCCAAGACTCAACAACAACAATCTGTATCGATACTGTGACATCTTTATGTAGAGACCATGATTTCTAAGACTTATGGATTTTTATGAAGAGTAACAGTGTCAATTATACAGTTGTAACATGGATATGAACCAAATGTATATATTTGTAAAATGTACAGTTATAATTACACAAAATTTGTTAAATAGTTATTACCTGACACATATAGTCAGTATGTGGAACGTTTGTGACTAAGTTTCTGCACCCCTATAAAGGGGATCTCCCATGTTCCCCTCTCTCCTTCTGTTGTTGTGCTCCATGGGAGAAGTAAGTGTTGCAGTCTGCATGTTTGCTTCTCTGTTATTACGATTAGCTTACTCGCTAGCTTAAAACTTAATGTGTAATATACTAACATATTTTTATGATTTAATTTGTGTGGGGGCAAACTTATATCATCATGGTTGACTGTAGACTTTTGTCAATCCTCTTTTTGTCAGATGTGTTTTTCTGTGTCTTTGTGTATTGCAATTTCCCACTTGTCCTTTTGTTAAGGCAAACTTATATCATCACAGTTGACTGAAGACTCTTGTAATTCCTCTTTCTGTCTGTTACTAAACAGAAAACTCCTCCAGAGATATCAATAGTGTGGCTCTTTGTCAACATAACACAATGTAGGACACCACCAGTTACAGGAGCAATATGATATTATTGCTCCATAAAAAGTGTTGACATATTGAATTTCAATTGAATTTGTCAGTTTTAAATTCACATATATTAAATATGTGAATATACAAAAAAAATGCATGACTTGCTTCAATTGCAGTTACATATGTGAAGTGTGAGCATTTTTGGTGTAGACAGCTTAAGTTTATCTGTATGAAAAAGTAGGCTGAAACGTATCTACTGTAGATGCCCTGTTTATGGTGCATTAAGAGAAAATCTGCCGTAAAAGATATACCCTGGCATTTTTAGTCCATTTCCCATTATCATACAGCACTGCACATTCAGTTTTCCTCTCTTTGTCTTTGTGACCAGTAAATAAATACTGAGAACAATTGTTCTGTTGGTGCCAAAACCTCTGCATTATTCTTATAATAGCAATCTAAAACGCACAAACATACACACAAATACACAAACAAATACCTTCATGCAGGAACAATCTATATCAATAATAACCTTAATAGTACTGGTTTAAAGGAATACACTAACTATCAAGTCAAGAAAAACTGGGCCACAAATGCAACTTGGTTGTACTATAAAGTCATGTCTGTTTTTGAACAGTAATGTGGGCTTTCAGTTATACTTACTGTGGCCCTAGCAGCTTATGTTACAATATTCATATACTAACGCTGGTGGTCCTTGGTAAGTCTCACTTTCTCAGGAACATAGCAGCTAGCAAGGAGTCAGTGATTTGTTAAAATACATTTCAACATGTCCATGTGGACAATACATATTGTCTGTGTACATGTGTACCTGTTTTCAATTCCATCTGCAAGTACACACACACTACACAAAATTCACTGTCATTCATGGTAAAAATATAATGCATTTACATAATACATTTTTGTGTCTGTGTACACATAATACAATGTATATACAAACACTTCCACATGTAACACACGGGCAGACAGAGACAATAATGTGACAGCTGAAGACATGAGGACGAGACAGGCAGGAAGGAGAGAGAGACAGAGACAGGCTATCGTGACTGGAGAAGACACACCCTCACTCTCCCCTTTGTGCGAACAAAACAGACTAATGTGTGTGTGTGCATGTCTTCAAGTATCGTTACTGTACAGATACGTAAACTTGGCTCACTGGTATTTTGCTGGACCTACACTAAACAGTACTGTCCAAAACTATTTCACAGGGCAGCTAATGAAAGCACGGCAAAGAATTATACATAAATTACATTTTGTCCTCACTATTTTCCTGTTTTATTTTCACCCTGGGAGATAGCTTTAAATGAATGGTCATGGGCTTTCTCTCGGCTTTATCACAGTCAAGAATATGAGCATGTAAACAGGGATTAACCTTCACTTGTGCCAATTCAGAAACCATGTTGCCATCTCAGTTATTCAAATCCTGCTAGAACATCCATGTCAGTGCCTATTAATAACAATTTACAGTTAAAACTTAGGAGCACTCACGTCATTGTCTCCAATGCAGTGCATACATGTCATCACTCTAGAGTATTACTGTAACATCAGGATGTAGGAAGTACTTAGTGATCACACACAAAGATAATAATCAGTGCTTACCCAGCACATGTGACTCTAGAGTGGTCTGTGCGCATGTATGAAATGTCCACCCAACTGAAAGTATGGTTAGCTTAACCACAGAGCAAAGCCACCACACTGGGTGAATGGATGTTAGTCTGAATGTGTGTGTATGTATTGCAGAGCATGTTACTCTTGGATGTGCTCTCTTCACAAACTAATTGAAATTAGCTTTTAAAAAAATCACATATCATTTTGAATGCAGAGAATTTGGAAATAACAGGTCCAAAGACTCATTAAACATGAGCAAAGACCTTCTAAGCTATGGGGTGTTTTTAAAAACTTGTTTAAGGTGATTATTCTAAAAGATAAAGAGAGCGTAATAGTTTAGACAGCTAGGATGTAGAATATTTGATGTTCAACATTCACTCATCTAACATGTTTAAGTAGAGCCACAGTACGTCAAATGCACTTTGTAGCCTGAACTGCAGGGTAACCATGAAGCAGAGAGGTGGAAAAGATCATTTTTGAAAGTTTTTGTCGACATGACAACAGCCAGAATAGCTCTTCATTCTCTCTTCATTATTTTCAAACTGTTCAGTCAAGTGCTCCAGTGTTCAACTTATTATAATTTGCAAAATTGAAAGGTCAAAACCTTGGAAACTAATGTTTCCAAAGTTTAGTAGCTGCTTTTGTGTAAGTTCTTAGAGTATTACAAAACTTATTTTTTAGTTCTGTAATGGTATGGTTCATTGTGTCTCTTTTTTAAAATGCACTGACTTACACTGAGTGAACCTTATCTTATCAATGAAATATACTGAATGTCACAGTTTTCTACCATATTTTAACAACATTTTGACTCATTGCCAGATTTTCACAGCTTTTAAAGATTTTATTTTTACAGTGTACAAGATCATAATTAATATGACATTTCAGGGAGAGGACTTTGTGTTGATTCTGAAGTCTGACTCACCACTACCAGTATTAAGCATTGTAACTGCTATGGTGTCATAGTGTATTCTTTGCACACCACCATGGTTTGTCCTCACGTCTGTACATCATCCCTGGTATTAAAATAGCAGCAGACCAGACTCTAAACAAAAGGAATACTCCCCCTCTCTATCCTCTGTATTGTTATCAATGTGAAAGTGACAGCGACACAGGTGCTTGCTATATTTATATATTCATGTTATCTTTTCTACACAGAAAAGACAATAAGAGAGACGCCCTGAGGTCATTGAAACCTGTGTGTACGCCAACCATTGTTGTCACATAAACAACTAATAAACAAACACTGCAGTGTGTTGTCCCCTGTACACAATATTTGCGTGCATTGTGTGTATTTTCACTGTTCTGGACTGGCCCAGCATTTAGAAAGGTCCCTGCACCTCCAAATTTGTTCAGCTGATAATGGGAGTCAACCAGAGTATTTCCTGTTCTTCCTGATCTCTTGGGCCACACAGGAAACCCATGGTGGACTAGCAGAGGACACAGATCACATCCAAAACCACCCAAGCAGAGTCAGCGGCAGATGTGTTGGTCATGTTCCTTTGCTCCAATTAAACACAGCCAACAACAACATCAGAGTGTGAGGGCTGATATACAAGGTCATCTGCCCATCTACATGGGTTCTGTGGGCTTCAGTGAGGCCTCACTGGCAATGCCCAGGTAGAATGAACTTGAACTGAAGGATACTGTACTCTGAAAGCCCAAGGTCAGGTCACAGCAACCCACTGATATTCCTATGACCACAAAATGATGAGCAAGAGGAGATGTAGATGTGGGTGTGGTACAAAGTATAGTCCTACTCGAAGAGACGATTTTTCAGCTGAAGCCATGTCCCTCATCAAACAGCTGGGCAGTCTAAACAATCCTGAATGTCGCCATTAAGTCTCTCATCAGATCTTTCATCTGAACATCAAGAACATCTAAATCCACTCTGGCAGAGCCAACTGCAGAAGTGTTGTTGATGTTCCATTGCTCTGATTAAAATACAGCCAGTGACAACATCAGAGTGTGAGAACTGAGCACTACAAAACGCTCTACTGGAATTAGATCATTTTACATATATCAAGTGAAATCTGAAAGAAACGGTACTGAGCTGATGGTACTGAATCTAAAAAAAAAATGTTTGCTATAAGAGCAGCTTAAAATTAAAGCTGTTTACTAATAAAATCTGACACTGTTAGCCTGGATTTTATATTTACTTAAAGATTTAATTGCAATACACTTAAACAATCTAAGTTAGATGCCATTACTATACAATCCTGAGTAAATTCTATTAATGTATAGACATTGTATGAATAATTTTAAGTCAAATAACCTTAAATTTCTAAGTTTTTGTCACACCACACCTCTTTTTCAAATCCACTGAATTATGAGAGGCCCTCGCAGGTGCAGAGTACTAGACCATCAGCTTTTAAAACTATAAGTTTTTTTGGGTTTTTTTCATTTTCTATATTATAGCTTACACATACTCATTCATACACATGTACAACCAGATAGATAATAAAAACAAAAAGAAAGAAAGAAAGAAAGAGAGAAAGAAGACAACATCAAACAAAAACCATCCACTTTTACGTTTAACAACGCCACTTTGTAAAGTGCAAAGAAAAATAAAAATAAAGTACTGCAAGATTTTGATGCGTGATGATTTGTTGTAGCATGATGCATGATGGGACATGAAATTCTGGGAAAATAAATAAATAAATGAACATTACAAGTGAGTTTGAATTAAATCAACTCGGACTTAAGTGCATTGAACTTAAGATATTAACTGTAATAACTATGCAAAACAGCTGACCTTGTACTTTGACCTTGTATTGACCTTGTAAACTATTTTAAGTCAAATCAGCTTAGAATTTAGTGCATTTTACTTAAGGATGTTAAATACAATAATGGTGCAAAGCAGTTGACCTTGCAAAAACATTTTTGTTGAATCAACTTGGCATTTAGTGTACTGAACTAAAAATAAAAATTCCAGTACCCTCCAGCTTTTAAGTTAGATGTCCTTAAGTTTTACATTACTTACATTTTTTAAGGCAACTGGTTTCTTCACATTTTAAAAGTAAATTCAACTTATCCGGGCTTAGAGTGCAGGAATAATGAGTGACATCAGATGTGCTCTTTGATTAAACAGTGAGAGGAGAAAGTGCTAAAATTAATCAAAAAGTATTCTAAACTCCTCACTCATTCAGTCCTTCATTTGTGTGTCATCACAGGCTATTCTGCGTATTTTAGTCAGACAATAGATGGGCTCCATCAATGTTACTGCACGTCACTGAAATTCAAAATACAATCAAGAACCACAATAGTAGGAAGACAGATGGTAGGCTGGTCTGCAGTCAGTTTGTCTTGAAATTAAGCATCTCTACATATGTGCTCAGACTAATTAACTGTCTTTTGTAGAAAAAGCTGTGTACTTAATGAGCTATAGTACCTACAAGCTGCCTCTGTATCTCTTCTCTCAAGTGTAAAAGGTCAACTTCTAAACATAGATTCAGTTTGGCCCTGGCTGAAAAAACTTTCCTTACTCTCCTTTCATGGAGCTAAAATAAACTGAGACCCATGCATTTGCTTAAGCAGGATTCAAATTAAACTTGTCTTCCACTGAGAATCAGTTGAATTACTAAGAAATTACATGAGAGACATACTTCTGTTACAACTGGGAACTTCAGCTATCATTTTTGTTGACATTTTGCAATGAAAAGGAAGTTGTTTACCCCATCCCAGCTTAGCAATACAAACAATATTTTACCAGAATGGAGCCCTGTTTATTTGACTTATAGTTTATTTTGCATGCCATCACATGAGTGAATGAGTTCATGTCCAAACACTGCTTCGCCAGCAGCTGATATTTTACTAGAATTTCCGTTAAGGATGTTTTTTCCAAACACATGCAGCTCTGGATTTTCAGTCAGCTGTAAAGCATAATATATTTTATGAATGAACATTTATCTAGTTGGGGAGTCGTGAGTACAGGATTCACAAATGCTGACGCTGGATTTTTTTGGTTGGAAAGTTAAAGCACTGAAATTGTTGCAAAATAAAGAATATAAACAGATACTTTTTATTTGTATTTTTACATGTAAGTCAGGCTGAGTCAGGGCAGCAGTGCCTGTGGATAGGGTAAAGGTTCAGTGACACAGTGTTGGACAAGGTAGCACGTAACCTCTCCATGCAGAATTATTGCAAGTTATTTGTTAGTGTGTCTTATCTCAGCCTGTGATGTTGACTGAGGACTTTTCTTTAGTTGGTCTAATGCCCTGGGAATTGGGGTGGGAGGGGGGGATTTCTTACTTAAACACATACGATAAACCCTCTTTTTTCATCAGTCTCACACACATACACACACACAGACGGGCAAAGACAGTAAAACTACAACAGGCTACTGTGCCTAGTTCTCCCCCAGACTATTTAAACAGCACATGATGCAGAAATTTAGCCTGATAAACTAATCTAATAAAGAAGTATCCTCTACTCAAACTGTGTAATTTCAGCACAGTTTTAATTCCTGGGCTTGGGTCTAATTGACCAAAACAGATTTGTGTCCACAAGAACAGGTCACTGTTTTCAGTGTGGATAATCTTTAAATTACATCTCTAGTCTCGTGTTCTGCTTGTGTATATGATGTTGTTTTTGCCAACTGAGTATTAAAGGATAGGTTCACAGTTTTTCATGTCCATCTTAAAACAATACTCACATATCCGTAAGTACACTAAAAGAGTTGTTGGTCATTTACTGGCTGTGAACAAGATTCTGAAGTAAGTGATGTGGACAAAATTCACAGTCCTCATGTGTGAAAAAGCTTTAGTCTTGTTGAAGCTTCAACACCCTGAGTTAATCGAATCAAGTGGGTATCTTTGAAATGTACAGTAGAATTATGTACTAAAAAGACTGTACATTTGGAATATATTCACTTTATTTGAGTAAGCTGCTGAAGCCACATACTAAGAATGGCTGAGCTTTGACTGTGTCCTTGCACAGAATAACGACTCTGGATTTTGTTACCCATCACCTACACTGAAATAGCATTAGGAGCTGATCTCTTCACAGACAGTACAGACAAGAGGAATGATTGCAGCGACCAAAACCTTTTTTAATAAACATATGGGCATGTGAATAGTGTTTTAAGTCAGACTTGAACATATGTTTCTTTCTAGAGGTAAGCTTGTAAGCCTCAAACTGAATGCACAAACTTAACATGCAAAACAGATTTTACAGGCCAGAACCTAAATGTTCAGAATTATAAAATAGAGCCAATAGACCTTAATATGCAAGTTAGCAATACAAAGTTTGCAGGAACAAACTTAAACGTACAAGCTTACAAAACTGAGGCTGTAGGTACTAAACATTTTGAGGCACACAGTTATGAAAGATACGAAATACAATCACAGGCATGTTAACAATGTTTGTTGTTTTTAAATCACAACTAATACAACAATGTTACTGCATACTGTACACTCTCACAAAATGTGTACGTGTGTATGTTGGCTCTAGCAAAGCATTAACTTTTTGTTTTGTAGAGTCCACTACATTGGACAGAAGTAAAACATAGTGGGGAAAAATATAGCTATAGCTTTTTTTTAAACCATTAACTATTACAAAAAATTGAAGTAATAATTAATCAATAAATGGGCTAAACTAGCTTAATATGCAATCATTTAGCAAGTTTTTTTATTCAGTCTCTGAAGATACCTGACTTGCTGTATAACAAGCATACTGCCGGATGTTTATACGAATGCTGTGTAAGTACAATCACAATAGGCCCTGAATGCTGCCAGCTCTGTTTGCCTGCCAGTCTGACAATGCGGCATGGAGCTGATGAAACCTACGTGACTGTTGTTGTGTCTGAGCCTCATTCAGGGATTTCTGCTGTTTATTTTGTTTAGTCTTTTTGGGCCCCCCTGACCACATCCTCTTACGCTCTCCAGCACTACTTATACCGTCATTCCAGCCCCCCCCCCCCAAACACACCCACCCAGCCACTCACTACTAGGCATGTGTCCATGTCATGCATACAGGAAGAGAGACGTGCTGCTGAAACAATACAGGAACATCTCAGCTGTAGCCAAGAGCCGTACTGCAGACGAAGCAGTGGCACATAGACGGGATGTTAGGTCATTTTTGTTACCTAAAATACATGAAAAGACAATCGAGGAATCATTTGTGCTGATTTACTGATTTCTTGTGTAGTACGTGTAGGTTAATGTTATTGAATGGATATCCATAGTCATAACACACCACAGATTCAGATCCTCAAATTAATCAATGAAAAAAGTAATAAACAAAAATAAATAAATAAATGTACATTTTACATTTATTCATCTATGCTCTCAACAGGCACTATGGGAATAAACACAGTACTTCCTGGTTCCCACAAGTCTCTCTTCTAATTTAAGATGGAGCCGAGCAGGTGAATAATATAAATGTTCTGTCAGGCGATTTGCCCGGGGGGGTCTCTGATCTGTCTACATCCTGCACCACCACCTCCTCCTCCTCCCTCCTAGGCTCTGTGTCTGACTGTCTGTGTCTCTACGTGACCGGTCCAGGGTCTGTCAGTGCCAGTGGAGGCCGCCACAGCAGCAGATAACACTAACTAGCTTCCTGCCATTACTGATAATTGCCCCACGGCCCGGAACTGTGCAGACACCCTGGGTGGGGCGTGACTGAGGAGTGTGTGCGTCTGTGTGTGTGTATGTTTGAAAAATGTAAGTTATTCACATGTCTCTAAATGCAGCCTACCTGTTTATGTGCCCATATTTATCACTGTATACATCCCATGCCATGGGGAAACATATGGCTGATGTGCTGTTTTAGTTGTGTTGGTGCATTCATTGAAAACAGAAGAGAGGGTGAAGTGTATGTGCACAGCTAAGGGATGGATGGGAGAGATAGTATGCAGCCAGACAGAATGTATATGTTGTGCTGTGTCTATCACAAAGCAGAAAAGGAAACATCCATAATCAAAGTTGTCTAAACAGCTTTGAGCTGGTTGACTTAAGTCAAATATCTGTTGCATTCTAGGAAAGACCCGGGTGTGTTCGACCTGAAGAACACAGACACATCACATGGATAACTGAATCAAGGAGAAAATTATTCAAATTTTTTTACATGAGTGAATATTTTCAAGCATCAATTGCAAATGAGTGCTAAAATACAGAAATAAAGAAAAGTGAAGTACACACATGCCTGCAGCCGAATAAGATTTAAGTATTATAAGGAAGATGAATGTAGTGTAGACTGGATAGTCTTTTGCACTGTAATGCCAAGTGCTGTCTATAACACAAGGGTATACACAAGGGTGATGGTGCATCAGTGTTCCTGATGACTTTCCTGTGTCTTACAAAAAGGAAGGAGGGGATGTTTATATGTTGCACTGTATGTTATCACTGGTCTATCTACAAATGTCTGCAGTTGGCTATATGACCCTGGGGAGGGCCAGCAGTGGGCTATACAGTGGTATGAAAAAGTTTGGGCACCCCTGATAACTTTCAAGATTTTCCTTTATAAATCACTGGTTGTTCGGATCAGCAATTTTAGTTAAATATCATAGCGACAAACATGAAAGGATATAAGTGAGAAGTGAAATGAAGTTTAGGATTTAGAAAGCAGCAACACCTCTTAAAAGAGGCAGTGGGCGTTCTAGTTCCACAGGCAAATTACATCAATATTCCAGTATGTCCTCCGTGGAAATAAGCCCCAAACACTTCCCAGGAATGAGGGTCTGATTCGTCAGCGATGGTTCATTCTTCTTACAAACACCCCAGTTCAGCTTAGCTCGAGCTTGCCTGCATGAACAGCCCGCCGAAACCAAGCACCACAGATGCCAATATCTGTGTCTGGGACTGATGGCTATTCCAGAGCGTTAAAATGTCTTTCTGCAATAGAATGCCTTTAGAATCGGAGCAGTGTTGAGGGTCGTTGTCTTGCTGAAGTATCCAGCCTGGCTAAATTTCAACCGGCTACTGATTCTTGAACATTGTTCGCAAGAATCTGCCGATACTGGATTGAACCACGCGACCTTCAACTTTAACAAGATTACAGTACCTGCTCTGGCTTACATGAGCCCCAGCATGAAACCATCAAATTTACTGTAGCAAGTGTTTATCTTGAATGCTGTGTTTCATCCGCTATGCATACGCCTTATGTTCCAAATAACTAATTTAGTTTCCATCAGTCCATAGCACCTTATTCCCAAAATGAAGCTGGTTTGTCCAAATGTGCTAGCGCATACCCTCAGGCACTTGCTTGTGGCATGTGCCAGAAAAGTTTCTGACATTCCATGTTGTTACATCACCTTACAAGTGCGCTGAATAGTTGAAATCACAACAGTGACAACGCATCAGTGTGTGACTGTTGTAGGTCTTGAGCCATTCAGGGTTGAGCTTGACTGTTCTCACCATCCGCTTGTGCTTATCTGGATTTTTCGGCCTGCTACCTGTGCCTTACCAGAACTGTGCCTGTGGTCACCTATTTCTCAATACTATGTTTCACAGTGAAACTGACAGCTGAAATCTCCGAGCCAGCTGAACTTTCCCCAAACCATGATGGGCGTTAATGCCACCTTGCTTTCAGGTCATTTGACAGTTGTTTTGAGGCTCTATGTTGGGCACCTTCAGAGAAGATTATGAGGAATAAACCTGCACCACACCTTAAACACCTTTTCTGCCATCATTTCACCTGTGTATGTAGGCTTATGGGTCAACAGAGCTTACCAAACAAATTGGTGTTCCAATAACACTAGTGCCAGCAGATTCAAATCAATAAAACAAATATGGTGCCCAAATTTATGCACCTGCCTACTTTTGTTTAAAGAATATTACACTTTCTGTAAATCCTATAAACTTCATTTCCGCCTCCTCATATATCACTGTGTCATGGTCTGTCATATGATATATGAATCAGAAATGATCCACCAAACCAGTGATTTATAAAGGAAAATCTTGAAAATTATCAGGGGTGCCTCAAACTTTTTTCATCAAGGACTAATATTACATGGACAATTTAACTATGCAAACCATAACTAAACATAATGGATAAAACAGTGACTGTAAAGGAGTGCAGCTTTAAGGATAAAAAAAATTCTAAGCAGCTTCCAGTTGAAAGGTTTATGGCTTTCAGGTCTTTAGCGTGGTGTGTGTACTGTATGACTGAGCACACACATTTCTTCACAACAATTAATAGTTCCATATTTTGGGAGATATGTTTATTCACTGTTATGCCAAGAGTTAGATGAGAAGATTGACACCACACATTGCTATTGTTAAGTCTGTGTGTCTCAGGCCGCGAGGCACATCCCCTAGTAACTCCATCCCTCTTCTCCATCCCGTAGTAGCAGAGATCATGAAGGGGCAGAGGGATTGTTGTAAGTGTAGTCTGCCTGACTCATTGATCCTTTATCTGGCAGGCTAGCTGTCTCCTCCTGTTTCAAGTCTTTGTGCTAAGCTAAGTTAACCTTCTGCAGGCACTCACTTGCCTCATCTGCAAGAAAGCACTTTATATGTTAGTACATTTATTTAAAATGTATATATATGAGAGAAAAGTATTCATGATCATTTTGGAGAAAGTCCCACAACTGCCCATAGTTGGATTATAGTCTCAATTCTATTCCAGCTAAAAGGAATAGTCCTGGAACTGTTCTGCCCCTTTTACTGCCTCCCCAGTATGTTTTAGGGTTAGTAGAGAAGCCATTTGAGAAAACAGTTAAGAAAGATACTGCAAAATCGAGGTTTGCTGAGATTCGTATGCACAAAATATGCTCGCAATATAACCCTTTGGACCTAAGTATAATTTAAATATCCGAACTGGTCAAAATATTTGTTGTCCTTGACTGAAGTTTATAGGATAAATGTGAGTAGTTTGCTCAAGCGCATAACAACAGCCGAGAAGATTCTGGCTGATTAAATATTAAACTTTAAAAAGATTGGGATCTTCCAAGGAGCACAATATCCGCAGTGTGTGTCTACAGTATGTTGATGAGAAGAGAGAGCATCAAAGTTATAGCCACAGTATCCTGTGCAGCCCAGGCATCCAGTGAGAAAGGCGCAACGATGTGGTGTCCGGAACAGGCACCACATCGCCTGCCTGGGACACATGCCATGTCCCCAAAGCCTCCCCTGAGCACAAAAGGCCATACTGTAATTAGCAGTGTCAGAAACCCAGATGTTGAGACAGAGGAAACAACACCAGAGGCATCTCTAGAGCATTCGAATCAATATAAATTTGATATTAATTTGTTCATCATTGAAAGAGTTTGTGCCTAATTAAACTAAAATTAAGAAGAAAAATAATGATTGCAGGAGTCAAACATTTTTTCATATTTGAGTTTCAAATGACTAGTCTGAATTACCAACCTTTTCAGTAGTTTTTGTCTGCATTCTAGTCATAGAAACTAAGGAAGAAAGTGACAGTGTCATGATCTAAATTGCATAAACATCTAGAACGGTGGAGCTATATGATGTATGACAATATAAATCAGTTTAAGCCTTGGCAAGAAATGAATCATTCTGTTGTTATGTTAAATCTGGCGCACCGCTGGACGCCACTGCAGAGCGAAAACAAACCGAAGGTCTTATGCACCTGATGCATCATCACAGTAGTGTCGTGATACCCCAGTTAAAGAGCCCAGAGTCAGGTTGAGCCCTGAGGCCAACAAACACAAGATAAATGGTAGGATTTAGAATATAATTTATTGAGGTTTACCAACTTATTGCCAGTCGGAAACAGAGACTTCTGACTGACTGTTGCATCTGAGAGACGGTGTGTGAAAATAAGGAAATAGCCTGTAATTAAAAGACTAAGAATTTGAAGGAAGATAATTTATATTTGCAGAGAAGAAAAGTTGCAGTAATACACCATTAGATTGACGGTTACACCCCAGTTAGTTAAAACACATGAACTTATATGAGGTGGGTGATGCTTGAACGCCTGAACCTGGCCTGCCAAAACAAATCTTCTGGAAGTGCAGATGTGAATTTGTACAATGTGGGAACTAGTATACTTGTATGTCCATAGGCTTTTAAAGATAATGGTTGAGTAGCTATGTCGCGGATATTTTAATACAAAACTAGTATTTTCCTCAGCATGAAACAGACCTTTCATCAGTGTCGGAATAAAAAACGCAGAGTCGTTAAATGGTCAGTGCTCTATGTTTATTTCTAACTTTTGGTTTTGGTCCATTAAGCCCAAACTGGTTTGTTAAAGTCATAGTTTTTCAAGGTCATCAAGTCAATAGTGCAACTAGAGGATTAAAAGTGAATCTGGTTGGTTAAACTGAAATGTAAAATATGTTTGATGATGGTTCTAGATAATTGAACCACGCCCGAAGTGGATAAAATTAATTTCTTAGATAATTTTGCAGGACACGAGAACAAAAGATCATGATTGTGAGATATAGCTGTGCATCACCTGTAAGGCTGTGTGACAACATGCAGTTTTTCAAAGCCTTTTAGCAGAGCATTGAATGCCAGCAAGAAATAGCCTCCCAACAGCAACGACTTTGTTTAAAATGAACAACCCTGATTCCTTCTGGCAAGATTTTTATCAACCCAGAATGGTAACGTTTCTGTGTGTTGGCCCAGTATGCTGGATTGTCTTTAATCCTCATCCCTGTGGGTGAGTGATTTAAAATGAAATGTAAAATTGAGGGTGAGAGCAAACAGTGTGTAGGTTTCACCTGTTGATATTTGCCGCTACTCTACCGGGTTGAATTAAATACGTTTCTATAAGGGAGCTGCTTCAACATCGTTTGACTTTTTGGTTGTCAGTGGAATAACAAGCCATGGTGTGAGTTTTTTGTGTTTGTGTGTGTTGCAGTCTCTGTGTTCAGCTGTTGAGAGATGCCAGAGGGTCGAGTGTCTAGGCCTTCTCGCCTCTCTCTCTGCTCCCGCCATGGTGAATGGAAGGGGAAACATGTTGAGTATTATTGACGTTTTCATCAGGTATGTTTTTAGAAAATGCACCCAACACTGTAAACAGCTGCCCTGCTGTGACTACAGCAAAACCCAGTGATTGGTGATTAACAGTGCGCTGAAGAGCCAAGAACATTGGACAAATCGCGAAGCGAGTAAACTCATGAATTATAATAATAGAAACATTGATGAGTATGATGGCAGTCAGTGGCCTAGACATGTTGGTTCCATATATGTGTTTATGATCATAAACAGAAAAGAAAAGTGGTTATTCACTGGGGCAGGAGGATCATGATACTATGAAACAGCTTCCGTTCAGTTGCCTGGACTTATGTAAAAGAACTTGAAAATCTGTTCTAGAAATCACAAGAAAAGAGCAGTGGCATGGAAAAGTTTGGGCAACTTGATAATTTTCAAGATTTTCCTTTATAAATCACTGGTTGTTCGATCAGTTAACGAAGAAGAGTATCATAGTGCATAAACACAGGAGAGTATGAGAAGTGATGAAGTTTATAGATTTAGAAAGGAAAACAATACCTTTTAATAAAGTAGTAGGCATAAATTTGTATAACTTTGTTGTTTAATATCAGAATACCTTACTAATTATTGAACACAAAATTTGTTTGGTGAAAGCTCGCTGACCCTGACCTTGAAAATTATCAGGGGTGCCCAAACTTTTTCATACCACTGTACATATCAGCTCTTTTCTGTTTCATGGTAGACAGCTACCATGCATTCGACTTGTCTGAGCTTGTCTGCAAAAAAAAAAGAAAAGAAAAAAAGATGCATATGTTTGTCTATGAGGGCTGGTGAGGGCAATGAGATTAATAACCTTTAATCACATTATATAACAAACAATGAAACATTAAGTGCTGTTGGCGTATCGTCAGTCCAGTCCACCACAGCACCTTTGTGAATGCAACTGGTGTTGTGGCTGCAAGTTTGTGTCTTCAGAGGAATGTTATTACCCTGGTGTGCTAGGCAATTAAAACTAACTGCAACAGACATATCCCTTACATGTAACACTTCAAGGAAAAGTTGCAGAGTAGATGTGACTTTTTATTTAGTATAAATTTTAATGCATGCATGCAACAAGTAACACAAACTGAGATATTGAAGAAATGCATATCAATCCAGTAATAATTCAATAGTGAAACAAAAGTTGAAACACCACAATAATGATAACAAAAAGTTAATGTACTGTATATAATCATGAAATTCCAATTATAAAACCGTTCGTCCGTTATAAAAACAGTTCTGTCCTTTAATTTTCTTGTGTGAGGAGTTTTGTACTTTCAAATTGTTGGATAAATTGAGTCAAAACAATCATAAAAAGATTGAATCCAACTGATCACAGCCGACTGTTTTACATGACATGACTTCATGACATCAGGGAATGTTTTTACTCCTTTTTCTGTCACTTATCTAGTAGTTTAGTAGTTTGTCATAGACAGGTTATTAACCTGTATTTTGGTTAACAGTAGTGGGTACAACATTGTAATTAAACATTTACTAGGTAATTATGCAAAACTCTGTAAATATTGTGGTTAGTACCAAAAGTACACATTACATAATATTAGGAACAAAAAGTGCTTTCAGGGAAATTTTGCCGTATTCAGCACAAAAAATTGTAGAGAAAACATTACATTGTCATGCAAAATGTACTTATTGTACAGGCTGAACATTTGTTGATGTAGAATTCACATCCTGGGCAAACAAAATCTTTTATCCAATCAATAACTTCAAAAAAAGTTATTTGTTATGTACAAAATGTATATTTTGGCATTTTATATTTTAATTCCTAAGGTTTTCTGTGTGGGCATGTCCATCCTGTGGACTGCTAACACTGCAGCTCTGTGGAGACGGTGGATGACTACTAGATTAAAAATGTTAATAAATGCTCTTTAATTATATGCCATTGAAATCAAAAATAGCACCAATTTCCTACTGACACCCATGATATATGCAGGCCTCTTTCTCCCTCTGTCTTTTCTCTGGCTGTTGGTCAATCCAGACTCCATGGCAGAGAGAAGCTCTCCCCCTCCAACTCTTTGGAAATGACTGATGTGAATCGGGCCAGCTGCTCTGAGCTGAAATGGTTTTTCCAGTCTCCAGCAACACCTGACACAAAAACACAAACACACCAAGACAGTCACATAAACATGACAAATCTCTGATGTGAGAGAAAATCTACTGTTAATCAGAAATCTGTGAAGTCAGACATTTTTATGGAGACTGAAAATTCACTTACATGACGGGCAGTTAAATCCAGTTCAAAGTTCTGCAGGAACTTTTGTAGCTGCAGATCTTAATTTTTAGTGCTCAAATTTAACCCAGAAAATAATTGCTCATCTATAAGGTCCGCAAACCAAATCATCAACAGCAGAACATATAAGTTAATTATTGTATGTATAAGTTAAATTAATTGCAGTAATTTAATTATAATCAAAAGGTTGCCATGTCTCCAGCAGGTTATCAGTGAAATGCATCATGGCCACAAGGAGCCTCACCTTTCCTGAGGAAAGGAGATTTGTCAGAGTCCATGTATAGCTTCGGGACCAGGCTGAAGTTGGACATGCTGTTGGCCTTCATGGTCTTGAAGGAGCAGTGCTCTGCTATCTTGTGAATGGCATCTTCACTCAGGTTCCTGCCCAGGAAATCTGAAATACGCCTGAGAACTGCAGGCAGGTCCTAGAGAAAGAGCACATGGACACATGCACTTTCATTTATTTGAAGCAATGGATAGGAGGACCATGAGCAAAATATGAATTAGTGCTGAATCAGTGTCTAGTAATTACTGAACTGACAGAAAATTAATCGATGGCAATTTTGAATTAAGTGATTTCACCACTTATTCAGTAAATACACCAGACATTTGCTAGATTACCATATAAAGACTTTTTGCGGTTTGAGATCATACAACCTTAACACCTTAGAATTTTTGGGTTCATTACTTTAAAAGTAATAGAAATAAATGAATAAACAAATAAATAAAATCACTTTTCAAAGACATCAGCATTCTGGGCTCTGGTAACATGTTTTCCAGTTCTTAGTTGTAGCCCTATAGTGAAACAACAAGCATGCACTCATTAATTAAAAATCAATATTAGCACAATGAAATAACATGGAAAATCCTGTCTGTTTCTTGTAAACATAGCTGAGATATTTTCTTTGGAAAAAGCAGCAGGAACTCTGCCTTAAAAAAGTAAAAATCACCATTTACAAAAACTCTGTATTAGCTTGTTGAGGGTGCTAGGAAAGTTTTACCTGAACCATTTCTTCATATGTGATGTACATTATTCTGTCTCCCAGCTCTGAGTGTCTCCAGCTCTTCACATGGTCTGTCCATTTTCCAAACAGCACTGCTGGCAACACAGACATTGGCTCATTGACAAAATTATTTAGCTATTCACATGCTATCAGAAGATCCTTAAAATTCAACATCCACAATCTGCCCAAAAGGTGATGCACCAACTTCCCTGAAATTCATACACTTCTCTGTGTTAAGTTTTTATGGTGTGACGTCTGACCTCTGCCCTCCAGGAACTTCTCCATGAACTCATCAAAAGTTCCTGGATCCTCTAGGAATTGAGCCATCTGGTGGAAGTAGTATGAAGACACCACAATGTCCTTTGGATTCCTCATAACATAGATCACCTATGGCAGAGACACAAGTGACAGAATGCAAATAACATAATGGGCATAAAGAGCATTTGATATTAAATATGGGGTCAGATCAAGAGAGGGAATAGCCTCCACCCATTCACCTTGGCTTTGGAGTTAAGGAAAGACGGGGGCATGAGGTGGTAAGGAAAATGTGTGACCAGCGCCCGTGGAGATGCCAACTGATCCACAATCGATGCCAATCTCTTCTCCTCCAGCCAGGGCACCCTGTCCCAGTTGGGAATGGTTTGGATCGGAGTTAGATCCCCACCATTGAGCACCAGCGGGAGGATCTCCTGCATCCAGATTGTACCTGCAGAAAAATATGGAAGAGCAAATAATACTATATTTCTGATGGAAGAACCAACTTCCAACAGGGTGATAAAGCAACACTGTATTGTCTAAATTAGAGGTTTTCAAAATTTGACCCCCAACAAATCATACTTTTTGTTAACATATTGCCAAATTGCCACAATTAAAAGTAGGCTGAAATGTATAGTATCAGTTCCTGTTTTCAGTGAACTTTCAGTGTGTTTTCAGTGTGGATGTTCACACAACTATCACTGGAATACTTTGATAGTGGAGACAGCTTTAAAATGTGATGATTCTCGGTCAGTTCTGGAGTCAACATTTTTTCAATGTGATAGAGATGGCTCACTGCTCACATCTCTTTCTCCAGTTCTTGCCCCTTCTCCCTTTGGGGAGGTGCACCTCACAGTATAAACACCTCTGGTCTGAAAATAAAGTCACCTCTAAAATATTGTAAACCTTATATTGGATTTATAAGTAATATCTCGAGGGTGGCTCCTATAAACATGTAGTTGAATTGTAGGTTTTTACTGTCCAAATAATAAGATTAATAATTAATAAAAAATGATCATGTCTGACACTGAGGCTACATATTTTTTTAACCCACTGTATGATGTTGGAGCCTCGTTTCCCAGGACCCTCGATATAAATAAGGAGTTATGGAAGGTAAATAAATGAACAAAAGAGAACATTCCATTTCAGGCAAACCTCATGTCCATGAGACACGCACAACATGTGCTGGTGCCACACTAATGAAATGATACCCCTTGGAAACAGCTCTCATCCTGCAGATGATCTGACAATTATTAGTCTAATAAAATATTCTTAGGCCATTTGGAAATAATATCTGGTTGGTTGCCAATGACAATCACAAGACTTAAGAGATAAGACTCACATCAGAGCTCTTCAGTCAATTTAGTAGTGTAGTGACCATTTTAATTCTCTCACAAGGTGGAAAATGAGGGTGGTGACCTAATGCACAGTAATCATTTCTGCTGAGGCAGCTAGCACAGTGTTTGATGAACAGCTTGACTACAGAGTGCTCCTGCCAATGTCTCTGTGGAGCTTTCTGATAATAGGCTGTCAATGCCATTTCACTATGAATAATTAACTGGCATTAATTTATTAATCCATATGGAGTCTGTACTGACCACCTCTGTACTGAAGCATATTTTGTGATCTCAATATACTGAAATAATCAAAAAGGCAGCCAAGCAACCTACTACAAGTTAAACTGTTGTCTGGGAAAAAGGCACTTCACTTTGTCCTTCTCCGTCCCTCTGGTCTTCACTTTCAACAGAATTGTTCCTCTGTTCTGGCTGGTGAACCTGTTCCAACTCAGCTGGCTCAGGACAGGTAAACTAAGAACACATGATACATTTTAGATTGGGAGACATGTACCTGACACACTGCAACACGCTCATGGTAAGTATACAAACAGAAGTAAAACAGTCTGTCTCATTACTTTACTACTCCACAGCAAACTAAAAACAGCTTAAATGTCAGTCATAGAAACACTGACCTGACTTTGGGTATGTGGCAGCCACGATATCATCGCTTTTAAATGTGAATTACTGTGCAAACTTCAAGTCCTCTGGGCAGTGAATCTCTTAAGGAAGCATATTTCATGATAAAGCATGAACATCTCTTCAGAGGACATAATGTGCTGCGCTGTAAAGTATACAAATATAAACCACACAAAGTAAACGACCAACATCACAGAACCGATACATACCGGACAGCAACGTACAGAGCTCAGTGCTCTTACTCAGGCAGCGTGATGCTGCTCAAGCACCTCCTGTATCTGCCACTCTTTATTCCAAACATCCTGCACACACTTTGATACAGCTTCATGTTGAATTTACACTTTTAGTACACATGATACAGTGTGCTGCCCATACGCATAATTACTCTGAATTGCAGCTCATGAGGTTTGAGAAGACTCTTTTCACAGATAACTTTTCGATATGTCACAAAGCACAGGCTTAAATAATTTAATTCATGATGTTCCATTTAGCTGCTTCACTCTCAAGGTCTTGGTTTTGTTGATGCTGACTCACTGCCACACTGCCATGACTTACTGGGATACCTGAATAGAACAGAACCATTAGCAATGTTATTTAGTTGACACTTGTCCTTTTCCTGCTATGACAAGTCAAACTGTCCTCTGACTTAAAGACAATACCCAGTGACAGATAAACAAACTGTTCACCAGCAGCAGCATGCCAGCTGAAAAGACAGAACAAGGTAATGCCAAAAATGGCAGCGCTGTCACCTGCGCACCTTCCTCACACAAGCCTGCCTTCCTCTCAGGCTGATTTGTGCCCTGCTCTGTGAAACTAAGTCAGTGGAGAGAAGAAATTATCATTTATTTCAAAATGCTGCAGACAACAGCAGTGAGCCAGTGTGGATTCAGGGAGCTCCCTGTGGCCTTTTATTGAACAAATTTCTTTGGAATGTAGGACCTTGGTCTGCCAAAACAAGCAATTCAAGAAGTCACAAAGGACTCTGTTAGCAAGTGGTGGTGTGCATTTACATTTTTGCTGCAGCTGCCACACCACAGTGAAAGGGGATGGACAGAGAGTGGACAATGCTTTTCACAAAATAAACAAAATAAATTAGAGAAATGTTCATGAGAGAAAAGAAAAACTGTGATTTGTGGTATTTACAAGTAATGCCTCTAAGCATTGTTATAAATTGGGTTTGAAATCTTCTGAATCTGCTGCCTACTGTTCTGAAGTCCTGCAGTCATATTTCTGAGAGAGCCCCTTCAGCCTCCTCCCTCCTCTTTTAAAACGAATGCGTTTATTCAGAGACTGTAAACTCCTGGTGATGGGTGGCACTTGACCAATGACCAACACAGCGAACTTATCCAATATGGGTGCATAACAGAAACTCAGCGGGGACAAAGTACCACCATCGGACATACTGGACAAATTAGGACACTGACCTGACTTCGGGTATGTGACAGACACCACATCCTCGTCTTTAAACTTGAATTCCTGCGCAAACTTCAAGCTCTCTGAGCTGTGAGTCTCTTTCGGAAGCATAAATCCACGATAAGTCATATACATCTCTTATATTATGAGAATTTAAGTAAAGTCGCAGTCTGTTCCTCTTCAGGTAGTGTTTCCCTTCCTGTACAGTTGCGTTTCCCGTAGAACAACCCTCTGCGGGTCGGGGGATGGCGTTAGTTTCAAGATGAAGGAAGCATCGACGAGGAGACAAACCAAACACCACCTCCGCTGCTGAAAGGCTCCAGAGAACATGCCCGCACCCTACCTACTTCTCTTGACTTTTATATGGTACAAAACTAACTGCCAGTCAGATACACGAAAGCTTTACATCTTTTAAAAGTGTTTAAAACTCGCTTTCTTGTGTGATAAAGTTTAACTTGATTTCAGCAGCAGAGGTGGTGACTGACAGACACATTCCCCCTCATGACTCATTGTAGCTGCATGTTAAAGCAATATTAACCGAGGGGGTGTGCTTCAGTGATGCTTGCTGACCGCATCACTGTCGTGCTCAAATGACGTTAAAGCACACCCTCGAGTATAATATTGCGATTATACAACTATTACCAACAAAGTAAAATGTATACTCAAAATCTGTTCATGTTGAGGAGCAATTTGCTCTCAAAATTAAAAGGTTTTGGCGAGTGTTTTTCCCGTTTCCATGGAAATACATGGGGTCACACAGATGTAGCTTCTGCACCCACAAACTTTTACATGAATTTTAAGTTATAGCGCCGTGTCACCGGCACAGCTGATGGAGAAAGCCGAGGCGCTTTGCTCAAATGACGTTAAAGGACACCCTCGAGTGTAATCTTGCAATTATACAACTATGACCAACAAAGTAAAATATGGCGGAGTAATATTTTTAGTGATGAGTAAGGCGTGCTGTCATGCTGATTTGAGCACATTCTAAATGTCTTGTGGACCAATCAGATTGCTCGGTCGGAACTACTTGTTATACAATTACCTGTTGACACATATTTTGAAAGGATAATGAAGCACATTGTTCAATTTACACTTTGTATCGTGTTAGTGTCATTCATTGATCATTTACATTCGCTTTGGGTCAATGGGATCCTTTGTCCTTCGCCTCTGCGGATGCGGCTCTGGCATCCTCAACTAGACCTCAAACTGTCCCCTCAGATATGTCTGGACCAGACGCGTAGCCAGTAATGGACCTGGCCTGCCCATCCACGTTTGAGTAAAATACATTTTTTAAAATACATTTTTTAAAATTAAAACTCATATAAGAAAATAAGTAAATCTAAAATTGGCCACTAGTCTGGAATCGGCCGCGGTAAAGCTTCAGCCCCTGTATGTCGCCTCTGAGTGTTTCACATCTTTGTGTTGTTCATTCGTCACGGCCCCGGTTTGTACAGCCCTCGAGGGAAAACAGACTGCGACATCCTTGCAAAATAGGAAAGGCGGGGTCAGAAGATCCAGCCCCGCTCAAATCGAAGCACAGGCTCGATCAGTGTGAGGTGGATGCACTCGATCAATAGCGATCGCGATCTCTTTCCACTTGATCCCGACTGACACAGACATAAGCAACAATAACCTCACGATATCAAGGCGACTGCACTTTTTGCAGCTAGGACACAGTTTCTCAGCACTGAAAGGCCTGGAACTGATTGGATTAAATGTTGCATCGACAACATTATGTTTTGTAGAAACTAGGTTTGTAACATTGTAGATATTTTGACCCTATCTATGATAATGATAGTTTTATCTACAATATGAATATCACCTTACTATCGTGAGGCAACATATAACATTTTCAAACAAATAAGATGTGAAAGTTCTTAAAATCTGGTGTTAAGCCTTGACAGTCAAACATTTTTATTTTGACTATTTATTCAGGTCTAGCAATGAAGTTTGACCAGCCACTTTACAGACAGCTGACTGATATAATGGCTGTCTTATATACGAATTGTACCCCATCTAGTTTTTTATGTGAAAAATCTGCGTAACACACACATATCATTCATTTTTTCATTTTTTATAGCAACGTTTCTTATTATGGGTTATTGAGTGTTGATTGATGGGTTGATTTTATCCATTTAAAATTAAAATAATTTACCAAACAAAAAAGTGTGCAAAAAGTGAAGGGGTCTGAATACTTTCTGAAGCCAAAACAAAATTATTTAGGAAAGTAGCTTTCCAAAGGTAAGGGCAGCACATTATTTCTTCCTGGTCTGTGCTGATAATATGCCATAGGCTAACCTTTGCTAGGTAAATAAATTATTGCTTGAAATAAACAGAGGTGGTAAAGTAAGCCATGACACCCATTAGGGACACACAGCATATTGTTTTCAGAGAGCTAACTGCAGACAGAAAACCCGCAGACCAAGCTGACTCATTTTCTCCCTCATCTGTCCTTCTCTAACATTATACGTACATTTACAATAACATCATTATAACAATGCTAACTTACAAAAAAAACACAAGTGAGATGTGGAAGACCCCAATCTACCACACGTTTTTTTTCTGTTTTAATGTGTTAATGTAGGCAAAATGGCAAAAGTGAGAAAAGCTTTGCCTAATTTGGTCTGAAAGTAGTCCATCCATATATTGTAGTCTGTCCATATAAAATGCAATGGTGAAAGAGACTTTCCAACTGGCCCAGGTAGAAACAAAATAACAACTGGAAGATCCTTGCATACAAAAATCAGTAGATGTTCTGATGCACATCCATAAACATAAGCCATGCAAACACTAACATCACAGTATCAAAACATACTGGTGGGAAACACTACTCACTACTCTTCCTCAGACAGCACTAATGCTCCTGTAAATGCATGTTTTTGGTGCTAAAAAAAAGCCAGAACAGGCCTTGATATTGCATAATGGTGAATAATAGTATAAAATATGTTGCTTTTCTATGTCAAAAAGGTGGACGAACATATATCATCCCATGGAAACAGCTAAAAAGAGGCAACAGGTATGAAAACGAATACACTCTACCTGATTTGGGGTAAGTCACAGCAAACACATCCGTGTCCTCCACAGAGAAATTCTGGGCAAACTCCAAGCTCTCCATGCTGTGAGCAGAAGGGGGCAGGAGGAGGCCGTGGTACAGAATGTACTTAGGGGAGGACATGGTGACTGTGCCTGGCTCAGGGTCTAAAACTCTGCAGGGGAACTGTTGCCTACACGCTGCTCCTACCTCGCTCTCTGAGGTAGTCTTGGGGTTTCTCCTGTTACATACAGTCTCTTTTCCCTGAGCTCCTCTTGATTTGCCACTCTAGCTGGCAGGGCTGTACCAATTTACTTTTTTTCTGAATGGCAACTCTGTACTGCAAATCATCATCTGTTTTCTAATTAAGGGGTTGGAGTCCTCCGGAGGACCTGTGAGACCAGGTTTAAAGGGTTGGTTTGCACAAAGCTACCCTCGCTTACAAAAGCCCAGTTTCTTTTCTATGGGAATGGTTTGCTTTTGAAGGAGGGTTTGGTTATGCTTAGTAAAAAGTAAAACATTATTGTATTGCCATGAAACGCTGAGTAGGATGCTAACAGGTGGGATGTTGGATGAGATAGTATGTTGGTAATGCTCTTTGAACTTCTTTTGGACTCAAAAAGTTCTCCCTCTTTGTGTCTCTGGGTATCCAAGGTGTGATTGAGCAGGTGCTAAGAAGCTTGTCTGCAGCTGTATCTTGACACAAAAAGTTGCAGTGACTCCATGTCAGTGCATTTCTGGACTGCATATGATGACCATCCTAGTGTCCATCCAGCGTAGCTCATACTGATTCATACTATTAATCTTGTAGTGTATTAACCTGCATGGACCAGAGTAGGTACCACCCTGATCACGCTAGTGTCACACGACTCTAATTCTCTCTGGAATCCAAAAGGTCAGGATAACGTCAGTGTGTCACAGTATCTTCCTTTCTCCAACAAGCAAGCATGATTTTGTTTCAGCAATCATATATAAACAGAGAAAGTAGTATGTATGTGTATTAGGTAACAGCAAAGCCCATTGTGGCATTTCAATAATGAGAGCTTTGTTGGGCTCCAGAGGCCCCAGCTGAGAGAGGGAGAAGAAGAGAGGCAGAAAAAATCCAGGCAGGGTGAGTTCAACCAGCAGAAAGGGGACAGCAGAGAAAACGTGAGGTTTTCTCAGACAGAAAAGAGTATCCTGTGTGATAGAACCAAAGTACCAAGAACATCACTTTCTGTCTGGATCCTTGACTGCCTTTTTGTCCCCATCTGATAGAGAAAAATATATATTTGTACTAATGTAGTAGTAAGCATCAGTAAAACCTCAAAAAAACACTGGCCATAGCTCAGTGATTGACACAGTGATTTAAAGACCCACACCCCTCTTTCATACCAGCAGCTTTTTTTAAATAAATAACACTGCTGAGACACTAAACACTGTATTTGGTGCAAAATCTCCAGATTTAACGTGTTCTATTCACTACACATGACTCAGATTTGAATGAGATTCCTCCAGAAATAAAGCTTTCTGCAGCAATCCAGTCTGTTGAGAATTTAATTTCTCCTTATCTAATTCATGTAATCAGTCTTCCCTGCAGACATTTTGTGGAATGAGGAGCAAACAGAAAGAACAGAAGATGCCTGTTTCCTTTCAGTCTGTTGCCTTCATGCAACACTTTTCATGTTATTCTTATCCCTCATAATCACGAGGAAATGATTTGTGACACACCTTTTGGCACGCACACACATGCATGCATACACACACTTCACTGGATTGTCATTATTGTTGAACACAAAAGGTGTTCTTGAAACCAGATTCTCTGCATCCATTGCTGTCTTTATCACCCCCCCCCCCCCCCCCCCTCAATTTTCTTTTGATTTGTTTTCATCCCCTCCCTCCCAGGAGACAATTAGGTATATTCAGGTTGCACTCTCTCTCAGTCTGTCTGCCCAGTGTAACAGTAGAAGTGTGGGAACAGTTAGAAGTTTTTGCCATTCATCTGTAAATGGCAGAAACAAATAAGCTGCTGCAGTGAGCCACATTTTATGTGGACGTAATAGACTTTCAAACTGCATAACTTTGAGCACGTACAGTTACAAACCTAACAAGTTACTTACGTACATGTATATATAAAATAAAATACACCATGTTAATCATAACAGAGATACACTATTATGGTGGATTGATTTAAGGGACAGGAGAAGGATGAAATTACTCTTTGGCTAACAGTTGGTATTAATAAAGTGACAAAATCTTGAATGAATGAAAAATTACACAAAAGCCATCTAGAAAAAGAAGCCTCTTCCCCTCTTTTGACATGAGATGCTTTCAAGTCAGGTATTTACTCCTGCTCTAGCAGGATAAATACCAGTGGTCAGATCACACAGCACCTCACAGGTATGCTCAGACACTGTTTCTGGATAAGATTTGTGTCATCAAGAAAAACAATACTAAGTCACTTTTTTCTAAAATATGGCAGATCTCTCACAATAAACACTTAACACTTCACAGTCTGATCTAAAACACTGGCAGCGAGATACGATGACAGAAAGACATTTAATCATATCAAAATCACAGATGTTTACAAAGCAACATAACGTGGTCATAATGCTGAGTGGCCCTCATGTTATGCATACTTCAGGCGCTTTCAAATTTTGAGTTTCACTTTAAATCTTTCAATTTCCTCAGGAATTAGAAAAATCTCACTACAGTTGTGTTTTAACTACTTGTATATTTATTTGTATATAAATAAAATTAATTTGTGGCCACACAGTGAACTATCAAAGAGATATCACTGTCATCCATCTGTTATAAATCCACTCAGTACACTTCACTATCTAAGAATTTATGCTGCCTCGTTGGACAACACATAGAACAGAAATATGTTATTTATAAAGTCTCATTTCATTTGTGGTCATTCAGATACAAAATTCACCTTTTCACAAAACCAACACAGCTTAGGTAAGCCAATCATATTACAGAAGTCTCCCAATGTCACTGTTCATCCTGCAGTTTTAACTGAACAAAGCTTCACCCTCATTATGTTTCTCATCAATGGACCACACAGGCTGAACAAAACAAACTGGAAGAACTGGTTTGCTTGTACATCAGCCTGTTTTTTTTTGTACATCAGACCAGTCCAGCTACCCAATATCAACAAGCATTTTCCAGCAGTCTTTGGTGTTGTATGATGATACTAAGACTGATATAGTGTCAGGGGTCAGCTTCTGATTTATGACAATCCCAGTCCACTCTGGACCAAAAACTCTGTTGAAGGCTTATCCCAGGGTGCTGCGGTTTATTTAGTTGCTGTGGACCAGAGTGACGAAGAGAAACAGTGAGCAGAGAGAGATGGCACCGGTCAGGACGGCTTTGACCAGCAACACTGTCCAACTGCCCAAGAGGAAGACGTGGACAAACAACCTGAAGACATAGACAGAAACGTGGTGTAAGCTACAGTGTTAAAGAACAAAACAAAACAATGCTGTGGCATTGCTGAAACCATCCATCACAGCCATAGTTAAATAGTGAGGTGATTCAAAAGAATTCATCCATATCACGAAATTTCAATGATCAGACATTTTAAAATTCCTGTCCTTTCCACTTCTTTGTGCACTTGTGAGTCTCAAGAATTTAAAGAAATTCACCCAGATGAAATAACCACACCAGTAAGCAGGCATGTATTTGATGGAGGCATTTTGTTTAGAAGCTGTGGTCAAATCCAGCCACTAACAGTGACAGCACAACAAACTCTTTTACGCAATGTAAAGTCAGTAATATGATCTGTTAGCCCTCTTGTGAGCACATGTGTGCTACATTTTAATCAAGCAAAGTACATGTAGAAACATTTTGAAGGAGCTCAATAAAAAGATTCTGTATTTTCTGTTTTATTAAATCCCTTTGGTTAATTGTAAATTAAATTCCAGCAAATAAAATTTACCTATTATTATTGGTCATGTTGTTGCTGTTAACCAGTGCCATCATGTGGTTTACAAAGTTTACTGCAGCCACTAGGCAGGAGGTCAAACCCTGGCTGAACTGAATTGTCCCTTAAACAAATAAACTGACATGGGAAATACACTTATCTGGGTTCTTGTGGTGACTTATATTAGAAGATTGATACCACTCCTATTGCCTAATCCATTAAGTGAGGAGCTGAGCTGTACATAAAGACTGGAAACAGGGGGAAACAGCTAGCCTGGCTCTGTTCAAACATAACAAAATCTGCCTAGCTAAAGCTCACCAAATGAACACACTTAATCTTCTTTGTTTTCAGTCATGCAGTTAAAATAGATGTGACAAAAAAATACTCCCACCAGTCTGGATAACTGACTCAATTTGAACTCCAAAAAAAGTGTGTGTGACTTACTCCATTAAGAAGGCCTTGTAGACGCACAGAGCCAGCAGCACAGTAACAGGCAACCTGAAGCTCTTAGGAAGGTCATATCTTGTGAACATCCACACCACTGCTGCCATGGCAATATAATGGACCTACAGTAAATACAGGCATGATAATCACTGGTTTTGATGAATTTATACACACTCATGCGTTACAGATAATATATCATACCTATGGATAGACAGAGAGAAAGCACACTGAGAAACATTTTAAAATCCATGTTTATCTGAACATGCAGACAGTTACGGTTATGTTTTCCCACATTGCTGTTAATGAGGAGAAAGAAAGTTAAAAAAAAAAAAAAAGCAAAGACAATGAATAGAAATCAAAGACAGAAGATTGGAAGCACAGGAGCAGACAGAGTGGAGAAATAATAGAGCAGAAGAGAACAGCTACTTACCAAACTGATGTTAGAGTCGAAGCTCATCTGGATATATTTCCAGTCAAACTCAATCCCTCTGGCTCCCACCCACAGAGGAAGACACCTCAAGAACGACAACAGGACACAAACAGGCAGATTCAATGTTTAGATGAGTACAATAATTTGATTAAATTAAGCTTATGTTTCTTCGGCAAGGTCAGTGTTATCACTTACCTGGACATGACAAGCTCTGCTGTTGCCCAGCCCATGGCAGCCACCATGATCTTGTACTCTCCTTTACCAGCATTACGAGACATCACAAGATGGAGCCCCAGCAGGTCTGCCAGGTCCACTGTTGCCTTCATAAATTCCTGGAAGACAGGTGCACACATACTTAAGCCTCCTGCACAAGTTGTTGGGTTTTTTTTTTTTTTTACAATTACAGAAGTAGAATAAATTTGACAGTAATTTTAATTTTCATTGCTGATGTTACTATGATACAGCTCAATACTCACCCCTACAAAGTCATACACTCCTGCTCCTCCTTCCCATGTGGGGAAAAATGTAGCTAAGAACAGCATCTGGAGCACAAAAAGAAAATCTGCTTACTCACACAATAGCACAAGAAAAACTAATGACATTATAGTTTGGGTTTTATCTGTAATCTCTCCAGCTCGATTTTCTTAATTCCTTCTTATTCCTGGCAATTTGAATAACAAAAATGACAGATGATGTAATCTCCAGACAGCTCACTCACCTTACAGAGCTGTACAAACAGGTAGGTTGCACCAGCCTGGACACATCTCCAAAAGGCATTGTACTCTGAACTAAAGGTTGAACACACAAACACAGAGTAGGACTGTAAAATAAGGAGGCGCAGTAATGCACTATGTTACAGGTTATTATGAAATAAGAGTTAAAACAGAAACTAGCATTTTGGGATGCAATGTTTGAAGCAATGAGTGCCATAATAGTCAAAGACAAAGTCTACATTATGCTGTTAAGATATCCAAAATTGAAGACCACTACACAGTTCTAAGAGGATTATGTGGACCCCCTCCCAAACCTCTGATGTAACTAAGCAGATTATCACCAGTCTTTTTAGTCTCTGAGCATGTGCTGCTTAAACACAGAAATACACAAGAAACTATGTTAATAATGACATAAAAATTAGCCTTCACAGTAACTTTCTATTGTCTTACACAGTGTTTTACTTCTAATCTATTTCACCAGCAGCTAGTGTATGCTTCTGTGTCCATGACTGGACTGATGAATGTCATACAGTATAGAGTCATGCATCATTCAACACCCATGTTACAGATCTCTGATTCAAACAGACACTTACAGGCCACTGCACTTGTATGTTATAAAGTAAGGGAAATAGGCCAGAGCAAAGCAGTTTCCAAAATGAAACAGTGTCATGATGATGAATCACAAAATTCAGCTTCCTGGAGAGATAGAGAGGGAGGGAGAGACAGTCAGAGAGAGACAAACAGACAGACAGACAGCAAATAACGTTACAAAATAGTGAAAAATTCCTCTGACAAATTGTCAGACAAATTTTTAAACCCAAAAGACATTCATTATGATGATACAAACTGAGAAAAGGTGGCAAACCCTTACATATGAGAAGCTAAAAACAAAACAATGTTTCACATTAGTTTGTTCACTGGCTGAACTGATGAATCGATTATCAAACTTGTTGCTGGTTGATTTTCTGAGTTTGACTAATCGATTGTTTAATTAATTGTTTCCGCGCTATTTAAAACATATGCTGGTTGTTCTATATATTTATTTATTTTTCCATATTCATATCAACTGTACTTTATTAGACTGTCATCAACTGTTATGGCTGATGTTTCATTGCCTTTTGTATATTTTAATATTAAAGCTACATGGATACAAACAGGCTAATGTTAGGATGGTTTACATCTGCTAGGAAATGACATGTCTCTCACCGCCGAGTAAAATGTTTAACAGGGGTATTTTTCAATCCATCGGATCTTTAACACCGTGTAATGTCATTAAAGAAGAGAATAGCTAGCTAAGCTACAAACCGGTGTAGACATGCTGCTACAGCTAACGTCAGTTCACGTCTTGAGGACAGTCTGTTACGGTGGAGATTAAATATTAAGGTTATATTTCACTGAGTTAACATCTAAGCTATATGGCAACTATAACACCGAGGCTTTCCGAGTCGTTACTTACTGTGTACAAAAAGCTGAGAAGAAGCAGACGGTTTTACTATGGTCTCGTTGAATGACAAACGGAAGAACACTTAGCACCACATCGAAATGCTTCCGACTATTGTCGCGGGTAGGAACTTAACAAACTGTTCCGCATGATAAATTATCTAATGATATAATATAATAAAATAATATAATAAAATATAAAAATTATACGCGCTCGGGTGTGTGTGTGTGTTTACAGCATTAGGTGTTAATGAGTTATTAGCATTACACATTCTGATGACCGTTTTCATACATTCATAACAAACACTGTTGCAAAAACAGCTGAACAACTGACACACAATAGATTTGTGAAAATGCATTTATTGCCTTATTTGTATTAACTTTACTTGTCTGTCTAAATTTTAAGCAATGTTTTCAAGAAGCAAATAAAATAAAACAAAACTTGAATGTTCAACAATACATTGTTCAGTAGGGACTAACAACAGCTGCTAGACATTCAGTCAGAGGAAGTAATGATTTTATATTAATGATGAGAGTTTTAATGAAAAGCAGGGTTACAGTATTCATATTTATGATTGATCCTGTTCATTTGAATTTCTACAGTACAGATTACACAAACATGAAAATATGGGAAACATCACAAAGAGCAAAAGGAAAAAAGGTTTTGCTACAAAACATTTCTTTTTAATGAAGCAAAAACATTCAAATGAGATCCTCAGTTCCTCTGTGTGGTAGTATTCTTTCTCACTCTTCAGAAAAACAACAAGAAATGTGCATTTTTAAGTATCTCATCTGCTATTTTCAGGAATTATTATAATTACAACAAATATGATCAATAAATAATATGAGCATAGAACTTGACCCTATTAGAGAAAGCTCAAACTGTTAACTTACAGACCAAACAGGCATTAATGATGGAGCACTGAAAAGCTTTGATCATTATCTTTCCCTCCTTGATCATCCCCTGTATGATCCTCCCCACCCCTTTTTAAAACTTATACTTATTCTCTATAGTAGAGGAAGTTTCTTCTCTCTGAGCAGTCCCTGGGGATCCAGTTGTTTGTGTTATGTTTGGACAGGGTCCCACAGTGGTTCCACTGGGACGGACACTCTGGCAGCATCTCTTGGTTGAGCTCCTCTCCACTCACCAACCACCACTTCCCTCCCAGGAAGTGCAGGCCAATCCAAACCTGAGAGACACAAGGCAAATGTTGAATGTCACTTGTTCACACTTTCATTCATCTTATGCTGGTTTAGCTGAGGAGACACAGACCCGTGACCAATACATAACTTGTAGTTGTAATGGACAGGAATTTAGTCATTTGAAAGACAAAATGTATTGGGTGTGGTAAATGAAGCCGGGCATAAATATCCCAACTGTTGAAGTTTAATGTTACTATAGCAAACTTTGTTATCAATGAATACTGTATCAGATGTAAAAACCAAACAATGTGTAATAAAACAAAGAGTAAAGAAATTAAATCCACTCAAAATGCACTTTATGCTTAAAATTTGCTTTTGCATTTATAATTTCTTTAATTGAATTAGATTGTCATTTATATAACACATTGGAAACTCAAAGAACAAAAATTCCAGTTGATTATATTTCCTTATTCTGT
Source organism: Lates japonicus (assembly GCA_033238685.1). Taxonomy (NCBI): domain Eukaryota; kingdom Metazoa; phylum Chordata; class Actinopteri; family Centropomidae; genus Lates; species Lates japonicus. The sequence continues at coordinate 8,925,953 of BRZM01000006.1, read as the reverse complement.
CTTTAAATTCAAATGATTCACTATAATCAATATACAAAATATGAATTTATTTTAATATTTAACTCATTCCATTCTTCAGTCACCCCAGTCTGAGGAACCCCCCATCCCCACACCCATCCACCTAACCATCAGTTGTGGCTCTGCTGCAGATCCTCTCTCAGATAGCTGTAGTCACTGTAATGTGGGGCTCAGGATGTCGTGAAAGAAGTCTGATGTTGTCATGTTCCTGCAGTAACTGTACCCACGCCTTGGTTCTCATTCACCACCACTAGCTTGTCTTTAAAGCAGAGAGATGAAGCTCGAGCACGCTTTACTGTACCACCTTTTCAGTGACTGGACTGGGCCAAGTCACAGTCTTCAGTGACTGCCCTCCAGCCCAGTCACTGTAATTAGATGACAAATCACGATCCAGCCCAGGTGTGACCAGCCTGTCGGTAAAGTCCAATCCAGCCACTAGACTCAAAATAATTTGTGTTTGTTTTAGTGATTGTACAGGTTAACATTCATATCCTGACAGTACTGAGAGGCCCCATACCAGGTAAGATCAATTTTGTGATAACTAATATGGTCCCCTCTGAACAGTATACACAATTTCTTCTTGAACAGTGAGTACTGGTGCCACATTTGATCGCCTCCTATAACTGCACAGTGACCTTCGATGTTTATCGCCCAGTCACTGCTATGTGAGAGGTCGCTCTGAAACTCCTTCTCCAGTTCTGAAACAAAACAAATGATATCTTGCCTAGGAACTGCATTTTTTACCCTCATTTATATTTCAAGATATTGGAAATCATATGAAGATCATCTCAAACAAGATACTCACTTATATTTATCCACCTCCAGACTGAGTCTCTTCTCAGGATCTCTAGCGTAGGCCGATCCACAATTTGGTTGATGCCATGTTCAGTGAAATACTCAGCCAGTGCACCTTCTTCACTGTATTCCAAGTAGCTGGTGCCAACGAGTGTGGCTCTGACAGTAATAGTCTCGCCTGTCCAGTTCATTCATCCATTGACTTGTAAGGCCTACTTTATGTGAACTGCTCTGCCAAAGAGCAGTGATGAGCAGGAAGGAGAGAGCTCAGGGCTGCTCTTGTTCCCCATGACTGACCGGTGGTTCACATCAAATCAATGATGTAATCCATTCGCAGCTGTCACCTGCTCCCTCATAAGAACTGCATACCTGGTCACCTCCCACCTAGCCACACCTCACCAGATCCATTGACCAACATCTTCTCCACACTTAAGGTTACAGTCCAGATAGAGCTAGTCATGCCAGCAATTTTTGATTTCATTATAATGATATATCAGCCTCTATCACTGTAGTCATTAAAGCTATCATGACTCTCATATACATATCAGGTCTAATACAAGCTTTTTGCTTCCAGGCAATCAGCACCTCCTGATAAGAGATACCCCATGCGTTGCAAGTCTCTGGCTGGCAATTACTGCTCTGTGACTACAAATAAATATGCAAACAAACAAACAAACAAAATGTAAACAATATGATTTGAGTTTTAAAATACATGAGATATATCCACATATTTGTGTTTGGAGTAAATGAAAGTAGAACCAAACTGGTGTGATGCAGACTTCAGTGTATTCTGTGATTTATGTTGTGATTTGAATATCAAATTAAATTGAACAGAACTGAATTATCAGTGCAACCCTCCTCCTACAATTGGCTGACCAATAACACTCGATTTCTACAACCATCATCATCAGTTGTATCACCCAAAGTTGTTGGTCCTTACGATTTCAGTCTCCATGATTTGGTGACACCAGGTTACTTTATGGCAACAGCAAGTGCACCTAATACTACAGCCAACACTTTGTTGAACAGCTGCTTTGTTGTGAACACAACAGAAGAGCAACGGCTGTATCCGTTGACAGGAAATAAACAAATTCACATTGTATGCATGCATAGAGGCAGTTGAGTCCAGGGGTGGGAATGGCGGACTCCGCCACTAACAATGGAAACTACAGTATAGAAAGGTAATTACAGAATATAAATACACTGAAAGGCTATTACATAAAAAAATGCTGACTATAAATAGTAACTTTAACTCTAAGTGTTACAAGTAAGGAGAGGGGACAACTAGTTATCATTGTACCACCACCCAAACCTACTGAAAAGAATAGAAGAAAGGAGACCAAGCATCAACAGCAAATGTGTTTTCTCACACACTATCAAAATATTCCATTAAGCCACCCCATCAATCGAAGGGCTAAGATGAAGGGATGCCTGAGCCAAACTACTGAGAGAGTTATGGAGGTATATTGGACAAAAAGGTGGGAAGACTGGCATAGGGGACCATCAGTGAAGAAGGCTGCTGGGACTCATGTTTCATGTGAGTGTTGCTGTCCATCTCAATTTATTTCATTTTGTTGCAGCAATTTGAATAACAACAACAAATGCATCCATGATTATAATTGCTATAGACTGGTATGGACTTTCATTTATATTAGCTACAGATGATGACAGAACATGTCCACCATTTCCAAATAGTTCATACCTTTGTCTTTTTCTTTCTTGATGTCTCTCATGATTAAAACACACTTGTACCTTGAGTACAGTAAAATGTCTCGACCCCTTGGACACAGCAGAGATTGCACAAAGGAGAATTGCTCCTCCGTGTTATTTAAATAATAAAAACAACAATGAGTTCCCTCCCTACAGTGAGAGAGATTCCATCTGCCTTATAATAAAATAATTGCACTTACCCTAAAACTTGAAGAGCAGGGAGATGACACCTCTTATGATGTTAGATTGCACTTACCTAACAATGGAGTAATTGCACATTCTTAATATGAGGGAGTAAAAACTTACATCAACAGTTTAAGGTTAAGTAGGTCATAAAGAAAAGTAATTGATTAATTAAGACATATGTTGAACTTCAGTGTTGTAGACTGCGTGGCTCTACAGCTACAAGAACTGAGCTGGCTGTTTGTTGAATAGTGCTATGGATATGGGGACAAAAGAAAGCTTTCATCTATTGCTTTGGCACCTACTAGTTCTATAATGTTCATACTTAGTGTAAAATATGTGTTGGTTCTTTCGGAATCCTGTGTGCCTGTCTGACTACCACTGATTCATAAGTGCTCAGAAGGGATAGGTATTCTTTTTTATGATTTTGATCATGTTTGGGATTTTTGCTTTTAGCTGAACTGTGAGCGTGCCATACCACAATGCCAGGCCATACCTAATAATACTTGCCAGCACAGCATTGTAAAATGTCAACATGATCTCTGAATCTACTCCATACAACCTAGGTCTATGAAGAAAGTGGATTCTTTCAGCCAGGTTTGAGCACAGAAGATCTACATGATCACTCCATTTTAAGTTGTTGTCTATAATTATGCCAAAGTATTTGTATGAACACACCTGTTTGATCTCTTCTTTTCACAAAATTTTTGTACAAGAGAAGACCAGAAACCAGTGGATCTAATTTACTCTTAGTAGTTAAATATAAACAAAAAAATCCAGTGTTGACTTGGGTTCACTTCTTATGTCGGCACATGCACTTAAAACAAATGATGAGGAAAACAAGTTGGAAAAAAAGACTGAAAAAAACAAAGTGGACCCAAATCCTGTCGTGTGTGATGGAGTGAAAAGCTCTGTTCCTTTGCCTCTGAGGGATTAATTCAAATCTTCTTCATTCAAAACTGTCCAGTGTTCGTGCTTGGACGGGGAAACAAGGCCTCAGGCAAATAACTGGATTTGAATCTTCAAGCAATTATGATGACCATGTGTATTTTTTTATAGAGGCGGTGTACACCCTGGACAAATCGCCAGTCAATCGCAGGGCCAACACATATAGACAAACAACCACTCACACTCACATTCATACCTATGGGCAATTTAGAGTCACCAACTGACCTAACATACGTGTCTTTGGACTGTGAGAGGAACCTTCTTGCTGTGAGGTGACAGTGCTAACCACTGCACCACCATGCCACCCACTTCAAAAATCTTAGTTAAAAGTATATTATATTCACATTACATTATATATGTTAGACTTGACACAGGGCATATAAAAATAATTAATTGTCATCAGTATTGATTTTACCTTGCTTATGTAGTTTTTCTTAAAGAAACATATATATATATAAGATATGCAGTTTATTCTGAATTATTTCAATGCTACCCATTGATGCTGTGTGTTGCATTTTAGTAACACTATCATTGTTTTCTACAACACTTCAGAAAAATGATAGTAATCATAGGCCGACATCTTGTCTCAGTTCCAGTGACTGGGTATCTCTTAAGCTAAGACTAGCAGTATATGCATTTCCCTTTAAAACTTGTTCAAACGTTTGCCCATTATAACATAGACCTATGTAATATATTTTTCTTCTTGCAGTATGTTCAATAAAACAGTAGGTGGCACTGCAACAAAAAGGGAGCATTTAGGCCACAGAAGGGAGAGGCCAATGGGAAACATTTCTTCTATATTAGACACACAAATACACTGTAGATTAATATTGAAGATTTACATCAGAACTGTGAAGGAACACATATGGAATAATGAAGTAAACAAAAAAGTGTTAAACAAACCACAATATGTTTAATATTTTAGATTCTTTAAAGTAGCCACCTTTTGCTTTGATGACAGCTTGGCACACTTCTGGCATTCTATCAGTCAGATTCACAAGGTAGTCACCTGGAATGGTTTTCAATTGACAGGTGTACCTTGTCAAGAGTTAATTTGTGGAATTTCTTGCCTTCTAAATGTTTGAGACCACCAGTTGTGTTGTGCAGAGGTAGGGTTGGTACATTGTTCTATACAGTGAATAGCCCTATTCAACTACTGTTCTGTTCATGAGAATGTGTGAATCAGGCTTTCATGATCTAACTGCTGCAAAGAAGTCACTGGGGAAGAACAACAAGAAAAGAGCACAATGAATGGACATTAGACCAGTGGAAATCTGTACTTTGGTCTGATGAGTCCAAATTTGAGATTTTTGGTTCCATTTGCCATGTCTTTGTGAGACATATAAAAGGTGAGCAGATGGTTTCTACATGTGTGGTTCCCACCATGAAGCATGGAGGAGAAGGTGTGATGATGTGGAGGTGCTTTGCTGGTGACACTGTTGGTGATTTATTCAAAATTCAAGGCACACTTAACTAGCATGGCTACCACAGCATTCTGCAGCAACATGCCATCCCATCTGGTTTTCATTTAGTGCTTCATTTGTTTTTCAACAGGACAATGACCCCAAACACACCTCCATGCTACGTAAGAGCTATTTGATCAAGGGGGGTGATGCGTTACATGACCTGGCCTCCACAGTCACCCGACCTTAACCCACATGAGATGGTTTGAGATGAGTTAGACCACAGAGTGAAGGCAAAGCAGACAACAAGTTCTCAGCACCACTGGGGACTCCTTCAAGACTGTTGGAAACTATACCAGGTGACTACCTCATGAAGCTGACTGAGAGAATGCCAAGAGTGTGCAAAACAAAAGGTAGCTACTTTGAAGAATCTGAAATATAAAACATATTCTGGTTTGTTTAACAGGCTAGTTTTTAAGAATAATAATAGATGTGGTAACAGAACCGAACAGAGAGATTTGGGAGATTTGGGACACAATCCATAAACACCTGTCTTCTTCAGTTTGACATTTCTCTCCTGACTATCTATCCTCCTGTGTGCTTGGCCACCAGGAAGCCCTTATCTTTACAATTGTAATGCACATTCATAGTCAGTAACTTCCTATGATGCCTCCAACCTTCACATGCACAGCATAGTATTTATATTAACATTTCAGCAGATTAGTGCTAGAAAAAAACAAGAGCAGTCTTATACCCTTAGTATTAGAGGTTCAAGTCATAAAGCTTTACAGTTCTTGTACTCTTTAATTCATTAACTGACAATATAATCAATGATGTATGCAGTTCTATATTTGATTTGCCTGATAACCTACTTTCTTTGTCAGTTTCGGAGCTCCATAGAAAGCAGAGAGCAGATCATAATAACAATGAAACTTGGACAGCATGAGGTTTTTCAAGTTTTATTTCTTTGTCTCATTACTCTTAAGCGGAGTTACAGTAGCTCTGCCTCTCAGCTTCCTCCTTCCACTGGTGATTAAGCCTTTAAAACACACCAACAGGGAGATGGATACAGTAGTTACCATAGCACTGAGCCATAACGACACATCTAAAGTGGCAGTGGGAGGTGGAGAGGGGGCACACGGACACAAATACTGTCACCGACCAATCGTCTCATCATTAAAGGAAAACAACAGAACACTCAAACACACTGTTGCTGCTGCCTACGTATACTGTAGTAGAGCTAAAGATGCTGTGACTTGTCTATGGGTGGGGCTTGTGTGTAAAAGAGAAGGGGGGTGGGGGGAGAATGGTTTGGGTGGTCCCTTTCCTGACTTCCTTTCTGGACAGGAAGCATCTACTCCTTGGTGTGCATGTACACCAGCAGGTCAGCGACACGGTTGCTGTAGCCGTACTCATTGTCATACCTGGAGAGAAAACAAGAAAGAGATATTAAATAATCAGTTTTGAAAAATAAAACTTTTTTTCCACATGGGACAGGCTGTAATTGTTGAAAACTTACCAGGAAATGAGCTTGACGAAGTTGTCATTGAGGGAGATGCCAGCACCAGCATCAAAGATGGAAGAGTGACTGTCACCAATGAAATCGGAGGACACCACCTTGCAAAACACAAAATGCACTACAAGTCAGATATTGTGTAGCCAGGCAATATATTACAAATTGAAAAATACACAGTCGCAGTCAATACTAATTGAGGACAGAAAGGTCATATTTTTAATATTGCTTTACATTTTTATAATAATATAAAATATCTATTACAAGAATTGTAACTCTAAGTTATAATTTTAGTCCTTGCATTATTAAACCTTTCATGTGTTTGTTTTACAGTGTATGTGAATTAACTCTGTGCTTTACCTGGTCCTCGGTGTAACCCAGAACTCCCTTCATGGGTCCATGTGCAGCCTTCTTGACGGCTTCCTTAATCTCAGCGTAAGATGCAGGCTTGGACAGACGGCATGTCAGGTCGACCACTGACACATCAGCCACTGGCACTCTGAACGCCATGCCGGTCAGCTTACTAAAGAGAGGACAAAAGAGAGATATTGGACTTTTTTGTTCTTTCTCAGCTTCCTTGCCACACTTAGCAAAGGTATCACTGATTATCAGGCTGATGAAGCTGACAGTGCTTGTCCTTACCCGTTGAGTTCAGGGATGACTTTTCCCACTGCCTTGGCGGCACCAGTGGAGGCTGGAATGATGTTTGCGTGGGCACCACGGCCGTCACGCCAGGCCTTAGCACTGGGCCCATCCACTGTCTTCTGGGTGGCTGTGTATGCATGGACTGTAGTCTAAAGAGGAGATATTACATACATGAAACATACATTTTCCTTAGTGTCTGAATCCTCTAGCATACATTTATGGGTAAATATATAGCACTACCTGTGAAAAATCACCAGTGTTTTTTAAGGATGAACACAGATTTAATATGACTTACCATAAGAGCCTCTTCAATGCCAAAGTTATCATGGATGACTTTGGCCAGGGGGGCCAGGCAGTTGGTGGTGCAGGAGGCATTACTATCAATAGAAAAATAGACCAGATCAGTAACTACCAGACTATATTTAATTTTCTTAACATTTAGACAAACTTTATAATTAATAATTAATGTAAGAGTTCTGGTAAAGATATGAAACATGTTTGCATGGATTCACACTGTAAATGTACAATGCAAATGCATGTCCAAGACCAAAGGTATGTTACCTGACGATGGTCATGGAGGAAGGGTCGTATTTGTCCTCATTAACTCCCATGACAAACATTGGAGCATCGGGTGAGGGGGCAGACACAACCACACGCTGAGCTCCACCCTGGAGGTGAGCCTGTGATTGGCCAAGACAGAAAGAGAGGGTGCAGGTTAAAAACTGGAACATCTGAGAGTCTGTATGCATTAGTCTGTTTATACGTACATGTGTTTACATGTATATATACATACAGAGGCCTTCTCCACACTGAGGAAGACTCCGGTGGACTCAACAACGTACTTGGCCCCAGCACTGCCCCAGGGGATCTCTGCTGGCTTCATACTAGTCAAAGAAAGAACACAGTCAGTCTAACATGAAATGATTGGTGTTTAGTCATGTTAAACACGAGGGAAAGTAACACCAAAATACTATAAACATAGAAACAAAGATATAGAAAAAGAGAACAAGTTACATACAGCACCAGAGAAGTGAGGGGTGGTGGTGGTGGGGGCTAATCTTGTTAGAACGGTACATCCTGTGCTTTCTAATTTAGTGCACACAGCCTCTTTGGATAATTTCATATTAGTAATGTACAAGATTTTTTTTTTTTCACTTGACATCGGACGTAAAGGTTAAGAGCTTTGGCAAAACAAGTGAACAAGAGCTAGGAGGGAAACCTCACAAAAGAGGAGCTATGGAACAGGAATGTCTCTTCTATAACCCTCCTTCTTGTTGGCATTGCCTTTTGCAGAGATGAGGCACCACTACTCAGTAGACTAAAACAACAGCCGGTACAAAGTGGGGTAGCTACAGGAGGGAGGCCTGAGGCAGCAGACAGCCTCATTCCACTGCCAGGAATTCACTCAGAATATTACAGTAAAGACAAAATGGCATTAAATACTGCACCTCACATTTAAAATGGAAAATAAAGTGTGTAAAAATTCAATCAATTCAGTTCAATCAATCTGAATCTCAGATGGCTGCCTCTATTACAGAGACCTCTGTGCTAAAATTAAAATGATACTGATGTGGGACTTGATCTCCATCATGATAAATCAGTGGACCTGTTTTTGGCCTCACTTGAGCTGTACTGGTTAGCAGCACTGCTGATATCTGATATCTCTACAGCAACATCCATTAACCACTAATCATTGTCATCACTTACCACTGGAAGACAGAGATAGCGCTGCCATCAACAATGAGCTTGCCATCTTCATGCGAGACCTCACCCTTGTAACGACCGTGGGTTGAGTCATACTTGAACATGTAGACCTACGAGGCAAGGGGTAGAAGATGTGGTGAGTAGTGTGGGGGTTTGAAAAGATATGAGGGTTTCTGGTTGCTTCATCACAAAAATGTATACGTTTTGTGACACCACATTATCTTATTTAATACATTATCTTAACACAAATGCCTTTATACTCTTTCTGTTTCCTGGGAGGTACTGGTAGTGTCTGATTCTGAACTTAAGAATTACATCCAAATGACAAATAAGCTACAGAGAAATCTCTCAAATTTGGAAAGAAAAAGTCATATTCAGTTTAGGTATTGATAAACTGTCCCTTGATGTGTAACTATGGCTCAGTTTTAGTAATTTTTTTTCTGTTTGTTATGTTGTGAAGCATCCTCATTCAACAACATACGAGGGAGCTTCAAAAAGTTTGTGGAAAAAGTATATAGCTAAAAATCATATGCATGGATTTTGATCTCAGTGCACCTGTTCGTTCTCGTACTAACGTGTCATAACATGTTCTAACATGAACCCTTAAATGCTTGTTGCAACGCAAAACTATTTTACATGAGTAATTACAATGTAAATCTCAGACAACAGGCACTTCACTTGATTTTCAATAAAATGTGTGAAAAAAAGTATGTACATGCAAGTTTACTCACCATGTACTGCAGGTCAATGAAGGGGTCATTGATGGCCACGACCTTGATGCCCTTCTGAAGGCAAGCCCTCAGGACCAGACGGCCAATACGACCGAAACTACAGTGAGTGGGGAGAGAGAGAGAGAGAAAGAGAGAGAAAGAGTGAGAGAGAGAGAGAGAGAGAGAGAGAGAGAGAGAGAGAGAGAGAGAGAGAGAGAGAGAGAGAGATTAATAATAGCTGTTTTGAGAAAATGGTGGGAAACTTCCTCAGGATGTCAAACCACTCCTGGGACCTCACATGAATCTTCCTCACAGCGCACTGGTTTGAGGAGGAGCTGTAGCTGAACGTAAAACTTCAAAGCTGTATGTAATTCAAGTAAACAGCTTTTACTGCATTGTTATGATTTGATGGAAATCCATATCTACTGTCCTACATCACAGCTGCACATGCCTACTCTCTCATATCAGAATACTGAATTAGGCATGGCTTTTATGAAAATTCATTCTAGGAACAAATGCTTTTTCGTTCTTATTAATAACCATTTACTTACAGAGAATACCCATCATTAAAATATGCTTCACTGACATCATGTCATTATAAAATCAGTCAGAACCATCCTGTTTATAAAATGTGTGAGCTCCCAACTCACCCATTGATTCCAACACAGAGGTCTGACATGGCTGCTGCTGCTTACAGGGTGTGGAGTCTGAGGAAACAAAAATGAAAAACCAATGACATTAGAAAAACAACTACCACTGAAAATGACATATAATGTAGGCTATCCAATCTCACATAGTAATATCCTCTAGCTGGCAACAAACTCAGTCAGCTAGGTACAAAATGCATCTGTTCTAACTGCCAGAAATCACTGCAGCTTACTAATGTGCCAGAAAATGTCCTCTCCTCTTTGTCACAGTTTAAAAAACAGAGGGTAGGCTTGACAACAAGGAAACAAGCATATGTAAGTGCTTGGAAAGAGGCAAAGTGTTGCCCTGGCAGCAGGAGGTGGCTTTAATCAGGTTAGTTAATTTGTTGGCAATGTACAGTGAAGCTGTGCATGTGTGTGTGTTTGTATGTGTTGCACTGGTGTAATGTGACCATGTCTAATCTGCCTCTCTGGTCTGAACCGTCTTCTCCTTGGGCCTTTCAAACCACAGTGGATTGTTTGTCACTGCTTTTACAAAGCCTGCCATTGCATGTCACTTTTTTCTAAAATAGTTTACTCCTGTATTCCTCAGCCTGTCACATATGTACTGATCTTCACACTGTTACCATCTGTCCTCTCCTGCCATCCATACATGTCTTGTCCTCTGCCACTCCTCTTTCTCACCCTGTCTTCTCATTTACACATACCAAGTAAAGTGAATTAACATGCTAGCAGGAGAACCTCTTCCTTCATGTATATTTTCTCTCTGATGTAAAAATACAAACTGACATATAGCATGTGATGCAGGAGTAAGGAGGTGTTATATCATGCAGGGACATGTTTAAAGAACAATGGGGTGAAAGGGAGGGAGAAAGTGGTAGGTATGTAACGCAACAAACAGAGACTTGTCTACTGACTGAACAGAGAGGAAGCTTGGCCTTGACTCAACTATGTGGCCTCCTTTCTCCTCTGCTTTCCTCTCCTTTTCATACTGTACTCTCATCTCCTTTCCACGCCTCCTCTGTCCTCTCTAAAATGTGCTTCCCTTCTCTCTTCCTTCCTTCTCTTAAGCTCCACCTCTTGTCTCTCCTCTGCTGTCCTTGATCTGTCTGTGTTAACAGCAACAAACACATTTTGATATCATATTCAGCTTCCCAAATCTGTTCAGTCATGCGACTTGTTCTATGAAAGGTTTTGTATCTAGATTAGGGCACTAATAGGTTCATTTAGGATTAAAAATTAGTTTTGTCTTTACAATTTATAATTATAAACACCTAACTTGATTAACGTGTTTCAATCTAAAAAACTGAATTCATTTATGGACTCATTTAGGCTTCATCAAAACGTGGAAACCAAACAGATGAACACATGTGACCCATTTTGGGTCCAATACACCAGAGGAACAAATCTTTACTAACAGCAGCTATGGGCCCGCTAAAGGTTGTGTTCTACTGAGGTCTCATATCTATAAGGTTATGCAAATTTACAGAGACTTCTGTCTGTAACATATATTTAAATACTTACTCATACAGGTGAAAAGATATGTTAACTCAATACTATTATCCAGCTAGCCTGACCAGTAGCTGAGGTGTGTGTCTGTGTGTGACAGGCACAGGTAGAGTAAGGGCAACGAGGATTGTCCTTGAAACTGGTTGGTTGTCTGCACAGACACACACCTTAGCTGCTGGTCCCGGGCTAACTGAATAATAATGTTGGTAACATATCTTTCACCTGTGTAATGGTATTTAAATATGTTACGAACAGAAGTCTGTAAGCTGCATAACCTGAGACCTCAGTGGGGCTGCAACCTTCAGCAGGCTTAACTGCTGTTAATGGGCCCATTTCTCTGTGTTGAACCCAAATGAATACATGTTCATTGTTTCCAGACTAAATGGTCATGGAAATAGTTCGGTTTTCTGGATTGGTGCAGATTAATCGAGACGGGTGTTTATGTTATGGTGTGAGACAGGCTAATTGCAATCTGCGTGAACCTGTTGGTGTACAATCTGAATGCCAGGCCTTTTCGTAGAACAGAGTCACGTGACTGAACAATTTGAGGCTGAATATGGGCTGTCGAAAATGGTTGTTGCTGTTAACGCAGACAGATCGAGAACGACGAGAGACGGAGGGTGGAGCAGAAGGAAGGAAGGGAAGAGGAAGCACATTGAGAGAGGGACGAAGGAGGGCGTGGAGAGGAGATGAGGTACGGTGTCGAGGAAGCAGAGGGAGAACACATCGAACAGTCAGGCAACTTCCTCTTTCTGTTCGGTGTGAACAAGTCTTCTGTTTGTTGGGTGCATACCTACCCTTCCTCCTTTCACCCCATTGTTTAAACATCTGCGTGACTTCTTTCTCCTTACTCCTGCATCACGTGCCTGTCGTCGTTTATCCGGAAAATGCATGAAGAAAGGGTCTCCTGGCATCAATTCGCACTGACGTGTGAAATCGAGAGACAGGAGTGAGGAGGTGGCAGAGACAGACATGGAGGAAGGACAGATGTTTGAACCGTAACGAACGAGCTGGCTCGGGAGTGGTATTTTGAAAAGTGACATGCAATGGCAGGCTGGCGGTGAGCAAACAATCCGCTGTGATTTGAGGCAGAAGACGGTTCGGACCAGAGGAGGCATTGTTTGTGGTCGTACACCCGTACCAGCACGCAGCACACGTACCCGGCTTCACTGGCAGCGCCGGCAAATTAACCAACACAAAACCACCTCTGCCGGTGGCTGCTGCTGCACAACGCTTACATAACTGTTCGCGGTGTCAACCTACCCTCGTTTCAAACTGTGACGAAGGAGAGGCCTGCAACGTGTAAGCGGTATTCTGGCGGTTAAAACAGATGCGACCTTCCTGGCTGACGGTTGCCGGCAAATACTATGTGAATTGAATAACCCGATACTATGTGCGTACAATGAACCGACCTCTGTCGTTGGTTCATTTTGTCATCGTTCACGCCTGTAACGGCGGCAACCATCGAACCTCTGTCGGTGGAATGATGGGTGGGTGGGGGCTGCATTTATAACGGGATAATTCAGCATTTTATGAGCGTGATCGATGTTATGTTCGTGATGGGCGATATACTGTGGTAAGTGGAACGAGAAAACATTAGAATAATTTCATAAACCGTGCTGATTCGGCTGATTGCGGTGAGCATGTGCAACTGTGATGTGGACGACGAATGGCGGTTCCGTCAGGTACGGCAATGCGATGGCTGTTTGGCGGTGCGGCAGTTTGCGGTTCTCAACCGATGGCTGTGATTCGTAATGAGGGCTCCCGGGGTGATTTGTTTGATTTCCATATTTCAAGGCGGCAATGACTCTCTCTCTCTCACTCTTTCTCTCTTTTCCTCTCTCTCTCCCACTCTTTAACAATTTCGATCGTGGTCCTGAGCTGTAACTCAGAAGGCATCCAGGCTCGTGGCCATCAACATTGCCTCATTGACGTACATGGTGAGCAAACTTTTACGTCAGCCGCCTCTTTTTCGCATTTGATGATCGAAGTGGTGCTTGTCTGGTTACATTGTGTTACTCGTAATAAATCGGACTGGCGTTGCGGGTTCATGTTGGGCTGTTGTGACACGAAGGAACGGCTGGTGCGCTGAGATCAGGCTCCGTGCGTTGCAGCTGCTCTTTCCGCAGGCACGAAACTCCTGTGTTGACCAGGATGCTTCGCAACATAACGAACGGAAAAGAACGCAAATGAGCCATGGTCCACGTCGAGACGGTTGTCAATACCTGAAGCTGAACATGTTTCTTCAGGCTGGTCTGGCTTGTTGTCATTTGGATAATGATTCAACAGGTTCGGGCGCTACTGATGCCTCCCGAAGCTGAAAAGGTATAAAGGCGTTTGTGTTGAGATAATGATGAAATGAAGATGATATTGATCGATGCAGGCGTATGCATTACGTGACGACCCTTTCAGGCTTACGCACGTCGCCTCGTGGTCTACGTGGTGTGACTCCAGCCACGGTCGTCCGGCTGTGTGTTTTAACTTCTTGCCTCAGATAGTATTGGTGTTGCTATTCAAATCTCCTCTTCATTTGCCTGTGTAAAGGAGACAGACTGCATATTTCAACCTTACTGCTAATATGTAAGACTTTATTTTTCATCTTATCTGGTCAGGAAAAGGATTTCTTAATATTGCTCAGTGGACTATAAACTATTAATAATGAAGGACCTTCCCACAATAAACTATGAGCTTCTATGTGTTTAAACAGCTGCCTAGTCAAGTCTTTCCCAATATACTTCTATGCAACTGTCTTTTCTATTGCTTCCTCCTCTATATATTTTCTAATTCTCTCTAGTCTCACCTTCTCTGTTTTGCTCTTATCTCTCCAGTATTGGGATTTTACCATCAAACATATTAACACCTTGACACCACTCATCCTCCTCTCTTTCTCCTCACCTCCTTTTATATACCTAATCTCTGTGTGACCTCTCTCCTGTGTTTCTCTCTTCTCCTCCTCTCTCCTTCTCTCCTCCACCTCTGCCACTAAATTGAGACTGTTAAGTGTTTTAAACTTGCTAATCAGTGACTGTACCATTTCTCTTCCATTCCTTCTCAGTTTTCATTTTTCTCTCTCTTCCTCGTTATTTCTTTGTATCTCCTTCCCCTCTCTCTGGTCCTCCTCTTTCCTTATTCTGCCTATTTATTTTTCTTACTTTTGCCATGTCTCCTTATCATTCTAATGCTGGTTTCTGTGTCTGTGTGTGTGTGTGTGTGTGTGTGTGTGTGTGTGTGTGTGTGTGTGTGTGTGTGTGCTGCCTGATGCTTCCTCTGTGCCTCTGGACTGACGTGATGTGTTGCAGACATCTCCCTTAATTGATGTCCAAATACAAGTTCTTATGGAAAAGGGTTAGGGACCAATAACTGAGCAAGAGAGTGAGGTCTGGAGGAGATCTGGCTCTGAAGAAATCTGCACTTCGAGCAAAACTTTGATATTCATTGAGATTATTTTTCAAAGGTATTAATATACAAGAGGCTGTAAGTACAGTATGACATGCTTGCAATCAAAACATGACTCTCAACCAACAAATACTGTAAGTGCAAATTCAAAGCTGCAACCTGCTTTGTATTACCTTAAATCACTGAAGATATAGGAGAGGTTCACCTCCCTCTTTCCTCCTCCCATATATCTTTGTAGCTGTGTCTCACAACGCTGAACCTGAGCGGCAAAGATTTTTGAATTCTCACACTGAGGGGTGCTTCTTCCCTGCTGCTCAGTCTGATCGAAACTGATTTATTATGGGAAAATACAGTGGCGTGTCATATTTGTCATGGCTCCCGGGGGGCTCCTCCTCCATCATATCTAAGACACACACCTTTCCTCCTCCATCAAACACACCAGTCAGTCTGTTCTGGTATGATTGAGGTTGACATGGTTGTTCTGTCAAGACAGGAATCAGACCATGACCACCTGGGTAGGTTTCTACCGCGGAACCACCAACAATAACAAACCTTAAAATGTGAATTTGTTCCACAAACGTAAGTAAAATTGCTTGTATAACTCCCACAAAATATAGTATGGTCCTTGGGCAATTTTGTGGTTGAGGGGACAGTAATTAGCGGGCCCCTACACTTAGGTACCGAGTGTACACACTGCATTTCTGACAATTATGGCAAAAGGCAAGAATGTAAAAAAAAGCACATGTATTGTATGAGATTCATTCAGTTTTCCCTTAATTCAAATTCATGTTTCATAGTCTTATTTTACTCATACTGCTCATAACGGTGTGTGTGTGTTTGTAAAAGCAACAAGCAAACAAACTTAACACTTCATCCTTTCAGTACATTGATATATAAAATTGGATGAATTCATTGTGAAACTTCAATATACAGAAACTGATCAACTATCTCCATATGACTTGAAAGAAATGACTTTGAAATTCGAATGAGGTCATCTGCATACCTACAGTTTATTATTGAAAGTGTTACAGACTAAGAAAGTGGACAGTGAAGTAGCTAGTCATGAGCCGATCACAAACCTACGTCGCCAGCACATGGCCTCAGCCCCCTCAGCCACAGATCACCTTGTTAGTCTTGATTTCAGATTTTGACCCAAACCTGGAAGTTCCATCTGTGTGATTCACTCCAAGGCTGACTGAAGGATCAGGTTGCCCTTCTGGCTTCCTGATATGTGTGTGTGTGTGTGTATATTCATGTATGCTTTGTCTGTGTATATATACTATATGCGTCTGTATGAATGCACAGGCTTTGTATTTGTACATGTGTGTGGATATCCACTGTACGTGTGTGTCGGCGTATGTCTGTGCTTCCATGTGTGTGCTGAATGAGGGCCAGGCATGGGTTGAGGAGAAGGATTGATGGTCCTGGAGGGACTCGGCAGCTGGAACAGAGAACACCAGACAGACGGACGGACGGATGGAGAGAAACAGGGGAATAAATCAGAGACGAGAGGAGAAAAGGAGGGTGGCTGGAAGTGTGGAGGATGGAGGGAAGAGGAGAAAGAGGAGAGGAGAGAGGAAAGGAGAGATGGTGTGGACACACACACACATTAACAGCTATAAGCCTCTCCTGACCACATCCTCCAACTCAGTAATGAGTGTGTGATGGAGCCTCGTAGCTACCAGACTGGCAGAGGTATTATTAGCACTTGGTGGTTTCCATCACTAAATATGCTCCAACTTCATATTTCAAGATTGAAACCGACCTCAAAGGGGAGAAATGGATATTTTGTTGCAGTTAGTTTAAGCTATTAGATGTTGTTGTTGAATGTAAAGATTTGTGGGTTGATTGGTGGGAATTTAATTGGTGATAACTGAGAAAAATAACACCGTGGCGTTGGATAAAAAAGGCTGAAAATTGTGAAAGCATAGAACGTCACATGAGGAAACATAGAAAGTGGCAAAAAAAAAAGGTTACATTACCTCAGTGCTACAGTTACGTACCTTCAGGGAAAATAATGAGTGGAAACAATCATCACATCCAATCAGTCAAAACAAAGAATTTGCCTTAATGTAGCAACTGTTTTTATTTTAAACAGATGCAGTAACAGTTATTCTGCTGAACCTGGCATGAGCATTTTACCTGTCTATACATTCAGTCATAACATGACACTGTACTGTGTCTATTCATTCATAAAAGTGACAACCAATAACCTAATGTTTAATACAATCAGGAGAGATGAGAGAACTAATAGGAAGGCATAAGTGGGAGCAGCCTGATGTAGGCTTGGCACCAGTCCCACTGTTCAGAACCACAATCATAAGAGAGCAGCACCAAAAAAAAAAAAAAAAAAAAAGTGGTGTGCCAGGGGCCTTCTCATGATCCTTTGCATTTCTCTGTATGATGCTGGAAGTTTGGAGGGTTGAACAACAAAAGCCACTAAAGACATGACAGACAAGAATAACGGCAATAACGCTGGAAAATCCAGCTAAAACCACCAGCTTTCTCAGTAGCAACACTGTTGCATCAAAAAGGTTGAAAAAGCTTAGATGGTCAGGACCAGCCTTGAAATCAGGACTGGTTTGAATTAAAGCTGACATCTTTCCTGACATATGCCATACAGGTATTGTGTTGCATGTGGTTGTAAGCCATTGGCAAGACACAAGAGCCATGACAAAGTGTTCTCCACAAAAAAAGACAGAAAAGATAATAAAGAGAAATAAATACTGACTTCACCAAGGACCTCACCAAGTATCAGCAGTTTCCCTGGAATGATGGCTGAGCTAACTGTATAGTTTGGACACGCTCACGTGTGCCGTTTTTGTTGTAGAGAGAGTGCTGCCTTAACCACATTTTGTGCTGATAAAAAAGCTTGTCATGCATTGCTCACTTTGTTTCCATAGCGGCCTGTCAGCTGCATTTGCCACTAAATAGTGTATTTAACTCTCCAACACTTAGCAGAAACTCCCGTAACACAGCCAATTTGTTCCCATAAGGATCCCACTACAAACTTTCCTACCACTTCTTTTTCCATTTTCAGCTTGTTGTTGTCTTAAACTGTTAGCTGCCTGTATTTTGAAATCTCACTGATAATCCTGCATATAATCTACAAGGGTCCTCTATTTAAAAAAAAAAGAAAAACAATAGTGAAATTGCTGAATTTTATGCCTCAAACAGATTTTATAATTTAGTTTCCTTTATCGTTTTTGTTGTACTTTTCTGTGCTTGCTTGTTAAAGAAATACTGATATTTATATGGTAAGATAAGAAGATTAATGCCATTCTGATGTGATAAATGTAAAGCTGGAGGCAGGAATTAGCTTAGCAAAGTTAAACTAGCATTAAAGACAGGGGGAAACAGCAAGCCTGAGCTGGACTCTGTCCAAAGCACCCACACCTCCAAAACTCACTAATTAACTAATGCAACAATCCAAAAACCAGTGAAAAAATCCCACTGGCTTATTGTCAAGGGAACAAGGGTGATGCTAACTTCAGTCTTAAAGACTACCAGCTCTTCCCCTGTGAAGACTGTTGTATGGTCACTGGTTCGTGGCTGTAGACCCAGCTCTGGTCACCACTGATGATTTGACTCACACTGATTCATGAGAATTATTGCTTGCACCTGCTGTACATTATTTGTTTGTTTGCAACAGGAAGAGTCAGGGGGTTTTTGATCTCACCTTGTAACTCACAGCAAGAAAGCAAATAAACATATTCCATTTTAAGATAGTTTCACTGGTTACCAAATTATGCTTTCCATTGCTTGACTATGGTACTTTTCATCTTTGAAATATTCTTCATTGTTTTTACATGGCAAAACTGTCACAACCTGAACAGAACACCAGTGACTTTTCTGCTAGCTAAATCTACCTGTGCCAAGTTACATTTAATGTTTAACAGTCCAAATAGCACACTAGAAGGGATTGCTTGTATGGGACTCAGGGAAATCTGTTTGAGTTCTACATAAAGTGTCCAGTGATCGATGTTTTTATCCCTAAACAAAGTTTAGCAAAAAAGAAATCATAAAAAGCCAAGAATCTCCTTTACTCCTTTATGCCAGATAAAATGTAGACTTTGAAATATTTGATAGGATATATTGGATGTGTCCATTTAAGAACAACCGTTTAACATGTTAAGGGGAAGAAAGAGAACATTCTGTAACCTAGAGCATCTAATTTATGCTGATCAAAATATTATCATTTGTTTTTCTAACAAAAAGAGAGAGCCTTCTACAGATTGATGGCTCACAACGGAGCAGAGATCTTATTCTTTCTTTCATTTGAAAGCTTCCACATTTTTACAGAGTACTCCATCTCCTCCATCTTTATTTCTGTTGGCAGACTCGTCCCATTCTCCCTGAACATCTTTCCTCTCTCACAAGGAGTCTCATTGTCCTTAGAGGAGGAGGTTGGTTTATGGTCCATACAGAGACAAGTGGCAGAAGTGCATTCCATAACTTATTGGGAATCATAATCCCATCACTCCACAACTGCCATGGTGTGTTTGCACTATTTGACTGCTGGGGTCAATTCAATCCAGACTGTAAGAATAAACAGAAGCTGCTCTCTCTCTCTCTCTGTCTCTCTCTTTTTTGGATGTTTTCAAAGTATTCTCATCTTTCTAAACATAATCACATCAGTATAATAACAACATAAAATCTGCCACTGTGGCCTCCGTGTCTATTGTGCCAAAGCCAAATACTGAAGAAAAGAAATGAAAGTGAGAAGATACAGCCTTCTTTGTCACTCTCATTACTGGTCATTTTCATTTAGTGACTAACCACAGGACAGTTTCCCTTTACTGGAAGCATCTTCCATTCATTATGTCTGTGTAGCTCTGGTTTTACTTTCTGTCCATTTGGCTCCCCTTCAGTTTCTCCTCCTGTCTTTTCTGTTTTGTCATTTGAGTCTGTGCAGGAGTCTGTAGGTCTTCTGAGTCAGTAGGCCTTCTGGGAAATAGAGTTCAGCAGGCTCTAATCCTTTCCACTTAAACCACAGCTTTGTTTCGTGTGTGTCTGAGTGTGTTTTTTGTGTGGCGACTACATGATAATGATTCATGGTTGGTTTACGATGATAAAAATAGAAAAATAATAAAGCCTTGTAAAAAATTATTGAAAGCATATATCAAATAAGTGTACACAGTATGCTAGCTCCTAGCATTAACTCATCTGTCCTGTGAGAGGTTGATGTTGACACAGTGCTGAAATATACAGAGGCAACAACATTACAAACCAGAACCAGATTATGCAGCACACTTTCCTGTGAGGTACACATCCAGCAAAGGGATCCTCAGCGGTGTAATATTTTTTGTGGATTTTGTGGATTATACTCTACAAAAGCAATTATGATTTCTAAACAATGATTGAACTTATTTATAGAGCTGTTAGATATAGGTAATGAAAGAGTCAAATACATATTTAATTTGGGGCCCTACTGTAGTTTAGGAACTGAGACGCTGAGCATGAACTCCAACGGCCCCGCTTCAAGTCCAGCCTTGGACCTTTGTTGCTACTCTATCTCCCTTGTTTCCTGTTTCCACTGTCATTATCTAATAAAAGCAGAAATATTCACAGTAATAATGATTAAAAATCAAAACATTTATTTTATTCAAGCTGCTGTATAACGCAGTGATATATACAATATATGTGAAAAATTATCGTTAGACTGTTTGACCAAAATCCAAACTTGTTAACAGTTTTAACTGTAGACTGAAAACCATTAATGAAGCCATTGTTAGACCATAGACACTGACTACAAAGTGGTTGTCTCAAGGAAGCCTCAGTTTGAGATTAGAACAAGTCACTTACAAACTTTTCCCATCTTTGCTACTATCCCATCAGATGATTCAAACTCTTACATTTCATTCCTTATGCAATGGGTCCATGAGGGTTGTCCTTTCTTTTTTCAGCCAGAGTCACTCCTCTATAGGGAAGCCCAGTGTGCTCTGACCTCCGCCCTGACCACAAAACCCTGCTGTGACTGCCTTGGTAAACTGCTCGTGGAAGTGGCTACAAATCCGTGGCACCCAAATTCCACAGGGTGTATCCTGCACTTACAGTTTGCCGATGCTAGTTTGGTACAGTATATATTTTCCCCTGCATACGATTATGCATCATTTCCTACATCTTCCAAGAGCAAAATGTGCTTTGCAAAGTAAACAGGCTGCTGAGTAATGGACAAGAACACCAGGTCAAACCTTTGGCAGCTGCTGTTCTCCTGTAGAATTATAAATTGCTCACAGTCTTGGACGTTGACATTTGCAAAGACATTTAGAATCTTTTCCACTTTGGTGGGCTACTATAACATGACTGTGACCCTCTGGGTGTTTGAATTATGGGTTATCTGGAGGAAATCCTAGTTTCTGTTTCTTGCCTTGTCTGTTTAGATCTTCGTGGGATCAACTTCTCATTTTTTGTGACTCTCAAACAAGTGTTCTTTCTTATGTTGGTGATGTATGGGATTTGACATTTCAAATAGATGTTGGTAACGTAGTCTGCAGCTTCTCAGTGCTCTCATTATTC
The DNA here is from genome assembly GCA_033238685.1 of Lates japonicus. Classification (NCBI taxonomy): domain Eukaryota; kingdom Metazoa; phylum Chordata; class Actinopteri; family Centropomidae; genus Lates; species Lates japonicus. Next base: position 8,904,253 of record BRZM01000006.1, on the reverse strand, counting down.
TTCATTTTGACTGATAACTCTTGGAGATCCTTTAAAGTTAATTTCTGCCCTCTTTCAGTATTGTTTCTATGCTGTGAGTCAGAGGAAAAATATATCTATAGACAGAGGCACATATGTAGCACTAAACCAGTGCGTGAGTACTTGGACTTTGTAATATTTCTCTTTGTGCCAGTAACTTTAATATTTTTCTTGAATTTTCAGAAAATCTGTGTTGCATTTTGTCAGACAGAGGCAATAAAATGTTTGTTTTTTTTTTAAAAAAAGAAACACTATAGGCTCTTCTACTTGGAAATCACAAATCATGCTGGTATTTTGGACAGTCACAGCCTGGCTTTAACCTTGTAATATGCAGCAATGTTGCATTTGCTGATGTTTCTCAGAACAGTTCCTGATATAGTGATACAGCTGGAGTGCCTTTCGAGTCACACCACTCACAGCTGTAGCACATTCCAACCAATTTTCCTTTAAATCACCAACTCTGAAATCAGATACTGCACTAACCTGAACCTTTCTCTTACCCACTGGCACAGTTTCTTGACCAAACAAATCCTTTCAGTTTGTGTCCATGATGCATTAATCTCACACACAAGCACACAGGAATCTGGACTGGCTAAAGAGCAAAAGCCTGGAAGACAGGTTAACACTATGACACCAAAGAAATTTAACCTCTGTTATCCACCCGTAAAATGACCAATGCAGCAGAGTGAGCAACACTCAAGTCAGTCACAATGTGCAGACTGTCCCTGTATGTTAAATTTCCAACCACACGTCTGTGACTGATGCCCCTTTTTCCATTTGAGCCACTGCCAGTGTACAATCCTGCTCATATTATAAACGTTATGCCGAGATGCCCATAGCAATTCAGTTCTATACTTAAAAACGGGAGATCCGGATTTGCTACCCAGGCCACAAGCTTTTTGCACAAATAAACTCTTGTAGAAACTGGGACACAGACCTCATGCATTTAAGCTATACAATATGGTACAGATTTCACTCACAATTTGCTTTGTTTATACACTGCTTTTGCAGTTAGGAGTTGTAAAAATACTTATTTCAGGCTTACATACTATAGTTCAAGACTATATGACTGTTATTCAGGATAATTAGTTTCCAAAATAGTAGTTAATGCTAATGAAAACAGGGCTTTAGTACTGGTATGTACAGGTGACACAGCATTTTTTTTTAAAATTGTCTTGGCTTTCTGAGAGAAAATCACGAACGACTATGTTAGTTCATGGTCTAATTAGAGGATAACTGACCTCTGCGCTCAGCGGTACATACACAGTGGTGGCAACGTCGTCTCTATCTAAAATAAAAATCAATGCAAAATTATCATCAGGAATTTGGGAAAAAGACCTGTTGCAGAGAACTGATCTTCCAACAGGGCACTGACCCCAAACACACAGGCCGAAGCTGAGAAAGAGCCTGAACCTCTGCTGAACTCAGAATGCAGACAAGGCCTTGACAGTTTCATTTTGCTCATTTTTCCCATTCTGTGAGATGGAGCTGGAGCAATTTAGCAAGGTAAGATTGGACAAAGATTGCAGTGTCCAGATGTGCACAGATGAGATTATTCAACATAGGCTCACAGCTGTAATTGCTACCAAAGGGCCCTACCAATTTTCTCATCAAATTCAGATAGAGGAATATTTTGGCTCGAGTGTTTATGCTACTGCTCTACTCTGCATCACACTGTCTGTAGCAGCACATTTTCAACTCCTTGTTGTCAGGGAACAACTTCTACTTTTCATGCTTATCACATGCAAGCCTTAAAGCCACACTGATCAGTGACTACAGGTGATGTGAAAGGGGTCGTTTTTGTATTTCTGAACCCACAGAAAATGATTACCAACTTTTCAGTTCTCCACAGCTCTCCAGAGCCTTTTACTGTCTTTTAGCTCTTTTTTTTTTCAGGACACACTTTTAACAAAAAAACTCACACAAAGTCACACAAAGTTAGCAAGATAGCTAGTAGCTAGTGAATATACAGGAGCATTTAGTTGCTAAAGAGTTTTCTCAGGACTTGGTGGAGACCAAAACAGAACTAAAAGAACAGTGACCCAAACTATGATGGGGTAACAGACAGTGCAGTATATAACAAGCACCAAACAGTAGCTTATAAACAAAGAGTTCAGTTACTGAAAATTGTGTTTTACATTTGTTGTCTCCCAGAAGAATGCTTTCTTCAGTGATGCTACAATAAAAGTGAATTGTCTTGACATTGATGATTTTGTCTTGTCCCTTTTTTATTGGCTCCAGACTCGTACCAGTGGAAGGATATTACAAATGTGTGCAGCCGGGTTTGCGTTTGTTGCCAAACGTTGACAGTGGTGAGGAGTGGGATTCATATGGAACATATTGTTGTTATGAGCGGTGGAATCTGTCCAGCTGCCTACAGAGCAAGAAATGTCCAGAATCATACTGTCAAAAACCACAGCGCTGTTACTCTCTACAGCTAAAACCCTGTCGGTCTCTCTTTTTCTCTCTCTCTCACACACAAGACAAATCTTCTACATAAACAAATGGATGCACACAAGGACACCCAGCAGGCACACACACAAATCACCCACGCACAAACAGCATACTCACTCACATGCACGCACAATTAATGCTGATATAAATCAACTGCCCAATTTTTTGTTGGAGCACGGAACAATTTTTTCCGAAATTCCACAAAATGATCTGCAGTAATTTATGGTGTGTTTTCCACCGAGGGGAGTGATACCGGGTTCTGGGCTGTAAACGTTGCTCTGCCATGTTTATTTTCATTTCATTTTGTTCTGCCTCTACTAACACTTTACCTTGGTGATTTAAGGAGGCTAAAAGTGGTTTTGGAATACAACCAGCTGGCGGTGTGTGTGTATGTGTGTGTGTGTGTCTGCATGTGCATGTCCTCTAAAGCATTAAGATACTGAACTCTCTTCTGTTCTACTTCTTTCTGCAGTGTGTCTGTAATAAGGTGAGATGAAACAGCTTCACCCGACACTGCACCTGTCATCTCACCATCTGTTAAATCTAAATATAATTACTGAAAGTTTCTTGAACAGTTGATTATAATCACATTTTGCAGCTCATTAGCAGCTCTTCAAGATTAAAGCCACTATCATAATGTCACTAACAGACCAGAAAATCCCTGAATATACTGTAGAAACTGTGCTATGTTATCAGATATAGCTGTGCTGATGCTAATTTGCCACATTTTTTATGTTGCTTTTTGAAAAGTTGAATCTAAACTCTAAACTATATTTTATCATAGGCTGATGGTAAGGTAATGATTCATCTAATATTGAGTCAGAGTGTAAAATGTCCTTAAAATAGAATACCCACTATCCTGTTTGTTTGCTTTTACCATCCCTGCAATTTATTTATTTATTTATGTTTTATTTTTGAGTATAAGGCTGATGTTATTTTATATTTTCCTTACTGTCAATAAATCACAAGAAAAGACCAAAACCAACAATGTCTCTCAAAGCTTTCAGAGCTCTCAAGCCAGCCTGTGGCTCCTGGCCCCGAGCCTATTCTTTCCTACTAAGACATAAATCCTTAAAAGCCAGTCACAAATATATGGTTTCATTTTTACAAAAAAAAAAAGGCTCACTCATTTATTTAAACAGCTGGACACCGTAGTTTTTAGCAAACATCATTATTCAAACAAGAGGAAATAGTGTTTTTGTTGGGGATTATATTTAGTGGCGGATGAATACACAGTTGGAGTTCTGTTGATACAGCAGGGTGCCGGTGTATGCAGGATTAAAATAAACTACAGGGCCTATGTTCATCATAATGGAGAGGAATAACATAGTGCATATCAGGCTTTAGCTTTGGCAGTATTTGTTGCTCAGGTCAATTGATTGGTGTTTTTTTTTGTTTTTTTTCATGGAATTTGCTGACAATAAGAAAATATAGAAGATAACTAGACTTATCCTTTCATTGACAAGGGGAGGCAAAATTGTGTAGATTAATGGCTGAAAATGTAGAGTTCATATCCTGTGATGAGCAGTTCTGTTAAAGATTTAAAGACAATATGGCAGCTGACTGACTTCCAATTCACCCAGGGCTAAAATCCATAATTCAAAAGACTTTTGCTTGGATCATCAGGTAAAAGAAAGAGCTCATTAATCTCACACGTACTGTACGCTGCCAGCTGCCACTCAGTCAGCGAGTAAGTGTCGCTCATCAGTCAGCCAGCCAATCCCTCATTCTGTCAGCCATGTTAGCCAGCATGTCAGCACCCAACTAGCCCATCAGCTAGTGAGTTAACCAAACAGTCGGAAAAAAACACACACCCAACCGGCCAGTCAGTCAGATCAGATCTCATCATGCAGGTTAAGACTAGTTTTCCTTAAGGAAATCTGATTAAGCGTGGAATAGAGAGCGAGAGAAACAGAAGGCTGAATGAACCATGTCAGGAGCATACACGCACACAAATGTGTATGTGAATGAATAAAGGAAGATATGTATCTGTGTGCGTGTGCATGCGTGTGTGTGTGTGCAGGCAGATCCTGGAGTTATTTTCTGTAATACCCCCAGTTTCATTTCAGGTTTGGTTTGGGTCCAGGTGGTTGGCTTTAATGTAGTCCAGATGGGAGACGCAGAGCAGAGAGTGGCCAGATTTTTCCAGAGTTTCGGTCGAACCAGGGCTTTGCTAATAAAAGCAGAGGAGATTTTCACAGTTCCGCAGACAAAACCTCGCATTCTAATTCTCGAGGGGGAACGGAGAGCGAGCGAGACCGCAATGTTATACTTTGTTTTTATTAAAGGGGGTGATTGACAGCTTGGAGGGAATTTTCCCAGCATTAAACCAGGGGTCTTATTGGAGAGGACAGAGCAGAGAGCACAGGGACCTGGCGAAGCAAAGCAACACTCTGGCAAGCTGCTACTGACTGAAGGCTTGGCTTCTCTTCTAATTCTCTCTTTCTTACCCTCTCTTTCTTTCTTTTCACTACTTCTATAGCTAAAGAGAGGACTGCTGCAGTCTGTACCTGCTCCTCCTCTTTGCCCCACCCAAACCTCCTCTCCTCTCCTCTCCTTTCCTCAGAAAAGTCACCTTTTTATTAATCTGGGCTGCAACCACTGTCTTATTATTGCTTAATGCTGGATATAAGCAGCTATTTTCAATTTTATTTTCTTTTTTGATTTCTTGTCTTGTGCCTAATAACTGTGTCCGCTGTGCTTCGAGTTTTCACTCTGGGGAGGCCAGCACGTGTTCATACTTGGATCAGTACACGCCTGCTTAGAGGCTAATAAAACCTAAAGTGCCTCCTGATTCACACAGCCTGTAAAAGGATGAAACACTTGCAGCCCAGCGTGTGTGCGTGCAACTTAGGCAACTTAGGGTGTGTCTCAACCGTCATCTATCTCAATCTTCATCTATCACGAGCCCAGATCAAGTAGAGTGTGGGTCTGTGTGGGTCACCCAGTGTTTCTTATAGTTGACAACTTAATGCAGGAATGGAGGAAGAGCTCAACATCGCCTGCTGAACAGTTACCAGATATTTTGTTTTCCTTTGGTTGCTAAGATTTCATATATCTCCATTGATTGTCAGCTGGCGGTCACTGAGCCTGTACTTGGTTAAGGTCTGGCTCTGTTTTCCATCCCTGACAGCACTGAGCTGTTATGTCAAATGTAAATCTCTTTAGCACTTTCTAATATTTCAATATATGTAAAATATTCTCAACAGTCAAAATAGCTTCTCTCTTTTTACCTTTTAAAGGGAAAAATACAAAGTAGTAGAAGTTAGTATTCACAAAATGGTGTTGTACAAGGTTTCAACATGCAGATCCAGTTAATTATAAGTTTTTCTAATTTCATAATTGTTCAGCTGTACCTGTGCTGGGCCAGGCTCTGGTTTGGCTCAAGATCAGAACTGGTGTCTTTTCATTTTCCCTTGAAATTTTGAACAACCCCTGTCCACATTGCACATGTGAAACTATGGCAACGGGATAACAGCCAGTGTCAACATCAACGCTATGAAAATTAACACTTATGCACTTAATCATTTGCCTATTTTGTGATTAGTGCTTATTTTTCTTCCATTTTCTGTTTTTGCAGGGTCTTCCTGCCCACTACCACTCTGACCTTTACCTGACTTTCCACTTTGACTATGCTTATTAATACCAGACTGTGTATTACAAATGACCATTTAAGTAATTTGTGCCATAAAGCAGCAATACAAAAAAAGAAAAGAAAAGAAAAGAAAAGAAAAGAAACATCACACCATTCAATTATGCCGGTGACTTAAGCCATCAGTGCTCTGCTCACTCTGCTGTGTAAGCTTCCACACAGCTCACCTGAAAGCTATGCTGACACTTCTGCTACTGCCACTGATGCCGCACTTAACACAACTAGCAGTGTTAAATGCTAATTTTATGATGCTAATATGCTAACAAAAAGAATGATAATAAATCCAGCAGAACTTATGTTTACCATTTTCACCATCTTAGTTTAAAACATTACCATGCTAACGTTTGCTTGTTATATTTATTATAATGTTGCATCTATCAAACAAAAAGAAGTGGACAAATAAAATTCTTGATTTGATAAAGGTACACAAGTGAATGGCACTAGATAAAAAGTGAAGGAACCACCAAAGTGATTACGGTTCATCCTGAGTGGGACATGAACCTGTGAACCAAAGTTAATGGCAAACCATCCATTAGCTGTTGAGACGTCTCAGCTTGAACCAAAGTGAGGGACCAGCCACCAGACCACCATTTCCATCCACTGAGCCACGTTGCTGTAGTGTGGCTGAAACACCCTCCCAACACCCCAGCATCCACCTGTAGGCTCTGAGTCTATGTTTCTCTAGGGGTGAAATAAGAATCGTCACTCCCCACTCCTTGCTGTACTGAGCTTGGAATATACTTGGGAGTGACAAAGTCAGATCCAAATATTGATGCTCTTCATATTCTATAATTAGCATAATTATACTTTCCAAGTGAATTTGCTGACTGAGTTATGTCTTACAGTATATTCAGAGGGGATCCTGTCCTTTCCTATTGCATTCTTTTTATTCTTAAAGGTTTTGGTGCTGCAATGATGAGTTGATTCATTGATAAGTCAATCAGTGGAAACTTAATCAGCTAAATTATTTTGATAATTGTAGTATAATAGTCTTTTAAGTTTGTTTTTTTTTTTTTTTCGCAAAAATGCCAAAACCTCTTTCTTGAATGTGGATAATTGCTGATTTTATTGGTCTTCTAGTGAGTTTTGAATGTCAGCTTGGGCTTTGGGAAACTGTAATGGTCACAGTCTTCATTATTTTCTAACATTTTATAGACTGAATGGGACATCAATTAATTGAGAAAATAATCAGCAGATTAATCTAGACTGATTTATATATTAGTTGTAGCCCTAAAAAGTTTAATTAATAACTAATTCATGGGGGAAAATAGTTGTAAGGGATGGGACACCAGTCCTCAGAACCTTTGTAGTTTTGGTCTCTTGGTCATTCTCTTTGCTCATAAGGGTATATTTTCCAGACAGACATTAATACTGAGTCTAGACAGTGAGCGTAAGCTACCAACGAGAATTCTACTTTAAAAAAGGAGAAAACCAGATGAATAACAATGGAGAAGCATAATGGGGAAACAATCGTCAGCTCAAGAGGGAACATCAGCTCAGTTTCGTTACCTGGCCTGATCACCCTCAACCACAAGCTTCAGTGTTTGAAAAGATGCCTGTCAAGAGGAGCTAAAGAGAAACAAGTCAGGATGTGTTCAGGAGACAAAACATTATGCAAGGTTTACAACATTTCAGATGATGAGAAAGTCTGGTGTTTTTGATGAGCCACAAAGTTGTTTGTCCTCCTTATTTTTTAATGTAATGTTGTTTCTCGTGCTCTCGCAGTCCAATGTTCTGTGTTTTTGTTGTCATGTGGGATCAGGTGACTGACTGCAGTTTATAGATACACAAGTGATGAGCAGTGAAGAGGAATAAACACGTACACATTTGGGCTATGCACCCTTAATATTGTATGTACTTGTCAGGGGAAAACACTCGTACACACACATTCAATCACACAATTACGGAGGCTTCCATGGTGGTATCCTCTTCAGCAGGAAATGTCTTTTTAACAACCAATTAACAGTGAGCCAGGCTGCTAGCTCACATGAGGAATGTTTACACAGTAGAGCTGTCGGAGAGACAGAAAGAGGGAGAGAGATTCATCATGGGGGAGAGACGGGAGAGATAGAGATAGAAAAGGGGAGGTAGGAAGAAAGCAGGGGAGCTGAACGAGGTAGAGTCCAGGATTTGGCACTTTCACAGGTGTGCACAACAGGGGGTTTGAGGAGGAAGGGGTTTGTGTGTGTTGATGTGTATGTATGTTTCTGTGGGTGTGCATGAGTGCATGGAGCTGCCAAACTGGCCACCTGTCTTTCCCTCGTTGTAGTTTTAGTGTTTCCTTTCATCCGGCCCTCAGCAGCACAGCTCCCACTTGGAGCAGTTAGCCTCCTGCCGTGTGTGACTGTGCGCCTGTGTGTGTGTGTGTGTGTGTGTGTGTTTGCATAGCTCAGGTCCCAGTTGGATTAGAAAGACTAATGTTCCTAAAGGTGCATTTCGCTCTTTCCTCCACGTTTTTATATCTTTGTTCTTTATGTTTTATTGAGACAGTTCGAGTGGAGGCAGGAAGTTGGCCAACAGGCCTACGGAGCAGGAGAGGACACCAGAGGAAACTTCTGCTCCAATGTCAACAGGAGGTCACGCTTCAGGAAAAGCACTGCTACCTATCCATCTTTAATTAATAGACCTTATTCAGCTGGGTACCATCTAAGCGCAAAAACATGGATGAGTTGGAAAAAAAACAGGAAGTCCTCCTGTCTCCTCCACTGATTCTCATGTTATGACAGTTGAGAAATGTGAAAATGAAGGTCCAAGAGCTACTTGTTTTAAAAACATACTTATGTTTAAAAAAAAAACACAAAAACACGGTGGTTGATTTGAGGTTTCTAAACTTTACATTCAATTTCCTACTCAGCAGTTTCTGGGTCTATAGAGTGAGGGGAAGGACCAAGGCAAGTATATGATAAAGCTTGTACGATAAAGTGGTTAATTATCGATACAAGTTTAGTAATTCCAGGGTTAGTGACTAGCTGATGAACAGAGTGGATCATTTAGCTGCTAAAGAACAAGATACTTTTTCCAGGAGTTATCACAAAGCAGAGCTAAAAGCAGCGTTAATAACTTTTAAGGGAACAAAGTCATTCCAAACCATTTGCATTCTCTTAGGACAATTTCTGAGGAAGTTTAATATGATGAGTGCCCAAAGATAGGAAACAGGGAGCATGACCTGCAGCTCTAGACTACTTAGCAACAAAGGTGCGGTGAAATACCAAATCATCTCCATTACTCCAGTGTAAGGTTCCCATGTGCAACAGGAAAATCAGCTGACAGGATGTTTCTTGTTATTGCTGAGCTCACCCCAGAACACAATGCCTTTATGTGACACCCTTTTCCTTCATAAGTGACTGAAATAGATAACAAGTTTGTGTTCTCTATATTTAGGCCCTAGCTCCAGTCTTCACTCATATTCCAAATATGTTTTATTTTGCCTGAATCGTTTTCGGGCTACGTCCTCCAACCCCTCTGGAATTGATACCACCTAAGACTGCAAAGTTTGCATAAAAGCCGTTACCCAGTCAGCACGCCGCACCCGCGTATCTTCAATGAGCTCTGTCATACGTATAAATGCACAGTCGACGAATCTGGGAACCTCCGTTCCCAAAACCACTTAAATACTTCAGCTGATTTGTTATCAATGTAAAATACAGGGACTATTAGACAGTTAAGCTATATCACGAGAGTGTACAGACGTCATATTGCCCATGCAAATGGTCATTCAGGTAAAGCAATTGCAGGGCGAAACCTGACAGACGGCTCAAGGAGAGATTGGGGACTTTCAGACCAATTGACCAGAATATTAGGGACACACTTCAGATTACGACCCGCGCTAAAGCGGCGACTATCTTGCATCTGCTCATAACAGAACTGGAGATCTTAAACAACATCACCCAGCCAAACCCTGTCTCAGAACCAGAGCTGCCGCAATCACCACACTGAAAACGTCTTAGTCTTTTGCTTCCCTGTGTTCCATTTTGGGAGGAAAAACCAGCTCTGGCACTTGAGTTTAAAGGGCATTTCATGCTGCATTCTGTCTTTGGTATAAGCGATTCTCCAGGAAGGATTTTGCAACTATGTTTAGTCCATTATTTGTCTGTATTTTCTTTCTGTGAGACTTCCTCAAGCACACTATGAAACTACATTTTTGCAGTCTTTCTTAAGTCCCAAATTTAAATCTACTCTTTTCCCCCCTTCATCACCTTTGAGAGTTATATCATTAAAGTAAATGTCCTCTACATGACATCACTCTTAGGACACATTAACTTCAAAATACGCAAGCGCGATCAAAGCCCTCAAAAGTCACACACACAAACCAACAGTCTCCACCGAAAAGTCCCGTTTGCAGACAAGATGTTTAATTTTTGTTGGTTGTTTTTCTTCACCAGGCACTTGTCACGTTGTAGGAAAAAGCTCCATAACTGGCAACCTCCGTTGCAGAAACTGCTTGTTAGCATTGTTAAAAAATAATTTGGAAACACCAAACCTGTGCAGCACCAGGGTTTGCCTCCATTAAAAGAACGGCTCATTTACATCTCACTTAATGGTGGAAAATAGTTTGAGAAATGCAGCGTTGCGCAAGCCTCCCACAAGTCGAACAGACACCACAGACCGTACATACCACAGACTTTGCACGAGAGAATCTACTACTAGCATCTCTCTGACATCAGCCACACAATGCAACTTTTCCAGGTAACCCAAACTTTTTCCTTTTTTTCTTTCATCTCCTGACATTTGTTGCAGAACCTGAGGTGCGCACAACCAGTGCATTGAATCCAGCTATGTTATAATAAGTGAGTAGGTGTATGGCAGGCAGAGGAATAAAGAAAAAAAATACCTATTATAAAAAAATGTGACAATATGTTAAAAAAGGAAGGGCAGCATTCCACATTGCTAATGCCCTGATCATTTTCCATGAAGGCAGCGAACAGATTTGGAGAAAAACAGAAGCTGAAAGAGAAGAACGCAGGTAGCGAGAGATGGAAGGAGTGGAAAAGGTTATGGGAAAAATCATAGATAGATAGATAGATAGATAGATTTTTTAAAAGAGGTACAGAGAGGGTATGTGATGCGTATCTAAACACGCTGGAAAGCCAACACAAACCAGACTCTGGCCAGTGGCACTCCTGGGAAAAGAGAGGAAGAGCAGAGGAGGAGTAGAGAAAAAGAGCATGTGGAAAGGTAAAGAAGAGGACAGTGAGTGGACACAGGCAGATGTCCAAAGAGCCATACCTGCAGATCACCACTTTTTTCTGTCGCTTCTCTGCTCAAACCTCTGAACCGCCTAACGCTCTTACCCTCTGTTCGTTCGTTTCGGATTCAAGCCCCGCAAACAGCGAAGCGCGGAAGAGAGGCAGAGAGGGGAGAAAAGGATAGTGAAAGAAAAGTAAAAGTAGTAGTCAAGGATGATGTGAGCTACAGGTACAAGTTGAAGCCAGCCTGCTCACTGTGCTGCTTTTGGTGAATGAATTTATTTGAAAAACTTTCAAATGATCTTCCTGCCTGAATGCAAACATGACAAAACATTTGGTTTTAGAATCTCTGTACAACACAGGATAAGCTTGCAATGGAAGTCTTAAGGACTGTGAAGGTACCGTTCAATATATGAATGAAATTTACTTCAGATATACAAAAATGGTGAAGGTCATCTTGAGTTATTTTCAGCAACAATCTCAGAAAAAGTATCATTAGAATAACCAATACCACAAAGTTCAAGGCTGTTTTTTTGTCGTTTTCAGATGCCACAATCAATGTCAGCCCAAAGAATCGCTATTTGTCAAGAATGTCAATATGCCTGTTAAATATACGTTTATATAATGTTATATCACACAACATACACTGAAGCCATAATAATAATAACACACAGCTTTTGGATGAATAATAAATTGTTCATGAAGTTTTTGTGTGTTTTTTCAATCAAAATATAGCCTTAGACTCTGAAAGTCAGAGTCGATTACAGTAAAGTTCTTTGCGTTGAAAGGTACCATAAGTGTTGATAAGAATGCAAAAGTTCTTAAAGTATAGTTAAACTTTTCAGAAGTTATCAATCCTATTTGAAAATACCACCAATAAAGTTCTAAAAGCAATATAAAAAGTCAACAAAAGAAATGTTTACAAAGTTCCTTGAAAAGTCTGAAGTGTTGAAAGTCCGAAATGCACACAAGTTCGTACCGTTGCAGTAATTAAAATCACTGAAAGGCTGTCAAAGTATACTATCTATGGTGTGTGTCTCACTGTTAGCTTTCGATGGCCTGTTCCTCGTTTTGTTCGCAAACAGAGAGAAACAACATTCAACATCAATATCTGCCGAAAACAGGACAGACAGCATCATTTCCCTGCTCCAGTCCTTACGGCCAAACTAAGTGTCTGTTAGCTGTAGCTCTCATTAATAATAAGAATATGAGAGTTATAACCAACCTTATTCACCTCCCGCAAAGAAAGCAAATTAGCATATCTCCAACATTTCAGTCTATTGATAATTAGTCATTTCCAGATTTGTTTTTTAAGTCAGTTTTGGCAGACCAGCCAGTTCAGTTTCTCATTAACTCCTTGGTAAAATATAACAGGTTGTAAAGTCCAGGCAACGTCACCCTTGTTCTCTTTAAGCACTGCTTAACAGGTGAGCAAGACCAGTTTACGTCAGCCCTTCATTGGTGAAATTGCATTTAGCAAAATGTAAATTTGTTTACTGTGAGAACATACTGTTTCACCGCAGTCACCGACACAATAAATCGCAGGTTCTATATGTAAGGTTGAGCTGCTTTCGACCGCATGCATAAAAAAGGATAGTGAAAGAAAAAGTAAAAGTAGAAATAAGGATGATGTGAGCTACAGGTGTAGTTGCTGTGGAAGCTGCATTTCTGCTCACTGTGCTGCTTCTTTGGTGAATGAATTTATTTGAAACTTTCAAAATGATCTCTCCCCTTGCTGCCTGAATGAGCAAACATATGATAAAACATTTGGTTTTAGAATCTCTCTGTACAACACAGGATAGTTTTGCAATGGAAACTTTGGTTGGGACTGGGACAAGGTACCACCAATATATGAATGAAATCTACTTCCAGATATACAAAAAATTTATTGGTCATCTTGAGTTATTTTCCAGCATTAACTTTCAGAAAAGATTACTAGAAATAACCAATACCACAAAAATTCCAGCATGTTTTTTTGGTTTGTTTTTGTGATGCCTTGAACTGCGTCAATAACCAATGCTCTGTACCTTAAAGCAATCCTCATTATTTGTCAAGAATGTCAATATGCCTGTTAAATAACATAGTTTCATTATATAATGTTATATCACATAAATATACATTTATATTTCAGTTTACACATTAATAACACACAGCTTTTGATGAATACAAATTTGTCTTTCATGGGTTTTTTGTGTGTTTTTTCAATCATGTGCCATAAGTTCCTTAGACTCTGAACAAAGTCAGAGTCAATACAGTAAAAAGTCTCCTTTAAGTGTTGAAAGGTACTCCATAGTGTTGATAAGAATGCAAAAGCCCTTTAAAAGTATAGTTAAACTTTTCAGAAGTGTTTCAATCCTATTTGAAAACACTCACTACAATTAAAAAGTTCCTGTAAAGCAATATAAAAAGTCAACAAAAAGAAATGCTTCATAAAGTTCCTTGAAAAGTCCTGGAAGTGCTATTGAAGTCCTTCAAAAGTCCTTGAAATGCATCACAAGTCTGTAAATCTTCAAGTTGCAGTAATTGTAAAATCACTGAAAGCGCTGTCAAAGTGACAAGCAATTTATCCATGTGGTGTGTGTCCTCACTGTTAGCTTCTGATGGCCGTCTTCCTGTCTCTGTCTTTGTTCTGCAACAGAGAGAAACAACATCTAACATCATCAATGATTCCGTTTTTCGAAAAAACATTAAAATAAAAAAAATGCAACATGTTGTTTTTATGGACAGAGCCATGCGAGCCATTTCCCCCTGTTTCCAGTCCTTATGCCAAACTAAGTTAGCCCGCTGTTAGCTGTAGCTTCATATTTACACAGACATGAGAGTGATATCAACCTTATCTACCTCCTGCAAAGAAAGCAAATTAGCATATTTCCCAACATTTCAGTTCATTGATAATTAGTCATTTCCAGATTTGTTTCTTTAAGTCAGTTTTGGCAGACCAATGGCTCAGTTTCATTAACTCTTAAAAATATAACAGGTTGTAAAGTCCAGGCATAACGTCTTACCCCTTGTTCTCTTTAAGTACGTTTAACAGGTGAGTAAGACTGCTACGTTTGATGTCAGCCCTTCATTACGGTGCGTGAAATTGCATTTTAGCAAAATGTAGAATTTGTTTACTGTGGAGAAATATACTGTTTCACTGCAGTCACTGACACAATAAATCAGTGTGGTTCTATATGTAGTACATTAAGCTTGACTGCATGCATTAAACTCACACAAACACACTCTGTGCAGTAGCATACAGTCAGTATATTAATTGTGGTAGCAGAGTTTGTAAAGTATCTCTTTAATTCTGTTACAGCCTGGACAGTGACATCATGAGCTGCTGTATGACAGCCCTGCATGATGATATGCTTCTCATTTATCTGTGGTATCAGAGAGGAAAAGCCTTGATTTCCTGGCTGGTGAGGAGAGTTTCTCTATCTGGCCAGGAAAATAACATCACATTTTCCCTCCTCACCTAACCTCTGCTCTGCTCACTTCTCAGGCCATCTACCACTGGCTTTTCAAGCAGTCAACAGTCGAGGGATTTTATCGAACACACCACTGAGTGATATGCAACACACGTCATTCCTGCTTTGGTAAATACTTTTCAGGGCTGATGCTCAAAGATGAACTCATAGCTGATAAACGATCTTAGGCTGTTTGTGGTTGCTTTCCATGGACAAATATGCAAAAATTCTCTCTTATTTTCTTTTTGCAAAAGAAAACACACAAACTTTATTTCATATGGTACACAAGAGGTGCTAGGTGAAAATTCTCACTAGGCTGTGGTTCAGCTCCTCTACACTTCTGTCCTCCCCTGACTTTTCTTTCCCCCTCTCCTATCGTCTCAACTAACCCTCTCTGCCCCCCTCCCCCGCCTTCTTCTCATCGGCCGAACACCTGTTACACATTTCCTCTCAGACCGTGCACAAGATGTAGGTGTTTGGAAAAATCTGTTTGACTGACATCAACAAAGGTGGGTAGGTGTTTGGAAGGGTATCAGGCAGTAATGAGAGCGTGAGATCATAGGATTTGGACAGGAATCGTTCCTCCCACTGATTGAGGTGAGTGTGAGGAGACATAGGGGCTGTTATTGTCAATCCTTCCTCCAGCTGGACTTAGAGCAGAGGATCACCATTAGATTGCTATTATCTAGACATGTACCATTACCATTATATCGCTGGCTAAGTTATATGCAGTTGTTGTCTTTATCTTATTACCAGGGATATTTCCTGGGTACCAAGTGTAGACGATCTGGCCATACGTTTGTCTGGCACAGTTACCGCAGCAAAAAATTTCTGACACAACACTAAAAGTTCAGTGTTAGATTTTGATATTTTGAATCACTGGGGTCGTTGAAACTTTATCTACACTCCATTTTACACCAGCTGTTAATATTTATACAGCAAGAAATCAATGAAATACAAAAAAACCCAACAAATTTACCAGGGTAGTTGACTCAATATATCAGAATTCATTGCAGCCACAAGACTTGATAAGTTATGTTTTGTGTGACATTTTTCTACTGTAGTGTTGTGTTATAAATCATCAACTAATCACAGCATATAGTCCATACTATGTGTAGTCCATCCCATATACCAATTTCAGGTATTGTCTAAATGTCAAGTGAGAGTTATTGTAACTTAATTAGCAGCCGTGTCTCCAAGAAATTTCACTGTATTCAACATCTGCTTTTGCAATACAATATCAGCTCTCAGTAACTATAGCATGATTCTATATTTTTATAGTTATGTTTAGGCGCTCAAATCACATGATTAAATTTAGTTTATTAAGATTTAATCAAAACTACACTCTTGGGACTCAGGATGACAATGTATACTTCGACAAACATCCATCCATTACAACATCTGAAAAAAACTGAAAAAAACACTGCCAGGGAGAATAATCCAGGCACCAATTACTGTGTTTGTTTTTAATGTAACTGACAAATAAGTAGTATTTAAGTGTAGTTTCTAGGGGAGCGGACTGAACATTGTGTAAATTACTCCACAATACCGTATAAGGAGATAATAAATGGTCACTAATCACGAGTATTAAACCATGATTCATAGACAGGGAAGAAAAGGCAAATTTAGGCTGCCAGAGTAGTGTCTGGAAGCCTATGTGACCTGAATAGTGTTTTGCCATCTGACACACTATATAATTTGCATGGAATTGTTTCTGTAAAGCGTGAGTGAGTAAATGATTACAAACGGAGCCAAGAAAATTTTGGCCTCACAGTGGCATTGCTGTTATTGTGTTTTCTACTAACACTAACATAAAACCAACAGCTGGGAGACACAAGTGTGCAACCATGCTCTCTGGTGTTTGTTGGAAAGCACTGTGGAAAACTGTAGGTATTTATCAGAGGAAATAAAAGTACTTGATGCGGGTTAGGGAAAGTGGGTACATGAAAAATCTTGGTCAAAAACTGTGCATGACAATTGGATGATTTACCAAATTACATGAAATGACCATGAAATCAGCCCACGTCTCACTGTGAGCACTCAGCGATAGTTTAAGAAGCACAGCTGTGGCTGGTGAAGGCGGTTCAGCTGGAGTGTGACTGGTTCAGTCAAAACAGGAGGAGGGGGGCTTTAAGGCTGGCCTGGTAGTCAAAACAATCTCCTGAAGACTAATAGGGCATGGTCGGATGACATCTCTGCTCTCTCTCTATTTCTCTCTCCAAACACCCACCCACATATACACACACACACGCACGCGCAAAACACACACACAGACATACCACTGACTTCCCAGGAGGGTGATTTGTCCGACACTAATATGATTACCTGATGATGTTTACTTTAGATACAATGTGATGATATTACCACACTGGAATAATATTGTTTTATCAAGGTGAAAACAGCCTGTCTTAACTTTAATCTGAAGATGGTAAAAACTCTCTTCAGGGCATCTTATCAACTCTACAAATTCAAACTTTATTACTGTTTTTGTGAAACCCAATCCGGGTTGTTCCTTTACCTATAACTGTACATTTTCCATGCATTCTCTCTCTCTCTCTCTATTCCTGCGTTAAGCCGTTCTGTCAAATACAAACATCTAATTTAGTTTCTGGCTGCATTGGGAGAGGAATGACTGGTTGGAAAAAATAATTCCACTTGGGCACTGGCCCGACAATCATATAAGGCGATTGGTATTCAACCATGAAATGAAAACTGGTAATATCCCTTTAGTTTATCGAGTGAAAATATGTGAATATGCGTCAGTGCCTCGAGTGGCTAATAGAGGCTGTAATTATCCCCATAAATGATCAGCGATTAGAAGACCATAGACATACATTAAAATGGTGCAATAAATAACACACCAGACATTTAAATAAGCTAACTAATACACTAAATAAGCCACAGTCGACCGTTATGTGGCTTGGATACACCAGACGTGTACCTCATGTTCACTGTGGTTTGCTAATAAGCATCCTGATGGCTTCTGAAAAACACTTGATTTATCTTAGATTGCCTAATCAGATGTAGTTCGCACCAGACAGCCACACATGTATTTAATTATTCCCACATTTTCATAATCTGTTATAATGACTCCAGAGCAAGCCCAACTTCATTTTCACTGCTCTCAGATGACTTAATTCTGCTACATTATGCGCTAACCAGCACTTTGTCATCAGCGCTAAGATTTGCACCCTGCAACAGCCAATCTGTCATTAGCTTCAGTAGATACTGTTTTAAGAAACTGCACAAATTAAACGGCCAATTTCTGCTTTTTTCAGCATCAGTTTTTTCAGTTAAGGTTTGCTCTTTGCCTGGCTCAGCTTTCTGTAGTTTTGTTTTAATTTGCTCTGTGAGCAACCCTCTCCCTATAGACCAAATGACAACAGAATGATAGTTTTGCTAATAGATTTTGTTAGTTATCTGACCCGACTTCTTCTGTTGGTGTTAAATTAGGCTTTAACTGCTTCCATCTGTGCTGAAAATATACAGACAGGTCCATGCATGAAGGCACACAGTCACACACAAAGCCAGGCTCACATACATATACACAGACACACACTGAACGTGGGTTAGAATATATTTGCCTGCGGTAGGCTATATTAACTACCATCGATGCACCTCATTAGCATAGTTTGAAATGAGAAGCAAACAGGCGAAGCTTTTGCTCAGAAGGCACAAAACATTAACTCCAAGTCAACACCAGCATTATCAGTAAATGAGGGTAATTCAGTTTTCATCTATGACCTTGAAACGTCTGCTTCATGCGCACAAGTGACGTAATGCTTTTTTCCAGTGAAAACAGACTAATATCCAAATGACTGTAAAAACCACAGTCATTAGCGTGCTCCTTCACGTCCTATCCATGCATTTAAGCTCTCTTAAGATGCATGGTTCATTTGATCTCTATAAAGAAGCAAAGTGTAGTTTCAGCACAGTCGAAAACCAACTGTCCAAACTGCAGGATAAATAGCTAAGTTGATTATCCCGCTGAGTCGTTGGCTATTTCTCTCTTTCTCTCCTTCTCTGTCTCTATTTCCACAACTTCCTGCACACCATTAGTTTAGAAAGTGTTGAAAGCACAGTCGTGATCCAGGGCTCCTTAACTGAGTAATCATATATGAGGTTTTTTTGGATGTCTAGAAAGAAGCAATGAACTGCCGTCTGGCTGTAAAGACTAGAAAAAATAAAAGCAGAATGAAATGCTTTTGATAAAAGTCTGTGAGTGTGGTGCACTGTACGCCTGTGTGTCAGTATTTCTGTGGCCGTGTGTGTGAGTGTGTACCCACATGTGTATATGTGTCATTTGTGTGGGTGTGAGTGTGTGTGTAAGCAGGGAGGGCGTTTCACAGAGAGCGGTTTCCAGGCTTCTTTAACATCACCATCAAAGTCCAACGTCAATGTGTTTCTAATAGCAGCAGCTGAATTAAACACTGGCTGTACAGGCCTCAGCAGAGGATAAATCATTTACAGAACAATTAGCTCATTTGTTGCTCCGCTCTGCACTGCCAATGACTTCCAGACACTGAGAGCCAGCCAGTGTGTGTGTGTATTCTATACGTGCAAGGACAAGTACAAAATCTTACTCATACAAATTCTCTCTCTAATTTTCTCTCTTATACACATATACATGCACTTAGATTCAGCCACCAAAAGCCCTCATTTGCTGTCACACAAACACACCAGCAGAGATAAGTCAGTTTCCAGTTGCACAGTGCAGTTTTAGAGCCGCTGTCTTTCCATCCGCCCTGATTTCCAGTCACACACAAAAATCATCACATATAAAAGTTTTACAGCAGCTCAGATGTAAATTAAAACTGTTTGTGATATTAGGAGCAGTATACATCATTTGTTATGTTTTCTGTTCCACTGAATTTACACATTTCTTTTTAATTTGTAGAAAAATTCCAAATAAATCAGATTCCTTTAACTTGGAATTAAATTAGGGTTGTGCCTTAAAATGCTTGTAAACTCGACTAAATTTAACCATCTCAAAGGGACAAAAGTCTATTTACACCAACCACACAATAAGTATCATAGTAGTTACATTTTTGTTAGATTTTTATTTTGTTTCCAAACACATAAATTCTCTTTTAATCAAATCAAGTCAGCTCATTAAGTCAAATGAGCTTCTTTAAATTTTAAATATTGGAAAATGTTTGGACTTGTCACATTCATCTTAGAAGGAAAAAGTTCAGCGTGGCTGCTGTTATTGGCAGATGAATTCCCATTTCTATTTACATTTGTCATTGAATTGAACTGACCCTATTCCTGCATCAGGCCAAAAGAAATAACCCACAGTTGTGAAGGAAGCTGTAAAAATGCTTCAAGCACTATGGCCTAAAGACAACAAAGTAGACAGATTTGAACACTTGAACACCACTCTGTTTTTTGTTGTATCAGTGAATTACTGAATAAACACCATCTCAATATCATTCAGTAGCATACTGGTACTCCTGTGCTGCCTTCACCTTCTGTATACTGAGCACAAATAAATATGCGTTTAAGTGCAACTGCAGATGCCCAACTGGTACAACACAGTTCAAGATCACTACAGGTGCCCGCTAGCAAAGATAGATTGGAGATAACACAGATGTGATTGTTAAAAAAGCTGTAATCGTGCAGTGCTCCCGCTGTAGCTTGAGTCCAGGCACCTGACAGTTGTACTGATCAGCAGAGGCAGAGAGGCCTAACACAGGATATCTGCATCAATCAACCAGACAGCACGGGGATTTAAGCAGCCCTCAGCTCACCTCAATCCTCTATACTAAAGCCCTGTACATCTCATTTACAGATGTAGCCATCAGTAGTGTCCCCTTTTTTTACTGCGTATATCAAAGGCACCAGTATGCAAGGGCTGCGCTCCAGTCTCTCCATGCCAAACTGCTGGTGCTCCACCCCAGGACTGTTTTTATGAAAAGTCAAAAATCATCATGATATATATGGATGTTTGAGGAGAAGCTTGGCTGCAGATCAAAAGATAGTAAGTAAAAATGTCCTAGAATATATCGCCCTACATGACAGTTTCAGAGGGGAAAAGTGAAGCAAACAGAGGCACAGCAGAGTACACTGGAGCACAGCAACATAGCCAACTAATAGGTCTCATTAGGGGAAAATCTACTAGATCACACTGAGGAGTTTTTAATGGACATTCCTCAAGTGCCTCAAAAAATCTTCTTCCAAAGAAATGGAAAACTTTTTTTTTTTAAACATCACTATCACCTTTTCCAGAACACCTAAAATAGCATTAAACCATAAAAAGATATATATATACATATAATACATCCTTAAAAGTATTAAATTTATTTTAAATATCACTAAATCTTGTGAATAAAGTCCAACAGATAATGAAATCATATTAGTATTCCACTGAATATGTAAGATGCACTAGTTTAGCCCTCTCTATGTAGTAGTCATTACTAACAAGACTGCTTGTTTTGAAATAGTTATACTGTATACACACACATAATAAGAGGAAATGAGCGTATACTTTTCACTCTCCCACAATGGAAATGAATGTAATTGAGGCAGCTGGTCTAAGCAGACCTGACAGCTGTGATGAACCTCAATGACCATAAAAACATACAAAGAGAGAGCTCAAGACACAAAGTCTCATTTCACCTCACAATCGTTTCCTCTCTGTAATCACCAGCACTGACTCTGCCCTTTAGCCCACTGAAATACACTGTATAGCCACTTTTCCAGGCAAAGTGAAATACTCTGAGGTTATGCCAATCACAGTTAACCATTTAAATGCCACTTGAACCTTGGCTCCTTTATTTTTCTCTTTAAATAACTTTCAGGGTAATAATATCAATTTCATTTGGCCATTGGGCATTAAGTATGTTCACAGCTGAGATATAAGATATCATAACGGCACAACTGCAACACTATTACACTTGGATCTTTCACCATTTATTTTCACTGTTAACTCCTTATAAGTCACCTGTATGTATCAATTTATCAATAGGTGGAACAAGTCTGGTGATATTCTCTAGGTTTCTAACATGTGTTGACTGTGTATCCAAAGCCTGATATAAGTGTTGTCCAAATAAGTATTAAAAACGCTCCAGTGTCGCACTGGGTAACATGGTCCTTTTTTAACATGAACATGGACACTGTAGTTTATCTCGAGGTAATACACTGTCCTGCTGCTGTAAATACTCACTGGAGGACCAATTGTGTGTTAATTTGTCGCTTAAAATTAGTCACCAGCAAATACACCATTTCCACCTGTTAAAGTAACATTTGTGAAAATCTACTGTGCCCAGCAGTTGTAGGGATTTAGTGAGCCATTAAAAATGAAACTGTATATTTGTAAGCAATTTTATTGTTTATATTTTATTATTTATTGATTTAGGTATTTTTGTGGGAGTTGTTAATGATAAGAAAAATTTGAATAGCACCCCTTTAAGAGGATTAAGGAAACATTTTAAAGGCATTTCATTTCACTTAAACTGGAACAAACCACATCAAAGGTAAAACTTCTGAATCTTTCCCTAACTTGTCTTCTTTCACCTAGGTTCAGCTCATCAGTGCATTTCAGGAAATACTGTAAAACATTTTTAGACATTCTGTGCACAACAGAGCCTAGTGTGACATTTCACAGAGCTGATAAAACAACACTATGGGATTGACAGTAAGTAACACAGACTTAGTCAAAGTGTCTGTGTTTGAGATTTTTGACATACGTATGTTTCAAAATTGTTCTCTATCCAGCATGCATTTACAGGTCAGTTATGCATGTGCAGCAGTGGGTTGACAGCAGCAGATAGTATTACACAGCTCCTACTGACAGCTCTGACCTCCACTGGGCTGATCGATATGCAGAGAGCTAAGGGAGAGGCAGAGGAACAAGAGGCTCAGGGAATGAGTTGAGGAGGAAAAAGTACAACAGAATGAGAAGCATTTGAAAGTAAATGAGGAAGAGAATAAAATGAGAGACTCAGGTAAGACAGGAGCGAAAAAAGGAAGAGAAAAGGAGAAAAGAGGAGAGAGACAGAGACAGGTTTCAGACTAGTTATCTCCCAGCCGAGGGTGTCTGGGTTTAGACACCAAGGACGTCTAGGCTTTCACTCACAGAGGTTCAGAGGGGAGGCAGGAGGGAGGGGGAGACACACAGTGCAGAGACTCAGGTTATCCCCCAGCTAAAGGGTCTCTGGGTTTAGACACTGAGGAGGGTATTAGCTTTCACACACTGCTGGGGTAACGGGGGAGTCTGCCAGATGTCAGCTCCTTACCCATAAATCCTGCTAAATGGGCAGTGGCTATGGGTTAGAGGGGGAAAGTTGAGTGGACGTCACCTCTCTATCATCCTCTGTGGTGTTTGTTGAAGTCAGAGCTGGAGTCATATATT
The DNA here is from genome assembly GCA_033238685.1 of Lates japonicus. Lineage (NCBI taxonomy): Eukaryota > Metazoa > Chordata > Actinopteri > Centropomidae > Lates > Lates japonicus. Next base: position 8,881,138 of record BRZM01000006.1, on the reverse strand, counting down.
TTTGATTTCAGTCAGCTGATGTCAATTTTTCATTCCCTGTTATTTCTCATCAGACTGATGACTTTCTTAGGCTGAGAGTGTTCTTGATTTTGTCTATTTCCTGTGTTGAATCAATCAAATGCTGAAATGAGTTGAAGCTTGCACTTGGATCAAGTTCTGCTTTTCTCCTTTTCTGTATCTCTATTAAAGTGCAGAGTGGCAGTACAGGGTCAGTACAGGAGTTGTTAAGTTGGTATAAACCAGAAGTAAATATAACATAGTACTATTCTTAAGTGTACATATACCTGTATTTTGTGTGGTGATATCAAGTTTCAGTGGAGCAAACTCATTGCCAGTTACCAATCTGTGTATCTCAGGTCAGTTGTTGAGGAGTTATGATTAAAACCTTCTCATATTCAGGCTGACGTCAATACATTCTTGAAATTATACACATGGTTTTGGATGGATTTCATGGGCTCCTGGTCATAAATCTCACTCGCTGCATAAATACCCTTGTAAACTTTAAATTCATATTTTTATAAAGACAAAGAAAAAAAGAGCACAGTTGGGGTTAGACGGTTTTTACACAATGGTTGCGCACATTTTGTTAGTGTTACGGTGAAAAAGACTCCATGTTGCTAGACCCTCCTCTCTGCTCAGCTCTCTCTCAATCACTTCAATTTGCTGTAATGTCCAGTGAGTTTCAGAAACCACCTTGAACTTTCAAGCCACCTGCTCGAGTTAAACTAACCCCCAACAGCACAATAACACACAGTCACTCACCCCAAAAGAGGACTTTAAAGAGGTTTTGCTTTTAAAAATCCCTCAGGGCCAATCAGGTTTATAGACGCAGTCACTGATCTCAGGTCGGCTTTAAACACCAAATTGACCCTAAAGCACTGCACAGTTTCCCGCAAGAAGTTTCACTCTATTTTCCTTTGGCCAAATCTGGGTCATTTATTATTTTTTAAATTCAGGAAAAAAACGTTTAAGTCCTCTGTCTGTACAGTTTCAAAAGTATCCATACAAATGTATTTAATCATAATTGTTCAGGTCAAACAGAAACAGTCAAAAGCTTAAATAATTTATTTACATATTTCTTACATACACTATTTTTGATTTAACCTTTTCATTGGATGCTGTTATTTATTTCTACTGACTTATAGTTTTCTGCTCACCATTTTCCTCTGGTTGCTGAGGCAGAAAGTACAGATGTGCTTTGGCTGAGTTGATTGGTCAGATCCTCGGTTGGGGGAGGAGTTAACATGGAAAAATGGTGGTGAGGGAGCGTGGCACGGCTGTCCGTCATGAAGCCCCTCACCCAGGAGCAAGACGTTCCCCAGATGACTGATGTAGCTGCTGGCCAAACGTAGCGTCTCAATCTTCGACAGCTTCCTGTTATCAAATCAGGATAGGATTTATGGTATTAATGAGGACAAAAACGTGTATAAAAGTGTATAATCATTTGATAGAAAACTGATCATGCTGTGGCATGTGAGTGTTTCAAAACAAGGCACAATATAAAGACAATGATGCTACAATTTGAATATTTCTTCCCTGTTCAAGCCTGAAGTGGCCACATCCCAGACACTAACGCTGTGACACATCTATTATAGAAAATATAACTCATAGTTACATGCAGTATTGCCCCAGTAAGAGGCCTGTTCAAAACAAAATGATTCAACTGTGATTACAAACTATCCAGAGCTACATCAGGGACTACTTTTTAGTTATTTTAGTTCCCAGATGGAAATAATTCTTTCGCTAGGAACCTATTTGTGCATCAGACCAAATGACACAGGTTGACTCATGCTGCTCTGTACCTGTCTGCAGGCTCGGTGGGGATGAGTGTGCGCAGCGCTGTGAATGCTGTGTTGACAGAATTGGTGCGATCTCTCTCCCGTGCGTTGGCTGCGGTCCTCTGCCGAACCTCCACAGCGGGGGCTGAGCCCGGGGGACCAAGCCTCCCCACCATGCCCCCTACACCTACACTTACACCTACCCCTCCACCCCCTCCGCCCCCACACAGCTTCCTCTTCCTGTTCACCTTGATGTGAAAAGCAGACGGGGACGAGGAGGACAGGCGGAAGGCAGCGGAGTTGGAGGAGTTGGTGCTACGCTCCTCAGAGCCTGACCCCTCGCTCCCATTCTCATCATCGTCTTCGGACAGGAGTGCAATGTCGCCATATAAGAAACGGCCTGCGGGAGGCGCTGTGCGCAGCATGGCGAATGTCATATTAATCTCAACGATAGTCTGATAGCTACTGATCGATGCTCGTGAGATTTCCACTTGTTAGGTTTCTGCAAAGCTACAGCAAAGTTTCTGTAGGTGTTGCTTCGTGAAGGTGTCCACCTCTCAAAATGTCACTTAAACCCAATTTCTAGTCTTTGCCGAAGTTGTTAAGCCAGGTAACTCAGATGTAGCCCTAACAAGGCTGAGTTAGTCTTGGTTTGAAAGATCAACAAGTTGATCCTAAGTCAATCAAGAGTGCCTTGACCTCAGAGCTGCTGTGTCACAGGTGGCTGCGCGTTCCAGGTCCCTCTTGTTTTTCTCTGTTGGTTTCACACAAAAATACTTCACATCCCAAAGGTCAGTTCCTCTTTCAGTTAATCCTTTGACAGGAAGCACATTTACAATGGCATGTTGAAGTCAACTGGTTGTTGATTTGTCCTCTTTTTCTTGGTCCTCTGTCTTGGTCCTTTGTTTCTATATTTGTCTGTTTCAATTCCAGTTGCAAAAACTACTCCCAGTCTGTGGCAGCAGTTTGACTCTCTCTCTCTCTCTCTCTCTCTCTCTCCTTTCTCCCTCTCTGCCTCTTAGCTCCACGTGTGCCTGCTGTCTGAGTGTTTCCGTCTGCCTCTGGTTTTATAGCCGGTGGGAGGGCCAGAAGGCTCCTCTGCTCCTCCTCTGAGCGGTGAGGGTCCCTCGGCTGCTGTCTCGAAGCAGGCCAGAGAGACCGGAGGCAAGAGGCAAACCATCAGCAGGAGTTTGTTTTGGCTGCACACTGGTGTGTTTCAGGGGAAATCCACCCTAAAACAGAACTTGCATCACCCTAGTTTGTTGGGTGGGTTTGGTGACCATAGAGACCAGGGAGCCCTCCGAGACGCTCATCCCTATCAGCGTGAACATTGTATACACACTCAGTTACCTGGAAGATGAATTAAAATGGAAATGAGATAAAATGTTGTCATCTGATGGGAGTAATAAAGCCATGATCTTGGACAGTGCAGTCAAATATCAAATGTTTGGGACAAAACAACACTAAATCTTTTTGAGTGAGTTTTTTGTATTGTTGCCTCGTGATCAAAGTCTGTGAACTTAGAGTTATTATTGCTAAATGCCAATTTGTCACATAGCAAAGGATGTGATCAATTTATTAAATACAATTTCCTAATCTTCTGGAACATTGTGTTTTCAGGTTTCGACATGGATCCATTGTGCAGACAAAAAAGCACACAATCCTTTCTATACTGGCTGATGTTTTCTATTTCAAGACAGAGTATACTACCAGCAAGAGGTAGGACGGGGACTTGGGTTTGCAAAAACTGATGTTTTCTTCACCCACTGTCTTGACAGCAAGAAGCTGAGAAGCTTGAGTGGTGAAGTAAGAGTCTGACTTTCTCCCTGCGTCGTCTTTTCTTCCTGCGGCCTCCCCCCCTGTGCTGTGTTTGTCCCTGGACAGCAGGCTGGGAGGCGGGAAGCCTCAGCGCTGGAAGCTGATAGTCCAGCCTGGGCTCGTGGCTGAAGCCGGGAACTGGTTTTATTCAGCCATATCCGAAGCCTTTTTTCCTCATGTACAAGCTGTGATGCTGGAGGGCCTGCAAGTAGTTTTCCCTCAAGGGATTCAGATTTTTAGGGTGGAGTGTTTTGGTGATGAAGGGGAGGCTCAGGGGTTTGTAGTAGGAGAGCTGCTATTTTACTCACTTACACTCCCTTTAACAATCTGTCTTCCTCAGAAAGAGGAGAACAAATGAGAAGAGACAGCAAAGGAAGCAAAGACAGAGGAGGGAAGAAAGACAAGTCGGAGAAAACTAATGAGAGACAGAACAGAATAAAAAAGCTTTATCTTCCAATCTGGTGACATAAAGGTGATCTAGAAGTTCTCTCTTGTATTTTACAAAAAATATTTTACAGCCTTCATCAAATTCTAATCTGCTTTTCCTACTTAAAGTCTCTGGGATTTTATTAGCCATGATCGTACAACTTAAGTCTTATTTCCAAGGAACTGACTCACCTTTAAATTTAGCTTCCTGCTTTAAATGTACAGTGGTTAAAGGTTGACAACCTATGTAAAACTCAACTATGAAGTCTATAATCTTCAGTAGTACATTATTGAAAACTTTAAATCCAACTGCCATTGCTGGTATGCATCTTTTGTGTAGATTGGCAACTGTAAGCTGCTGATGAAAACTAATAGCACAATGAATAATCTGTCAGTTACACAATGTTATAGTCAGCATTCATCACTCTCTCTCTCTTTGTTCCTCTGTTTTTTTACGTCTTCTGTCCATATTCCTAACTCTCTCTCCCTTCTCGCTGTATCAATCTCTACCCTTCAATGACAGTCATAGTGTTTATGCTGTGGTATTGACTGTATGAACGGTGGGCAATGTTGGTTGCAGTGGTTGATTACAGTATATATGAGTACAGGAAGTGCTTGGAGAGGTACGGATAGGGGAAGTAGGATGGGTAGGCCATAGGTGGGGATCAAACCACTGTCTAAATACTATAATAAAAACAGCTGCATGGGTAAAATCTGATCCTTCTCCATGATGTAATAAGTGCTTGGTTTATAGAGAAAAAAAGTAAAAAAGCATTAGGGTTTGGCATTCAGTGGTCCCACCTAAACATGCAATCTAACAGGGCAACATTGCAACCGCTGCTCGAATGTGCACTTGGATCACCAAGCTGCTGTCAATTCAAATCTCTACAACTATCATATAAATGTAATGAAGTAAAAAAGTACAAGTATTTTCCTTATAACTATAATGGAGTAAAAAGTGCAAAGTAGAATAAAATGGAAATACTCATGTTCCTCAAAAACTGTACTTAAGCGTAGTACTTAAGTAAATGTCACATGATTACTTTCCTCCACTACTACACCTGTTTGGCTGTGTTCACTGCAAATTCACAACACGTCCTTGGCTTTTTAAACAAATGAATAGGCTTTCATATTGCAGTGCGGCTCCAGATGGGAGTGATAATTAACAACTGCAGAACTTGTATGGAATAAAAACACAAGGAAACAAGCAACACATTAGCTATCAAATGCATTTGAAAACAGTTGCCTGATGCGTCAACTCTGAACATCTGAGACACAGACTGGATCTACATTACATCCGTCACTCATCACTGTGCCCTGCCTTCAGCCTGCAACCACTGTAGATCAGTTTCCTGCCTGGGCCTCACCTCAGTGAGTGGCCAGATTAATAGCCTCTAACTCTGCTGTTATCATCATAAGTTTAAATAATAGAAAGCCTGAATAGTGGACGAAAATAACAGGCAGCCCAGTAAAGCAAACTTTACCTCTTTCGAGGCCAGCACTGCAATGCAATCCAGCAGCTTATTGCTCTTGCCAAAGGAGAAAATCCCTTGACAGCAAGTGGTAAATAGTGGGGTTGGCTCTGGTTCCATTTTGGTTCTGCTTCTGGTATAATACTCAGAATAATCAAGTTATGAATCATTGAATATCTCATCTGATCTTTTATCTCTCTATTTTACAGTTATGTAACAGCTAGCAAACGAACCAGGTGAGGTGTGGCCAATCAATAGATCATTGCATTTAATGGAAGATCTAAGCAACAGATCAGTCAATATAGCCGCAGATGACTGACCTAGAAATTAACACTACAGGATGGTCCTGCTTTTTTTTATTACAGTAAGCACTTCATACTCACACAAGCACATACTAGCGTGCTGGATTTTTTCATCTGAGGAGAACATCCCACATATCCTCAGATGAAGATCATATTATTTTGAAGTGTGAAGTACAGAGATGATAGCACAATCCCGAGAGCTGAGCTGATGTTAGTTGCCACATTTGTTAGAGCATGAGGAAAGTGTAAATAGTCCTGCCAAATATCTGATTAATGGCCATCAGATTTATGTTTAGACTGACTGTATACATTTTGAGTACCCTCCAAACTACAGCAATTTAAACCAGCTTCATTTCACTGTGGTCCGTCATTACATGCCTAGCATGATCTTCCTCTGATTTGCATCTCCCTCTGGAGTGTGTGGCTGGTCTCTTACAGTATCCATTTTCTTTCTGAATTGTTGCCTACCCAGGCTAGAAAACATTTGACTGGGTATAATTTAGACTTTAAGTCTTTTCCTTAAATACATATGGCTGCATTTTGTGTATAGAAAAGAAATAGCTATATTACAGCAAAAGTAATGGTTTAATTTACATAAAACTACATAAAATTATTGACCAAAGTGCACAATAGAACTTTTCTTTAAAATGACTTTAAATATTCATGTTGAATGTGCCTCAAATAGTGGTAGGTTGACGTTTACAAATTATATGAAATTATTATAGAACTGAACTTAAAAATTACATTAAATATAGACTAGATTTTCAGTACAATGTAAAAATATAGACACGAGCTATAATCTTGCAGTGAGCAATGATGAAGATACTGTCAGATTTTCATCAAAGGCTTTTGCTGAGGTGAGCAGAATGCTCCAGCAGTAAATATTGTATTGAGGTGATTTTCCACCACACGTAACACAATTCAAATGACGAAATACATTTTCTGAATACCTCTGTTTTTCCAGTAGGTATTTTTGGCCTTAAATGAACTCAACTTTTGCTCTGTATCTGCTGGATGTTTGCTGTAAAAAGACAATGGTTTCACTACATGAACAATATTACCATTACCTGATGTGTGACGACAAGGGAATTCATAAGATTCTTACCTTGATATAGATTTTAGTTGCATTAAAACTAGATTGTTCCAGCTTAAAGTGACAAGTTATTGCACCTCTTACTCTTAAGCACTTGCACAGCTTACAGAATGCCCAGCGAGGCCTCGGATTAGGCAGAAAGCGTAGTAACAGGGAAGCAAGTAGTGTTTGACATCTGTGTACATTACAGCTACTAATGACAGTAGTGGTAAACCGTTACTTAACATTTTGCTAGCTTACCTGGGAGATGAAGCTTAAGCGCAGGGCTGGGCGTGAGAGCAGCTAGCCTTCAACATAAGAAGAGAATAAACCTTCAGGTGACTCCAAAGTTACCACATCTAAATGTTTTTGTCTTAGCGCTCTCTTGCTAACACTGTACTAATCCTACATTCAAAATTAGCTAAAGATGTCCCACCTGCAGTCACCACGGCTAACGTTAAGTTAGCTCAATAATAAATACCTCAAACTGGCCCTTGGGGGCAGCGAAACAAACTATGAACACACAACACTGACATATTGTCACCTTATAAAGGTCTTACACACCAAGCGCTGCTATTTTCACCATTTGGAATGATTAAACTTCTGCTCAGGTTGAAGCTTGGTGGAGCTATGTTAGAATTCGTGAACTCACCTTAATTCATCAACAAATACAAATGTAAGTGTAACTTTACCCACTCAGATGTGCATCAAGGAGGGCAGAATCAGAGATCAAGCACTGTCTATTACCACCTGTTGTGAGAGGTCTAATTAGAGATAATATTGTCTTGTTCACGCTCTTGTTTGTCTCCACTAACTTCTGAGAAGGCTTTTAACTCTTTAGTGGTCTCAGCACACTATATTCATCAGTCGATTTACTTTGTCTATAGCATTTGGTGCTGGACAGGTATACGTTACAGCTGGTTTTCAACTGTTTCACCAACAATAGTTTATATAAAAAACAGCACTATAGGAGCAATGAATAAGCCAATCGATTCTGGGATTTAGGGTGAGAAGAACCCAGCCAATGGACCTCATGCAAGAACCACTGGCACTTCACCAATTTCAACCAAAATGAACTGAAATAAACAAATAACTAAAACAATCTTAATGCAAAGTTATATTTCTGTGAGGAAAACTCTTGGGATGTCATTCACACTGATGACAAAATCTCATGCACAAGCACCTCCTATTGAAAAGACAGTATTCATCAGACTGAAATGAGCAATTTGTGACAAAGGTTGATAAAATCTGGTGGAATATTGGTATGAACAAGCCTCGCAAAAATAAGTGAGAGAGATTTGAATGAAAATATGAAAAAATGTTCTATGTTGGCCATTGAGCTGGAAGTTGCTATAATGTACTCTAGAGGTGGGAACTTCAGACTCTGGTTATAATGGTTATCTCTATGATATCCCTGCTTTTTGGACTGAGGTGCACCTTTTTCATGATGGTTGTTGTTGCACAGTTCGGAGAATAACAATCACCATCATGATTTTTTTTTAAATTGGGTAGATATTCCCTCGAAAGACACAGCAGCAGCACTGGTGGCAGCAGCACAGTAGTAGAACACCATCGATAGTCATTACCCTCACCCCCCACCCCTCCTTTCTCCTCCTCTTCTCCTCTAAGCTCGATACTCTTCTCTCAGCTCAGACCTATTATTCATTAGTCGTGACATACAGCAACCAGCGGGCTCAACCCTCATGCACACACACACACACACACACACAGACACTAAGACGCATATAATCACACACATACACACACACACACCCCGCGGTCCCAACCCAGCTGAACTGCTCTGGCGCGGGTCAGGGGACTATCCAAAACTCGGGCTGAGTCTGGACCCGATATGGTGCCACAGGCAGTCTGGGGGAGAGAGACTCCAAGGAACTGAGCTGTTATCGTAGTCCTTGGACAGTCGTTTTTAGCCTGCAGCTGAAAGTGATGAAGGAGGGGAGGGGGAAGAGTTTGTGGACTTGTTACGGTGCCACTGAGCAGACGTCTGGAGAGGGTCATTACCAAAAGTAATTGTCTGCTTTCCACGGGTTTGAGCACAGAAAGAAGGATAGCAGGAAGAAGAATAGGAAAAGGAAGAAAAGAAGGAGGGATGGTGGAAAAGGAGGCAGCAGTTGTGAGACAGAGGAAGAAAAGTAGGATAGAAAGGAAGGAAATGAAGGAGGGAGAGAAAGAAGAAGGGGGGGGAGAGCTGGCGGCGGCCTGCCAATGCTCCAGACTGCATGGTGTATTGCATGGGGAAAATGGTCGGAAGTGCTCAACCCCCCCAACTTACACCCCCACCACCACCAATTTCAGTCTCATTCAGTCTCAGCTCCAGCCACACTCTACTGTGTTTCCCAAGAGAGCCAGACTCTACAGCTGGCCTTATTAAACTGAGAGAGGCAGAGAGACAGAAAAAAGACGGAGAAGGAAAGAGAGGTCACACAACTGGAAGACATCAGTTGAAACCGTGCTCGCTCTCTTAGTTTTTTCCGTTCATATCCCGTTTTATGATAGAGTTTCTCACAAACACGCTCGCGGTTCACTGGGTTCAAACACATAGTAAAAAGCTATTGTTTGATTGAGCATCCCCTCAGAATGCTGTAAACAATGACAAATGCACTGAAATTAAAGTTTGTGTGACTTTTTATCTCGTTTGTCTAGAGTGTGTCTGAAGGCTGTCGTCATACATCTGAGCCCTGCTCCATAGCGGTGTCTCTGCTAGTTTGTTTGAATCACAGTGTTGTGAACACAATGGGGCAATAAAAAATACTTTGAGGATGGAAGTCTGTTTCCAATCAATTATCTGGTGTTCATTGTAATTTGCTTCTTTTCTACTGCAGCTTCTCTACAGGTTGCCGTTTAGCATTGAGGGGTTTTTGTATTTTCAAGCAGATGCTGATTGTAGAATAACACAATGACGCTCCCATTCACACCACTAAATGTTTCACAAACAGCTAAGCAGCTAGGCTGCTCCACTGGAAACTGGGCTGAAGTATATTGCTGAAATCCATCTCACTTCTATTTTACATCTAGAGTCAGGAAAGTGTTACTCAATTTTTCTCTGGGATGCAAATCGGCAGCATGCCTGCAGCTAAGGTGAACCTAATATGGTTGATCAGCACTCTGTTTTCTCTCTTGTTTGGATGTGCTGGATCCATTTTTCTTAAATGGGGTATTTTAAAATGTAACTGTAGTCTGGGATAAAAATAATTGGTTATTATACATAAGATAAACAGCCAAAACTGACCAGTCATAGTCACTCTATATGGCTATAGCCCCAACACATGATTACATTTTTTGGGGTGAACATTAGTTAAGATTGGTTATTGCATTGCTATGTGCATGGGCTCCGCAGTTCTATAGCACCTTAACGAATATATGTCAGGCTATATGTAAGTTTCACTATAGCTATATGTAAAATATGAGCATTAACAACTGTTTACTTCTCAGTCTAGAGGAAGCGTTGCAGTCGACATCAAACTTCATTCTCTAAATCACTGGAGTTGTCTTCAGTATTAAAGCAACAACAACAATGTTTATGTGTAGTTCCATCTTCTTTTCTTATCCTGGAAGTTAGCATGCTAACCAGCTAGCCCAAGACCAGCCCGGCTTGTCTGCGTCACTTTCCGACTGTGACTCTTTCAGGTATTCAGACTACATGAAGAAGTAAGCTTTTAACTCAGAGGTGTATTCATCTTATAAGCGTAACAATGGATGGAAGCTCTTAGCAAGCAGCCACCCTCAATCTGGCAAGCTGCAGAGAAAACTTTAAATAGCCTTTAATGCACAAATTAAATCCCTCTTTAGATGTTCGAATGTGAACATTCTGGTGGTAAGATGATAATTCTCTCAGTTTAGTACCAAAATGTACTCAGTTACATGGCCAGACCCCTACATGCTCTGTCACACTCCCTCACCACTCCAGGGTAGGTGAAAGTCTAGTTGCATCATTGGATGTAAAGGAAAAAAAATCAAGGAGCTATTCACTTTTCTGTAGCCAATCAAACTCCAAGCAGCACTTAAAACTCTCTTCTCATGACTTAGGTCTCTGTTTCCTGTTAAATGAATATTTGGACTCTGAAAATGAATGAAGACACTTCACAAAGGTATAGGGATTGACTGGGTGCCAATTTGGGCTTACTGCTGGTCACCTGTGGGAATATTTGCTTTGTTGTAGTATAAAACAACTTTGAAAGCTCTCTATAGGCATTAACTTTAAGGCCATATCCTCCAGAGAAGCTGTTAAAGGCTTTGTTATATGAATCTGTTGAATACAGACAGCTGCAGCTGCTCTACAGCTCATTCATGAAGGGGAGTATCTAATATTATTAAAACTCTGAGCTGTGATTACTCCAGCTCAAAGGGCTTCTCCAATCAGAACAGATCAGCCTCCTTTACTCGCTCTGAGTTATTGACGACATAAAGCAGCTCCCCAGACTCCACCGTTTAGACTCTGGCCAGTAGCAGCTCTGCCTCTCCTATGGCTGGAGAGTGGTGGGAGGCGGTAATAACAAACTAAAGAGAAATCAGCTGTGATGTCGCCGCTAATGAGGGTGCTTGAGGAGCAGTTGTACTGACTCACTCACCACCTCACCTCTCTCACTGTATTTTTAACTCTTCAACTCTCTCAGTAAGCTTTCTCCTTGCTTTTCTTCCACCCCTCTGCCACCATCTCCTACCTACTCATGTTTTTTTTTCCCTTTAATCAGGCAGTCCTGCTCTGGCTGTGACTCCAGTCATTTCCAGAGCCACATTTGAATGCAACAGTCAGACAATGAGCTCATTCTAATAAAAACAAAAGAACTAAAATCTGAATACAGTTCATTTTAACTGTTTCAATCAACAATCTGCTCCCGAAACAAGTAACAGAACATATGGTGTGCATGTAACAGGATAAGCCACCAATAAATGGATATCAACTGAAGGTATAAAAAAAGGTTTACACTGGTTTTCCAAACTCTTAAGGCTCTAGTTGGCTCCACATTTCCATGGTGTAATGACTGGCTGTCTCAAATGCCAGGAGCTCACATCACTGAGAGAGAGAATAACAAAAATGGGGGATGAAAGTGGGACCAGAGAGAGACAAAGGGTACAGGTTGGTTAAGTTGGAGTTTACAGCAAAACTTGCCATCAAGTTTGAAAGCTAAGAGATTTCTTAAATTGTCATTGAGAATACTTGGGGGTAGGGTAGAATTAGGACTACGCTTGCCCAAACTGTATGAGTTTTTGATCTATAGAACTTGAATTTGTATGTAAGAATACATGCAAGTGGGTCACAATTAGAACCCGCCGCCACCAATTCCCTTTGGATGAGCAAAACTGTTTCACCAGTTTAACTATGAGCCTGATAAATAGTCACATCCCAAACCACAGAGGTGATGAACTGAAGTTTAAACTAGATACTGGGGAAAATAGCTAGTCTGGCTCTTGCCAAAACAAAGGGAAAACCAGGTGTGGGGTTGTGTGTTGGACTATCCTCGCAACCTGTGGAGACTACCTCACTTACCTTTCTCTTCCTTCTCACCTGACTCAAGAAAGAAATTAAGCATTTTCTCAAGTTGTCATTGATTTTTCAACTGAAATGCTTTCGTTACAAAATATTCAGAACATTCTACACTTTCAATTACAGTTCCTTTTTAAAAATTCTTTTCCAACACAAAACATACATAGCTGACACCCTAGGGGCTCCACCTGTAGCAGGTATGGGTTTGTAATTTTTTATCTTACAGTCTGTCTAGTCTAGATGTGCAGTGGTACCATTACTTGCTGACTAAGTACATGCACTCAACACTAAGTGAAGGCTGATATAAATCTCAGTCAACAGTAACAGATTTCCAGGACACTATTTTTCAGATTCTTTTCTAGATGTCCAGGATTTTCCAAAACTGCTGAAGTGGAGGTGTAATACAAATAAATATAAAAGTGCAAAAGCAGTTTTACTGCCAGGTCAAGTACAAACGTTCATACTTCATATTGAATTTTATGACTGTACTGCTGTGGAGCAGCACTGGAGCAACTTTTACAGACAAGACAGCAGAAGAGAGTATTACTGACATTATTGTGCAGCAGAAGGGGTGGGGGCGTGGCATGCTGGGGTGGAGGTTGAAGAGAAGTTTTTGCATTGTCGAGGTCAATTTGCCTATCCTGCTCCAGTGAGATCAGATATCACAATCACTGGCAGAGCTGATACTGAAGGAGATTTTTTTTGTCTTGCTTATTGAACCTTATATGCTGGAATATTTCTATATATACAGCAAAAACAACCTTTGATTAACAATTGTTTCACAGTGATTGTCCTATAAACATTTTTTGTCTACTTGTCTGGCTGCAAGCAGCTTATCGTGTTTATTGTTGGGCAACATGTAGCAACCATAGTCATTATGACAAGAGCAAAGGACAAAGTTAGGTGACATAGTGTACAGAAAAAACAAAAGGGATTTTGGGGTGGACTGATGGATCAACAAAACACAGGACTTTCATTGCTGTTCACTTCTCGTTTGAAACTGATGAAACACCTTATATTGATTCATGATCGTTCCACAGTCCTGTTTACTGTAACCATAACTGCAGAAAGGTACTCTAACTTTAATGAAGTACTGATTTTAACCCAAACCATGACTTTTCATTAAACCTAACTAAGTAGTGTCTGTGCCTATAATTATTGTGCTCCAATGAGTCATATCCAAGGGTATAGAAAAAGGCGACCATTTCACTGTGAAGAGAGGGACTGCAGCAGGTGTGAGAGTGAGGATCAGTGGTATGCTGGGAAAGGTGAGAAGTGAGAAGAAGAGTTCATCTGATGAACTTGTTAAGTGAGGCTGAGCGTTGAAGTGAGAGAAGTGTGAAGTCAAACCTTTGTGTTAAGCGTGTGTGTATGTGGGTGTTTGATGTTACAGTCTTGTAAAGCAGCAGCTGGAGAGAGGCTGTCACAGAACCACCGCAGCGGCTGGTAAACCCACACACACACACACACACACACACACACACACACAGATGCAGTCTTTAGCCAAAGCTGTTGGCAGGAAACAGACCAGACCCAACCAATCTGAGGCTCTTTTAAGGGGAAGTGACACGGTCCATGCTCATTCATATCAATTCACATCTCAGACCCCCTCCCCAAAAGTGACAGGTTGCTATGAAACCAACTTTTAAACTGACCAGACAATTAAAATTAAAATTAAAGTTTATTGTGAAACTGCTTTATTGCTTTAGCAACATGTAATTATACATATTTTGTCTGCATATGGTTCTGTAATACTGTAAATGTACTGTAAAACTGCCCGTCCAGATGTGGAGTTAGTAATACAAGCCACAGCAGGAGGCACTAGTGAGTGCTATGAGTGTTGAGCTATTAGAAAAGTGAACACCTGGAAGACCCTGTGAAATTCAGACTGAGGTACAGTTTCTCATGCATGTACAAAGCCTTTGTACTTTTGTTTTGCTGTCTCTCTCTATGCATCAAATTTAAACAACGGGAACGAAAATACACTGACAATTGTGTTTGGTAAATTAAAAAGTAATGCTTTTCTCTTTTTTTGTGTGTTCTTCCCTTGAGAAAGTAGAGACAGAGTGCAAGGGGCTCAGGCAACAAGTTTTTCTGTTATTTGCTGCGCTTGATCTCTGTTTGAACCAAACATTAGCTGCAGACAGAACTCCGATTAGTCTACACCACAGAATCTCATGTTATTTAAAAGAAACCACTGTTTGCACATTCACATGTCATCAAATATCTTTTTTTTTTTTTTCATGTGATTGTGGGAATTATATTGGATGACATCATGCTGCAATGACTGAACAAACACTCTATTTTTAGGCATGGACCATTTCCAGGAGATGATACTTACAGTCCAGATAAGGTCCCTCAAGAGTTGTCTCATTATCCCACTGCATGCAGCTGGAACCACTGCGTATATGACCAGGTTTGTGTGTTTATGTGTGTGTGCATGCATGCAGGCTGCATGTGTGCCTGTGTGTTATGTCTGTGACCATTTAAACTCTACTTGCAGTCAATTACCAGAAAATGACATGTGGATATTTTCCACTCAAAAAACTAATTACAGGGTTTGGAGTTAGGTTAGGATTGGGGCTGGGATTGCGAGAGTCCTGGACCCGAGCTTGTTCCATGTGGGCGATGTGAAACCAGGGGTAGCCAGAGGGCTGGATCACGCTCAAATCTGATTGCTCCCCTCTGCACCCCAAAGTTTCTGGTCTCTGTCTTTTCTATCTGTCTTGGGCTTTTGGATCAAAGTTTGCATTTTTTGAGTCACAGTGGTAACCTCTGTAGCGGAAGAAGGCGCTAAGTAAGATTAATTTTTCAGATATTTTAGTCAGTCAATAATTGATTTTTCAGGCGCAACAACTGTAGCCTTAAAAGGCACTATAGGGCTAGATACTCTTCTTTCACACAATCTCCCAAAAAGTAAGCATTAAGCTTCACCAAAGGTACACGTACACTGCTGTGATCAAAATGCCTCCCACCATTCAAACAGTGCTTGTGTTACATATTCCAACTTTCCCCAAAAGATGCAGAAAGAACAACAATTATCAGTCGGAAACAGCTTAATCATTGTTGTCTTGACAGTTCATCTTTTTGCTGGTGATAATATGACTGACACATGAGCAGTATTCCTCAGAAAATAAGCCTGGCATTGAATAAAAACGTTGAATACCACTCGAAATGTTTACAGGTGTTTTACAGCCATTTTGGTTCAAATGAAGAATGTAAATTGCTGAAAGGCCATTTGGTAATTCAGTGAAAAGCCTATTTTTCAACCGCACTTATAACATTTTGTTCACTGGCTCCACTTTCTTTTAAGGAAAGGCTGCGTGATGAAAATGTTTTAGTCCTGATTTGTTTAGCAACATGGCAGGAAGACTGGCTCTGTTCTTTTCTTTTCTTTTTAACCAACAACAATTGATTCATTCAGAGGTTTGTTGTTTGGTTTCCTTTGAAAACTGAACTGCAAATAATTTGACTTTTTGTTATTCTATCTGTAACTTTAAAAACAAATAATCTGATATTAAAACTGGAAATACTTTAACACACACTTTATTAATATGACTGTTCATTGTAAAACTGTCAAGTTTATGGAAACAATTGTATGAATTTATTGTATCCTAGAGGAATTACCTTTTTAGTTATAAGGATCTAAAACAAAACAGCAATATTATAAATGTTGGTAGTAGACAAAACTGCAATTGTTCAACATTTGTTTTCCCATTGCCAAAATAATTTACTGTAAATTATATATAACTTACTAACTTAAAAACAATATATATATAACCTGCCGTCCTGTACAATGCGTCAGATGTAAAAAGTGCAATGAGGAGGAAAACAGGAAGAGGAGGAGGAGTTACAGAAGGAGGGTTTCGACGTGGCCAGACCACGACAGGTTGCTTCATATCCGACTTCATTCCAGTCCCCATACAGGGACTCTGCATAGTAAAGCCATCACAGGCACACCCTGAACACACAGCACAGCCACACACACACACACAGACTCCATGCACTGTCTCTCTCTCCACTCCTTACCGTAGAAGACACGCACATGTTCTCTCTCAGTCCCAACCAGAAATGGCTTTTACTGTTTGACACAAAATACAGAGAGGCGGAGGCGGAGAGACAGCCCGGAGAGTGAATTTGGCTCTCAGCAGAAAGTTTGTGCCACTGCAGGCTGAGACAAGATTCCCCAGCTGGGAAATCTGGACAGTGGAGTGAACAAGGTGTGCTCCTTCTATCCCTCACGTCTCCTGTCTGTCTGTGAGCCACGAGGCTGCTCAGTGACAAAACAGATTAATGTGTGTGGTTACATAATTACAACATTTTGAATCTTTATGGCCAACACGTCAGGCTATTTTACAAATAAAACACTTGGTTGAAAATAGAATTATTTTTCCAGGTTTGACATTTTAGAGGAAAATAATTGTTTTCTGTTTTGTTTTGTTTTTGTTTTGTTTTTTGTTTTTTGCTGAAAGTTAGATGAGAGGCAGTACCAGTCAAATCTATACAGTAGCCAAAATATCAAGCCCAACCAGCAGACAGTTAGCTTAGCTGGACACTGGAATACAAACCGCAAACAGTTCAGAGATCAATGCTCACAATCTCTTGTTTATTTCAAACTAAACAGAGTGTACAAATGACACATTATTGGTTTCATATTGAGGATCAGTGGCCAAACTATTTCTTGGCCGGGCACTTTGGTTTCCTGGCAACCTCACGATGATGACAAAACTCAGAATGTTACCAGCTATAACATGTTAATTAGTGAGCTTGAGGAGGGACTGGTAGATTGGTTTAGCTACTAGTTGACAGGACAACTGGTTTCCCATTTTTTTCAGTCTTCCAGACATGGTAGTGGTATCAATCTTCTCATCTAACTGTTGTGGAACATGAATAAGCATTTCCCAAAAGTCAAACTATTCCTTAAAAGAAAACACTCTTCACTGGTAGGAAACACAGCATGAACCCGGGCTTTATCCATCAGCCTGTCACTCAAAACAATTACCCTTTAGTATATGATGCTAAATGGCGCGTGAGTTTTTAATTGAACTAGTCACGTTACACAGGGAGGTGTTTTCTTTAATTTAAGCGCATATCAGCCTGTAGCCTGGCCAGATAAGAACAATACTTTCAATAACACAGTCAGCAAATCCTGCTAATCACGAAACACCTCAATTATTAACTGGATTAAAAGATTTACTAAGAGTTTAAATAGCCGTTTTTAACTTAAAATTCTCTTGATTTCACTGTCGATGTTTGATATCCGCATATGCACCTTTAAATTCAAATTGTATTCTTCATCGTCTTCATGATCTGTCATTTTAAGTGAGAAACTGGCAGCAATCAGCTAACATGAAGTTAAAACAGCAATGTGTTCTTGCATACACTAACCAAAAATGTACTTAATTCATCTAGCCTGGTTAAATAGAAACCTGATCTTAGTCAGCTTGGTTGGATGAGCCTCAAAAAGATGTAATTTTGTCTGCTACTAGACGGGGCAGAGTGGCAAATGCCTGCCATAATAACCACCAGACATGACTCATTCAGCAGAACAATACAGACAGGTCTCTGGCAGACAAGAGACAGAAATCCGATCCCTGCAGCAGGTTTGTAGATGGGACAGGGAATGAGCGAAACCAGGGTAAATTTAATAGTGCTGCAATAGGTTTCAAAAGATTTAGGAGTTTTTAAAAATTCATCAAGTGTTTGGTTTGGCCTTTATGAAAGTCAAGTGTCTAAGTGGCTAAATACTGTGTGTTTATTGATAAGTCGTCAGTATATTTAAGAAGAAACTCTTTTCTGTCTTTGCCTCCCTTTATTATTTCTTTTGTTTTAATCCCCATTGGTTTCAGTGATTCTTTGGCAAAAAATCCTGCTCATCAAATCATCTTGTAAGAGCTCCTTAAAGACAGCACGGAACAACATATCCACCTTGTCAGATATGATTGTAGCTCTGATCATCGTCATTCTTGAACTTCCCCTCTTGGAGGCACCACTCAATTTGAAGACTAACACATGTTGGACAGTCGAATCATTGTTGCTTATGTAGATCCAGTCCAGGCTGGAGGGGCCTCGAGAGCCAGGGTCTAATCTGTGGGCATGGGGAATAACATAGAAATAACATATTGTACAACTTAAAGAGTATGGCAGGAGCAAACTGTGGCGGTCACATTACATGAAGTAGCAGGCAGGAAGTGCACAACAGCGGAAAATCTTCAGGTCAGTCTGACCACCAGGCGGTCACACACTTCATCTGGCCTGGAGGCTGGGTCAGTGGATGGAATACCTTCCCTACCGTAAGGTTGGATACACTGTCATACATTTGTCTATTGCTCCTCTCACACTTTTTCCATTTCTTTGACAAATCAACACTTATCTACTTTTAAACCTTTCCTTCTCTTATTTCCTCCTTTTCCTGTCCACCTTTCTTTCTTTCCTCCTTAGGAACTTACCTCATCATGTTTTGTCCCCCCCATACACCTCCATCCTACCTTCCTCTTCAAACTTTCTCAATTCTCCCTCTCTCACCCTCTTTCTCTCTCTGTTTGTGGTCAGTCACACTTAATCTAGCTCCATCCATCTGTTTCTCTTCATTCGTTTAGTCCAGTCTGTTTTTGATTAAGATTACATCAGGCTTTGACCTATTAGTGTGCCGTGATCCTTTTGAAGTCATTCTGTGGTTACAGGTTAAGCTCAAAGCCCACCACTCTTCTTACTCTACATAATGCAGACAGTATTTGGAAGAGAAAAAACAGTATAAGTTCTTAAAACTTTTCTGACTGGGACCAAAATGACTTTCCCCCCTGGGATCCAGGATCATTAAATCATACGAGGCTTCTTGTCATGTGGAGACCCACTACAGGAGGGCCTGCGACCCATTTTGGGTCCCAACCCATAATCCAACCTAGCAATCAGTGAACTGGAATATATTGTTCATTTAACCTCATATCCTGAGGATTTTGATTATATTTTGAAGGTAACTTTCCCAACCAGAGAATTTCTGTTCCTTATTAGGGTTGTAGTTCAAAGTCAAGCTCATTTTCCCCACTAAACATAATGCAGACCTCTTGTGCAAAATAGTATTTTTATTTTTTCAGGACCCAAATGAAAAGAAATGCAGCTATTATCATTATACTCATTAAAACCACTAATAATTCTGTTGTTTTATGTGAAGACCAACCAAAGAGGCCTGCAAATCCTAACATCTTGCAGGATATAAATCGGATATACATCCGCGTTTCCTAACTTCAGTCCTGATCCCTTATATTGCCCCCTCAGTCATCTTAGATCAGTTGGCTAATAAGTAAAATGTCAGCGTTCATTTCCAGATGTAGATCAAGATATCATCTCTGAAACTTCCAAGTTAACTCCCCCTTCTTTCCTCTACTTGGATGCCTGTGAACAGAGATTGACTGAAATGTTAAACTGTACATCATCATTATTCCTGGGTCAAAGCTCGGGTAAGTAGCCAATTGGCCGAGTCATGACGCTAAACTGACATCTATTGGCCAAGTTGTGGCAGGGTAGGATGTTAAAGTCATTTAGACTCATCAGGCTAAGTGGACACAGTTGACTGAGAGGTCTCGAACCTCCCCACGTCTGGTTGTGGGCAGTTTTCAGTGCCAACAATTCTCAATTAGAGCAGTGGATGAGAGGACATCTGGGCTGCTGAGTCTGTCTGCTTGACTTATGTCTATTAATGTACGCCAACAGGCCTTAATTCATTTCTCAAATGAAGCATACATGTCTGTCTTTTTAACAGATAAACATGACTGATTTAACACATCAGTCAAATCTTGATGGTCTAAATTTGCACCAGCGTTGTGTCAGAGTAGAGTGAAGACTGACTCACTTTTGAAATGCCATAAATTTGATCGTTGAAGATCCTGATCATTTAGTTAAAGCTGCAGCAATCAATATTTTTATATGAACAATGGGATGTTAAAAGTGTCACTATGACTGGATCATTACCTTAAGCATCAACACTATTCTTACAAGCTAACAGGAGAGAGAGTACTGGACTTGTGTTTGGCCAGAAACATGACTGCATGAGTGCTAGTGTTACTCCTTGTATGTTGAATGTGTAAATAAGCAACTGCTGATAAATGTCAGTGTGGTGTTAACAACTCAACAAGTACTCCAGCCTGTCCTTTGTCCTTACCCTCTGATATGGCCCATATGATCCTCTCCTCCCCAACAGCAGCAGGCGTACCAGTCATCATGCTCACAATAATAAACATACAGTTAGGCTTAAAAGAAGCACCATATACTATTGGTTTCACAAGGGAACCAAACAATGGTCAACAGTGTGAAAGTTTTGTTGATCCATCCATTCCAACTTCCTCCTCACACTGACTTTCTCACTCTCTATGCTACTTCATTTGACTTCCTGCTTTGCTCCTGTCATTGTTACTGTGGCTACAAGAGGTTGCCTAAGAGTAAAATGTAACTAATGGTCGTAATTAAGTGGTACGCAGATAAGGACTTGATATGTGTTGGTTTATATCATTTATTATTTTCCTGATAGATAGATGAATAAACAAACCACCAGCAGACATCTCACTCTGTTGTATGTCTCCAATACATAAAGTATTTAAACTCCTCTCTGTCCTCCTCATGCCCATATTTCACTGCACTTCTCTTGATACCTTTTTCTGTGTCAGGAGACTACAGGTTATTCAAGTCCAATTAAAAGAGTCAGTTGTGAAAGCAACATGATCACAAGGATGTCACATTTTCACAGCAACATGAAGAAGGAAATCAGAGTCATCAAGGCAATGATCTTAAAACAGCCACAGGCTCACAAAAGGAGAAGTAAGAAAAAGCGAAAATAGAAACAGCTCCAAAGATGGAGGATGAGGAGGTAGTTGAAGTTGCTTTAAAAACCTGTGTATACTTCCTCTCCCTCATCCTCCTCCTTCTGCCCTTTCCACTCCTCCGCTCACCTCATACCACTCAATTCTGATCACCGTGCGACTGTCATCGCTATAAAAATCACTTCCATCGCTGTCTGGGTCGCACACATCCCACAAGTCTCACTCTGTTTGACTGGCTGAGGTGAATGAAGATATTTTAAGAGGTGAGTGCTTCATGTTTAATCAGCTGGATGATGTTTATCCTGATAAATGTTAATATTATTCACCCCTCGGTCTCCCTGTGCTTTTCTCCTTCTCCGGTGACATTACAGAGCTCGTGTCAGCGGAGATGTTGGCAGGTGCGTTAGTTCTGAGCACCATCCTCACAGCTTTACCAGGTAAGAAAAACAGCAAAATACCTTCTTAATCTTATATCTTTTTCATCATGAGCTGTAAAACCTGACTGAACAAGGTTTCATGTGTATTTTTATTACTTTAAAGGATGATAGATGAGCTGGCAGGCTCTTTAATTGTTGCTATTTGTATTTTATTCCAGATTTTTATATCAAAAATGTGTCACACATACTGAAAAACAAATTTCAGTTTAAAAACGCGAATGACTGACTTATTGGAGCCATTATGCACATAAGGTTCTGTAGCCAGGTGCCCTTGCCTTTACGCTCAGGTTATTTATAAGTATTGATTGCCTTTTGTGCAAGGTAGTCAGCCAGGGAGGCAGTTAGCAGCACAGGATGACACCAGGGCTTCACATCAAGGCTCATTCACACTACTTCAATTTTATGTGTCACTCTCTGAGCTGAGCAGAGCTGTGGTTTGACAAGTTTTCCTCTGAGGAGCCACATGGAAGGAAAAATCTGACTTGTGGGCCGTTGAAATTTACACTTCTTTTAGTTTCCAAATATGTATTCCCTAAACCTACATTGTGCTTTATTTTATATGGAAAGCAATTTGTGGATATAAAAGCCAGTAGATGCTAATTCAGTGGGGAATCTGAGCTCAATAAAAACATTAGTGCAGATGATGAAAAAGTGTGAAAAGACGAGCTGAGTGTGTATTGCTATTCAGCTTGGTGAACCTTGCATGAGCTTCTTGTTTTTGGTGCTGGTTTATGTGGCCTTTCTCTCTGTGTTTGTATTTCTTGCATATCCAGTTTATGATTTTATATGTTTTCACCTTTAAATCATTACACCTGTTTGTGTGTGTGTGTGGGCAGGTATCCAGAGCAGGTGGAGTGTGTCATTTTCAAGGAGGGAGATCTGTGTATGGGCAGGAACAACTGTCACTCTGCCCTGCCGTTATGACTACCCATCAGGTATAAAAGCAACCTATAAAACTTCTGCTTTGCAATTTTATTTTTACTTTCTTTCTATTAAATATTCTATTTTTATTTTAAATTATCTATGATAATAATAAAGCTTTAAAATGCTCAAAATACAGCATGTATCAAAGCTCCAAGAGCCAAATCCTCTTGCACAGTTTTGTTCTGGTGTTCTTGAACTCAAAAGGCCACACTGTGAAGCGAGTCATGTGGTTCCGTGTGTCTGCGGAGGGTCGCAGGGAGTTCACCCACCACACCGACACAAACCAGATCAGCCTGTCATACCGCGGACGCACACGGTGGGAGAAACACAGATATGACGAATGTTTTGAAATCAAGCAATGGTTTTGAAAATGAACATGAATTAGAAATAAGGTATGATCATTTAATCCTGAATTTCAGCTACATCGGGGGCAGCTACTCCAGTTGTTCAGTCCAGATTCGGGGTGTGAAGCTCAGTGATGCAGGTCAGTACCACTTCAGGTTTGAGACAGACCAGCCACTGGGCAGATGGACCTCCCCTGACACCATCACTCTTGATGTAACAGGTAGGTTCATACAAACCGAAAGCAACAGGCACTGGTCTCACCCGGACTGTGGTTTTGTATGTGTGCGAATCTCTGTGTGTATTTCAGACCTGCAGGTCCAGGTGCATCCAGCCAGGCCCGCCAACATGTTTGGCTTCGGAGAGACAGTGTTTGCTGGCTGCCAGGCCAGAGGATGTGCTGCTCCAGGAAGGAGCCTTGCACTCTACAGGTGTGTAAGTGTATATGTCATTCAAGTCAAATGAAAAACATTAGTTTTTATATACAACACTGTAGTTATTATTTGATGCACTGCACACAGGAATGGACTAAACCTTGGCTCTTATGAGAAATGGATGATCATCAACAGATTTGACTTGCAGCATGCTGGAGCGTACACCTGTCGACCAATCCCACCACAGAATGTACAGTCTCCATCCCTCACCCTGGCCCTGGGCCGTGAGTAATCAATGAACCGACCAACCTAACCAAAACAGGAGGTTTTCAGGATACATGTTCATGTTGTAACATGTTATCATGCCCGCAGGAAAAAAAAAGTATTTACATTTTGCATTATTTCAGCTCCACTCTCCTTTCTTCTTTGCTCTTTATTCCTATTTTTTCCCTTTCTCTCTCTCTCTCTCTTGTTTTCTCTCTGTCTCTTTCTCTCTCTCTCCTCCAGACGGTCCTCACTCCACCTCTATAACAGTCTTTCCTGCAGGGGAGGTGTCCGAGGGGGGGTCGGTCACTCTGACCTGCAGTAGTGATGCAGCCCCGCCTGTGGAGAGCTTTGCATGGTTTAAAGGTACAGGACAGTGTAGTGTGTTTTCTGATATACACCACATGATGAACTACACTAACTGTTTTCAAGAATCAAAGTAGCTTTTGAGGAAAAAAATCAAGTGCAGTGTGTAGATATTTCATGCATACATAGAAGGTGTTTGGATTATGCTGTAACATAAAGTCATGTGTATGCTCATCTGCATGTGTGTCTTTGTCTGCTCTCCAGACATGGAGAGTGGCAGCATCCCAGACAGTTTCAGGCCTCAGCTCCGTCTGTCCCAGCTCAAATATACAGACAGAGGAGAGTACTTCTGTGTAGCTCGTAACTCACTGGGAACAGACCGCTCCAAACCACTGCTACTCAATGTCACTTGTAAGTCTGTTGCACGTTTTCATTAGTATCACAGACAGAGTCTTTGTCTCTGTGTCAAACACTCACACAATTCAGAATCAAAACTACTTGCTTACATCAAAGTTTAATTTTGAATGTAAAAAACATCCATTCAACTTTACAAACTTTACAGACCTATATTAGGTCTGGTTGTATGACTAAATCTGTCTTATCTGAGTTTACAGTGTTGAGACATCAGCCACCCTGCGCGTTATATGGACACCAGTGCCTCCATTACGCTTTTGTTCACTTGAAAGGACTGTTGGTGGCATCAGCTCAATGTGATAGAAAAATTTTCATAATGTCATCATGATGCCCCTGTTTTTCTCTCTGTCTGCCTGTTTAGTCTCTCCGAAGAACACACATGTGCTGGTGAGTCCTCGAGGTGACATCAGAGAAGGTTCATATGTAAACCTGAGCTGTGTGAGCCACGCCAACCCTCCTGCTAGCAGGTATGAGGAATCAACTGAGAGTCATTCTGTTAAATATTTTTTGTTATCCTGGTCCTTGTAAGTGTTTTTGCTTTTTTGTCACCATACTGGGATTATTTCAATTCAAACTTTCACTGTCCTTTAAGATTTTGCAAATTAGGACAATTTGGATAAAAGATATAGATTCATATTTCTTCACTGAAACAAAATCCAGCATTATCAGTCTAATTATTAAAAAATTATACTGCATTCCAAGTCCAATAAATCATTTTTATCATCATCATCTTCATCACCCTCTCTCACACAGGTATGCTTGGTATCGTATCCTTGGTGATCAGGTGTTGGCTAAAGGAACATTTCAGAACCTGACGTTCGCATCAGTGCGTGCTCAACACGCTGGTCAGTACTACTGCACAACATCAAACCCTTTAGGATACCAAACCTCCCCTGTTGCGACTCTCACTGTACTCTGTAAGTATTGGTTGAGTTGTATGTGTGTATGACATGTTCTAGATCATAACTTTTTATATCAGAGCTGCATTTGCCTGAAACATCTGACCCCAATATTCGTTATCAGCACTAATACTGACATATTTATACAGCCATATTACTCTGTGACAATGTTGGGAACATTGTCAGATCAGTACTGGCCAACCTCTCCTTTCTCTGTACATCAATACATCTAAAGTTTCATTCCTTCTTTTCCTGCCTGTCTTCATAGCCTCCTCTTCCTCCCCTGTATGTCCTGGTTCTGTCCTGGAGAGATCATTCTTTCACCAATTATCTAACTTGCTTATATCTATGTCTGTGTTAAACAATAACTTAACACACTGAAATCAGACTAGGAAACACATTTGAACATGGGAGATTCAACAAACTCACTTCACCTTCTCCAACCCCTGTTTCTTTTCTCTAACTTTCTTTCTCTTCCAGATCCTCCTAAGAACACTTCAGTTCTGGCTCGTCCCTCCAGTGTGGTGGACGCTGGCCGACCGCTGACTTTGACCTGCAGCAGTCAGGCCAACCCAGCAGTGGACAACTTCACATGGCACCGCTTAGCTCTGGACGGGGGCTCTGTACAATGTTAGCATCCTAAAAATGTGATTCCGCTCAAGGTTAACATTACAAAGTCATCAATATTCAACTCTCTCTGTGGTAAAATATTTGTAGTCAGTAAAACCTCATGCACTTTGTGCACCTGTTCTGTTTATCTACGCATCTGTCTGATCTGTATCTGACACAATAAGTGGATCTTCTCAATTTCTGTGCTCCATCATGCAGCATGGGGAACCAAGTCTGGTCCCATTTTCACCTTCTCAGAGGTCGGCCCCGGAGAGAGCGGTCAGTACTACTGTGAGGCCAGGAATCGAATCGGAGCCCACAGCTCTCCTGTCCTCACTGTCCGAGTCAGAGGTACACAAAGATTGATGCATGGATATTTCTTCATCTTTCAGACTTCTTGTCAGTCGGTTTTTGTGTTTGGTCAAAATAAAGAGAGAGAAAGTATTTTTTGTTTTATTTATTTTTAATTCTAGCCACGCTAGCAGCAGTTTGTTGGTCGGTTGGTCAGTCCAACCCTCTGGCCTAGACTGAAATACCTCTGGTCCCTACAGGGTGAAACTTGACTTTAGACATCCCTCTCCCACTTTTCTTGTTGCACCACCATGACATTTGCATTTGTGGATCTGAGTGTAAACTCAAACACCAAACTGTTTTCTTACAGTTAATTTAGCAACTAAACCTTATGGACCGTTCTCTGACACACTTTAAATAGATTTTCTGTTCACACTTAACATCCTTTTAATTCTGCATTCATTCCATGATGCTCAGTTGCTGCACATGTTAACTAAGTTGTTCTGATGATTCTGACCAGCCTTCTACTGTTGAAGTAATGTAATTAATATGCTCCGTGCACATCAGAAGATTTTCATAAAAAATTATTTCTCAATACTCTGTAGATAACGAAGCAGTCACATGCTGAATCACTACTATTATTGTTATATAAACTGGCTGCAACACTGCAGGTTTTTTTAAAACTAGTAAGAAGCTACTCTGTTTCAAAGCAGAGTAACCTTTGAGACAAAAAACTTTTGCAATGGAATATTTTATGTGATGACCTTCATTAGTTCAGCCTGAACAACACACGAAGGTGTTGTCTAGAGTTACATTCACTCTCAGTCTGTAGTGGTTCATCTCTGCTGACAGCTGTTCCCTAACACTCAGCTGCATTTACTGTCGTCTCTTCTTCTAAGTCATAATGTATGCCACCGTCACTTTTAGGAGTGCATTGGAGGAGATGAGGTGTCACCGATGACCTTGGTGAAACACCCCAGCCCCCGTTTTTACATCAATGAGAAAAACAGGGTTTCAAGTGTTTCTATGAGATTATGGCACAAGGGGTGTTTAGATAAGTTTCTGAGTTTGAGCTGATGAGTGATGAAACCTCCCTGTCACTATCACAGCATGAGGTCCGGACTCTGGTCTTCATTGTGTATGGTCTCACGATTCCTGGCTGTTTTTCTGTGAGTCACGGTGAGTCATGTAAAGCCCTCTCAATATGAGGAGAGAGGAGGAGGTGATGAGGTGTTGTGGAAAACTACTATTTGAGTCTAGACAGCTGAAGAAGTGGAGTTAGGTTTGGAAATCAGAACTGGAAACACAAGTCTCAAGTCTAGACAGCTGCAAGATGATGCACACTTCTTTTTCCCGTTCCTCACTTTCTCTGTTTCCACTTTTACATTTACTTTTTTCTTTTAGCTTGTTGCACTTCTATTTTTGTTCGTGTCACGTTGCCTCTCATCCATCCATCATTTTCCTCTTTTTACTTCATGTTAGTGGTCATGCCGATAACCTTTGTTATCCTTCCATTGGCAGGTCGTCTTAAAGTCATTGCCTTGGCATCAGCTGTGGGTGTGTCTGCTGGACTCATCACTCTCACTGTGGCCATTATGATCAGGTGACAGGAAGTACTGTACACTGCTGTTTACTCACTGCTCAGTAGGCTATTTCTGTAGTCTTACACATAATTTTTAACACAGTTTTTGTCCTGTGTTCAGGAGGAAAATAAAAAAGCTTTATCCATTTAATTAATGCAATTTAATTGCATTAATTTTGTGGTAGGAGTTATCACTTGTTTATTGTTTGATAATCGTCCCTGTGTCTTCGCAGTAAGAACATGCACAGAGTGGACATGGAGTCAGTGGAAGTAGCAAACAAGGTACAGTAATCATTACGTAATTATTTTTCATTAGTCTTGAAATTACTCAACATCTTCAGCGTTGATCCTGTAGCTGACGGTCCAAAACTGCTTTTAATTCTTTAATTAATAATAATCCAACATAAAGTCAGGATATTTGCTGTTGTCTATGATGTGCAATTATGATACTTTATTTTACTCTTTCCCTCGTTCCTTGTTTCCCTTTTTGTTTGCGCACGCGTGTGTTTGTGTGTGTGTGACCCCAGCGCCCATCAGTGACAGCTGACACCATCTTCTATGAGTCAGCCCAACAGACTCTCCCAGTGAGAAAGGGCAAGATGTCCGACATACCGGTGAGCAACTCGGTTCTCAATATGACAGTCTCATCTGACTGTGGAAAAAATTTACAACATAATATATTACACATTTTTGATATATATATGTGTGTGTGTGTGTGTGTGTGTGAGTAGGAAGAGCCAGAGGACTTAAGTGACAGCTCCCACCCCTCCATTGTTCCTCTAAAGGATGCTCCACCAGTCACAGAAGTTGAAACCTGCAAGCCCGCCCCCAATTACATTACCGTCCACTACTCCAAGTTGTCCAGGTACAGTACACACCATTTTCTGTCACTTTCCCTTCTCTTCCCTCTCTGTCACATCCCCCTGTCTGGCTGTTTCATTTTCCATCTCTGTCATTTTCTGTCTCCCATCTACACCATCTGTTCCCCGCAGATCTGTTGACCACAGCAGCAATCTACTGTTTCGTGTCTTGCAAATTTTATTTTACTACCACACTGGCTTCTTCATCCCTTCTTCATCTTGCTTTCTTCTTTGTTCTCCTGTCATCACCCTCTCTTTGGTCTGTTTCATTCCTCCTCTCCTTACTCTCACCCCTGCGATCTTCGGCACCTTCTTCTGTTTGTGAGACAGCAATAAATCTCTCGTCTCGGTTTTTGACTCACAAAAAAATATCTCTGTTTATGATATAATCTGAGTCAGATGTCCAGATGAGCTCATGTGGTTTCTGTTCGTTGTTGATGTTGGTTCAGTTCTGACCAGGTGCAGGTCCACAGCCTGCCACTAGGTGGTGATAAAAAACCAAAGGACTCCTCCAAAGTTGTTTACACCTTACTGCCCCAGCCTCGCCACTGAACACAAGGAAACAGGTACAATTTTGTCCAGTTTTCATCCAGTAATTTGTACTCAGTTGTGTTCTGTTTAAAGGATGCTCATGTTTCTGTTCTTACGTCTAATCTCTTCTACTGTTCACCACAGCCCTTTCATATTTTCCTCCTCAGCTGAACAACACATCAGCCCTCCTGTGAACCAGTCACTCACCAAGAGAGGACTGTGGAAACCAGAAACTACTCCTTGTGAGCTCTAAAGATGCCTTACACTGTTCTGGGCCAGACATGTTCTCCATAGTTCTTCCGACCACGAAGGCTTCATGTGGTCCCGCTGCTGACTGGGAGTTCTGCATCTGCACCGTGTTGCTTGTCTTTCCTGTTTTTTTATATGCATCTCCCTACAGTATGACGTCTGATGAAGTGAAAGTGGCTAAGTAAACAGAAAAAAGGAACAGCAACACTTGTATTTTTATCCATAGTACAGGCTGTAACTACTGTTGCTTTTCAGTTGATGCTTGACACTGAAATTTGCTACCAAGAATATGTAGATGGCATAATATGACTGGTTGTTGCATTAATCTTTGCATCCTCAGACTATTGAAAAGTAATAATTGTTTGTATTCAATCATAATTGTCTCCAATAAATTGACAGTGTGGTATTAAACGTAATAGTGGAAAAAACCTTACATCTCTAAAGAGTATGCAATATTTGGAACATGAATTTCCCCACTGTATTCAACACTGTATTCAACAGGCTTGTTCTGATTGCTGATACTGCAACATTTATTCAGTTTATACAGCTTGCTTCCATTAAATAAGTCTTTGCATTTATATGTAGTATCAGCTAAGCCACAACAATAATGCAGATTACATGCTGTATTACACTAAAGAAAATGAAAACCAAAATGTTATAACTTGTATGTGTGTGTCGCATTTTGTAGTTCACAAATTTGAATTCCTCTAAGAGCAGAAAAATGTTTGTGCCACAGTCAGTGGAATCAACTAAACATGGACCATACCAGCTTAACAGACTTTTTGTTTGTATGCTGAAGATATAAACATTGATAAGACATGCAGTCATCACGACTGGTTTGTTTTAATGAGACAATAAAAGCTATGTGTTAAAAACTGTCAGTTGTATCATCACAACATTTCCCACGCCAAAAATAATTGCTTTATGTACTTACCACCTTGTCACAGATCACTAGGGAATGTGACAAGTTAGCGATTCCATGTAAAGGTTATACTACAATTTATCACAACTAAAAGACACAAAAAAAAAAAAATTATGAGATGGGTCCAGGTGAAATACATCAGCTGATGGAGTTTATTCCATGGCAACCACTACCCGCTGAGGTTGGCTAGGACGACTTCCAAGACCATGGAGGTTTATAAGGTTTGCTTAAGATCAGTGTTCCACATTGATGACTAAAATCAATACACCATCACACAGGTCAAATAGAAGATACCATAAGGAGATTAAAATTAGGATGCCCTACATTACCTTCCCTGTTTTAAACAGTCTGCCCCACAGATTCTCATTGCACCACAGCAGCTATTACCTCGCAAACATACAATACAATACAAACTTGATTGCCACTTACCGAACCAAATTGTACAATATGTGTGTAGACATCCTGGGCATACTAAGCCTGACTATTTTCACTATTACGGCTGTAGGACTGTGGGTTGAAGACCACACACAGGAATTTCAAAATCACAAATCAAATTTTGGCAATTTCAAATGACACGATCATTAGGGTTATAGGTTCGGTTAACGTAAAAAGAAAAACAACCACACAATAAATCAAAATACTCATTGTATTTATGTCACGACATATCTTGAAACCTCAACCTTTTCTTTGCATTACCTCCATCCATTATTCATACCTCTTTATCCCAAGGGTCACGGGGGCTGGAGTCATCCCAGCTGACATTGGGTGAGAGGCGGCACAATTCTTGAAAGACTGCCAGTCCACCACAAGGCTCTTGCATTACATAATACTCAACACATAATCAGTTACTAAAGCATAGATGCCTCTTGATGCAGAGGAAATGTTTGGTAATGAATAATATTATGTACTGTTGTACGTACTATTCTACTAGTTGCAACATTTCCTCTCTTGGTTTGAAGCTGCACTGGAAATATTCAGTGCAGTCACCTATTAGGACCCACAGTTTTATTTCTATTTCATTTCTCTCATTACCACCACCACGACATATGAAAACTGAAATTTGCTCCTTTAAATTACCATCCATTTAAAAAGATTTTGGTCACAAAAAGAAAAGCAGATCTTTCCAGATTTATTTTACTCAGAAAATAAATAACAAAATCACAGGGTGCAGCCATTTGTCCATTGCACTGAGTACTGAGGTCACCGTATTCAGTGTTTTCCTGTGTTTCAGTTTGTTTGACTGGCTTTGGCACATGCCACTTTAACACATGGCCACAAATCTAAAGTTATCTAGGTGAATAAACACTCAACATGGAGACTCTTTTCGATTAGATTATTAGATTAGATTAGATTAGATTAGATTAGATTAGATTAGATTAGATTAGATTAGAAACATATTATTGGAGTGCTTTCTAACTTTATAACGCAGTCTGAGGTGTGTTGGTATGATGAGAGGAAGCAGGGAGGGAACAACCTCCATTTCTGCTTTTCACTCACAAAAATCATCCTGGATAAAGCATGTTAGTTTGCTTCAGCTGGTGAGTCCTTTTAACTTTCATACAGATTTATTTTAACATTTTGCTGTCCATAGACTGTATAGTAATGGGTGGGCGTGTCTTGGAATCATCATGTTCCAGGTTGATTTATTACTGGAAAGTTGATACTTGATCACCACTTATTATGCCAGGTAAGGAAACAGTTTTTTCTATTATTTACCGTACAGAAATTTCTCAGGATCTTATTCAACCTCTGTTAGAATCCTTTGACAAATAATTAAATATATTATTATCAATTACCTATTCTGTGGGAACTAGAGTCAGTCAACTTAACTGATTGTATCTTTCATTATTCTTGCCCCAAGGTGTCTGGAGTGGAAACTGGGGTGTGACCTGAGGATCAGTGTGCTCTGAAAGGACATCGATAGTTGCGAGAAGTGCAGCCATGACTACCCTTATGGTCAGCTCTTTTGTCAATAATGTGGGCTGGTCTAAAGCCCAGCATGTCTGGTCAATTGAGGCTGCTTCTCCTCCTAAACCTCGCCTCACCCCCAAGGCCATCATGAGATACGTAAGCAATCATGTGGAAACTGCATTTGAGACAACAACGTACAACACACTGATGAAGGAGATCATTATTTAGTTTTGTGACAACATTCGACAGATGGACGAGTAAAACCTCTGCTTATTTGTCTCGTAACAGGTAATGATAAAATAATGGAAAAGAAAATTTCATGAACTGAAAAGGTTTAGTAAATGAATCTGTCTTCACCTTGGACCAGAGTTAACCACCGCCATACAACAGCATCGTGACAGAGGGAGATGACGCCAGTCTGACTTGTGTGTCAGGATGTCCTCACGTACATCCATTGTTCAAGTTTAGATGGAAGACCTGTGTGAAAACCAGTCTTCCAGGCCAGTAGAGAAGATGCTGGGAGGTACCACTGTGCAGTCCTGGGACAAGAGACACTCAGATCTGCCTCTGTTCCTCTGAATGTTCAATGTAAGCACACAATTAAAAAATTTTCACATTAGACATGACTCATTCTATTTAACTGTCCCAATGGGGCCATGACAGTGTGACAGTGAGGCAATACTAGACCCTGAACCTGAAATGAATCAGTTATTTTACTATTGTGACATGTTGAAGTTTTTCAGAAAAGGCATATTAGGTCTGTTATGAGGATGGAAGTTTTCCAGAGTCTGTTACCTCAGAGCCAAATGTCACCCCTTTAAACTGTCTCCTCCCCTTTTCCTTGCCACTTCGTATATCTACTTGTTGTACATATACTTGATTTATTTAATGAAATCAGTCACTGACCACAGTTAACACCTGGACCAGTTTATTTCATAGATTGTAGGAATGATTACAATTACATACTAGCTTTGTTTCATTCAGACAGAAAGGACTTTGGTGTCAGGTATATGAACATAATGAGAGGGTAGTCAGTCTATTAGGTACAGTTCCACTCAGGAGAGTGTATAAGGAGCTTCAAACGTTTAGAAAAAGTACATAGCTAAAAATCATATGGTGATTTTATTTCAATGCACCCACATTCTCGCATTTAACTTTGGTTATTATTAAGTAACTAAACCACTTTTTTCCAATGGTCCTTTTTTCCATTAAATTTTTGAAGCCTCAGAGCACTGGGACTTTTAGGAATTGTTTTCCCAATGTTAGAGTGATGATGATAGGAGGCCTTATCCAACACTGGAA